>CP139507.1:191675914-191878414 GCA_021014915.2 Artemisia tridentata subsp. tridentata
AAAAAAAAATATGTCAAGGTTCATAGGAGGAACAGGTACAAAGTTTAAGTGGTCTGCAATCAATCACAACAGTATAAAAGAAAGTAAATGGGAAACTTACTTGAAAGGATATAGATAAAAGAAGAATGTCGTTACCGATGAATGTGGGCATTGAGTAAATAACCTGAAAGATACAAAAAAGTCATCAAACCATACATATAGATACAGTAAGTATGAAAATAGGAAGTAAATTTTAGTAATACTTAGCTTTTACTCATTGCCGTACGTCACTTCAGGTGAATCCTAATGTCGATGACTGTGTTCAAATTCCATGGTCATTTATTAAGTAACTATGTTCAAATTCCATGCTCATTTATTAAATTAAACCATTTATTGACAAAGTAATGTAGTCATCTGGTACATAATTCGTCATCCTCAGTTTTTCTATGAAACACTTTTATAGAATCGACAGTTATAATCTTTTACTAAGTTTTACAAAGTCAGTTGATAATATAATAAATATAACTTCAAATTAAAATTCATTAAACTTAAGGTTTATACCTTTGAAAAGCAGGTGCCCATACCGTATATGTCGGATTTGCTGAGCTGATGATTGCAAAAGAAGGCTAAAGAAGTAACAAATATTTTCGCTGAAAACCACGGGTTAATTCAAAAATATTGAAAAAGTATCAATGATGGATGCACAGACCATAGCAATAGAATAATACTTCAGATTGGTCTCCGTACATCCATCACTGATATTTTGTCTATTTTCGGCGTTTACTTTGGTTGAATATGATAAGAGGCTGGTTTCGTTTGCTTACATGCATTGCAAATATCCTGTCAATTGTTGATTTTGACTTTGTGTCCTTACAACGCAATAATCCTGTTGAATATACAAAGCCTATTAGCAAGGAGAAAATAAAACAAAAATATATATATGTATGCGGATTGATATAGTATAATTGGTTAACTATGTAAACTCTACGAATAGTTATCTTTTGTTAATTCTAGTAATACAGCAACATGGCAGTTGAAGGGAGGCACAGGAAAATTTGAAAGTTTGACCTCAAAAGAAAGTAAGTACTGCAATCTGAGCAACAGGCAATTTTTATTTGAGCCAAAGTGTAATCTGTTGATACAGATAGGTCCGAAAGCTGACGCGTTCAAATGTATACGGATTTAGGAAAAGACAAACAGGTCAGACACATTTGAAAGTTAGAGAGATTGGGCAGTCAACGTAAATGTATCAGAAAAGAGGCGGCAATCATCATAGCCCTACTACATTTGAAACAACAAAGGATGTTTGGGACAAAGAACTGAATGCAAAGAAACATGGGTATATAATAGCGGCGGCCAATGGCTGGCTAGCCAACAAAGCTATTGAGGTTGTTATACATAGGGATGGTACATCGCATTGCTTAGAATGACACGTCGTATTGGTCAGATAGTACTTTCTGACCTAACTATTTTATCATACGGTGGAGAACGCATTTCAAGTACAACAAAACATACACGTGCACTTTCCAAGGAATTAGAAGCTTATGCATATCAGACATTGACACACATTGCACCCACTTTATATGTATCAGAAAAGGGTTGCAGACTCCACCATGGCTGCAAAACGACGCGGTTGCATACTCATGCCATCCGGTATGTGCCTTGCCAAGCTATGGAGACAATAATTGACAACCCAGTTCATTTGTGCTAGAAAGTAAGTACCAAGCATCACAGGCAACTATTTATAACATCGTACGTGAATATTCGCAAGCATGAAGTATTATATATATATATATATATATATATATATATATATATATATATAATATATATATATATATATATATATATATATATATATATATATATATATATATATATATCTTATAGGGCAGTGGTTTGGATGTCGTCCCACTGTTCCTTTCTAGTTATAAATATATCTTATAGGGCAGCGGCTACGCCGTCGTCTAACTGTTTCTTTCTGCCGTAGCTGGCGTTTTTTATTAGCTATGAGCACAACTTATGGTGCAACTAACAAACGTAACCAACATGAGTTATAACAACCCACTATAGTATAGCAGGAATATATCTTATAGGGCGACGAATTCAACGACGTTTCGACACACTATCAGTGACAATAATTATAACAAAATCGATTTTTAAAGATATGGGTTCAGCAGGTATTTGTGCAGCAGTTTTTAGGCTCAGATTTTTAAACCAAAAGCAGTGCAGACAGTCACAGGGTGCATCATGCGTACAAAGAAACACGGTTGCATAATACTGCCATTCGGTTCTTGCCCTTGCATCATAAATTATGCAATTATCATCATAGCCCTGCTGCATGGGAAGGAAAGAAAAGTTTTTACATAGCCAGTTTAAAGGTGAACATGTACGACGACTCTGCATAGGGGCAACGAAAACGGCGCCAAGGTAGAGGCAAAATGTGGGCCAGAACAACCCAGGCGTTTTGGTGCCGGGGCAGTACTGCTCATACAACAGCAAAACGGCCAAAAGAGGACTGATATGCAGAAGCTTCCAATCGCAAGCAAAGTGTACGTGTATATGTATCGTACCTGAAACACAATCCCAACCATCTAATAATAAAGTTAGGTGGGAAAGTACAACGCACCCAATACGACGTAGCATTCCAATGTATCAAGGCGAGGGAAATGGACCAAAGGGCCAAAGTTTTTTGGGCTAACGCAGTCCCACAGGCAATTTCGCCAGCTGCGGCAGAAAGGAACAGTGGGACGACGTCGTAGCCGTTGCCCTATAAGATATATCTATAATAGATCAAGCTTTATGCAGCAGTTGTGAGGCTCAGATTTCTAAACCAAATAGGGTGCAAAACATTTTTTCCTCCACCATGGCTGCAAAGAAACACGGTTGCATAGTAATACCATCCAGTACTTGCCCCGCCAAGTTATGGAGACAATATTAAACACCCTGTTTCATTTGTATCAGAAAACAGGCAGTAATCATCACAGCCACAACGAATAAGCCTACTAAGAAGTGTAAAAAGAGGATATAGGCACCGTAGCTGCAAGGCTAGTGACTTAGTCTGCCAAGATATATATCAACGAAAGACAATCAGTAAACTGATCTAGTGGAATCACATAACTTAAATACAAAGCGCAAAAAGAATCAATGAAGCAAAAACATACAGGCCTAAATCGACTAACAGCAGGAAAACCGACAGGTAAGTGCAACAAAACCCCAAATAAATAGTTTAACAACTTTTACAAACGACATAGAATAGATACATAAGAATTCGGTTACCAGGTAAGAAAATAAGGCACAAAAGCAAAAACCCTTCTGACATCAAATATCCTATTCAGGTAAAACTAAAAGCAAAGAAACACAATCACCCAACTGATCCAGTGGAATCACATAACTTCAATATAAAGGACAAAAACAATGAATCAACCAAAAACCGACAGTTAAGTGCAACAAAACCCCAAATCTAAAAGCATACCTTAGATGTAAAGTCGACACAACAACAACAACAATCTAAAAGCATAAAATCGATGGCCCCATAATTAAAACCCTAACAGCAGAAACCACAGAAAGAAAGGCGTAAAACTAAAATAAGCAATAATGAAAACCCTGATAGAATATAACCTACGAAATCCGGATAAGATGAAATCCAAACATGTGGATATAATGAAAGCGACACTGTAGAAATACAACACCCACCGCATAATCAAATTAACTTAGTACTAACAAAGTACCGACAAAAACAGCAAAGGCCGCGTATTTTGACCCAACGTAGGACGGGCTAACGTAGGCCCAAAGGCAATTGCGCCAGAAGGAACAGTGGTACGACGTCGTAGCCGCTGTCATTTAAGATATATTTATAATGGTTTATTTTTCTCCATATAAACGATATTCAACACATAGTATAAATATCGATTAGACTATAAATATGATTAGTTTTTGTTGATGTTAACACTTAACATTATCAAATAAAAGTTGTTGATAAGTAAACTTACAAATTTTTCTCGAAAAATAAAAAGAGAAACTTACTTGGTTGTTGAATGATCGGAGAAGAGACAAGAGACGCTAGAATAAAAATTGTTATATTACTTAAGGTAAAGAGTTCTTATAGAATACATTATTCATTTATTTATGAAATAAGTCAAAAGAGAAACTTACTTGGTTGTTGAATGATCAGAGAAGAGACAAGAGACGCTAGAATACAAATTGTTATATTACTTAAGGTAAAGAGTTCTTATAGAATATATTATTCATTTATTTATGAAATAAGTCCTTATAATTAGGGTAATACTCAAATTAGCCCTTAAATACTTATATAAAATTATTATGATATATATATATATATATATATATATATATATATATATATATATATGAATATATATATATATATATATATATATATTAAAGCTCGAAAAAGCTCGATAAGAGCTCGAGCCGAGCTATCAAAAGCTTGAGCTTGGGCTTGGGCTTTGAGCTTGATAAAAGCTTGGCTTGATCGAGTCAAGCTCGAGCTCGAGCTCGAGTTGCTTGATAAAGCTTGACTTGATTGCAGCCCTAGTTGAAAACTCAAAACTCTAGAAGAATACAAAATATCAAAAAAAAAAAAAATAATAATAAAAAAAAAAATAAAAAAAAAAATAGTAAATTTATCTTATATGTTCGAGACAAAATTTAAACTTACAATCATTTGATGTCTGATTTCTTCAGCGTACTTCAGACGCTTGGCTTTATCCTTAAGCTCTGTCTTGGGTCTTGTTTATTACAGAGACTCCAAGCCTTAGAGCTTCTCCTTGAAAAGGATGCCAGGCTCTTCTCTTGATTGGAACCTAATCTTCCATTTTAAGGGTTGTGTCCTGTTGGTCTCTGATTTAGGTACTCTCAGAGACTAATGGAAGGATCAGGTTATGAGTTATGATACTAGTAGTTTTTACTAGGTCTTCAGGGGTTAGGGATATTTTAGGAATCAGTCTTGAGGAACTTGGTTCAGAGAAAGGGTTTGTGTTCGAGTGTGTAGTTGTTAGTAGTGACTAGTATACTATTTTACAACTTTACATTTAAACACAAAAGATAATGATATCATTCTATCCCTCTTTCTCTGATCTTCTTGTTGCTTCTGATTCTCTTCAATCCCTGATGTATCATTGGCCTGGGTTGAGGTGTTAATTGTGCTACTAGTGCCTGCTTGCCCTTAGTCAACTTCCGCATTGATATCCCTGAGTCACAACTCATACCTGTTTTTTGCATCAGAGAGTAGAGCATTAAGAATTACAAAGTTCTCTCTCTGATGCTGCTGAAGCAAAACATTCTTAGAAGCTTGAAAAAAAACTTCAAGTTCAGGAAAGTCTTTTGCATTCAGTGGTTATTTATTCTAGGTTATTCTAAGTACCTTTCGAAAGACAGTTTGAACATCTATTTTTAGTCAACTGTCTCTCATTGTAAACCTTTGGAATAGCCTAGTCCAGTCAGATGTGAGTAAGCATAATAACTTCTTCTCACATATGCGGTTACAACAACAAGCTATAAGATAGTTCATGTAAGCTGGAGCTTTGTTGTTGATGTCGTCTTGGTGAGGTCACTCGAGGATCAGGAATTGTTTGGTATACCGAACACTACCTGATGCATCTGTTTTACCTCAACAGAAGACAAATCCCTATCCTTCCCCCTGATACTCCATTATCAACAGCCTCTGATTCTTCACATTTAGTCTCATGCTTCACTCTTCTACTGGTGATTGCTACTTGAGAGCCACCAGTGGTAGATATTTCCACACTTAGCTTGTGTGTCCTTTACACATGGCTTTGCAAGATCCTTTTGAATGAAGATTCTTGCAAAGGATTGTAAGTTATAGTTGTGGTTTAAAAGAGTTGGAGAAGAAGCATTTTGGACCATTGGATACCCAAAAGAGTAGTAGATGCTCAATTTGTGTAGAGGTGAAGTTGGAGGCGATAATTAGGAGGTTGTTTTTGGTGGGGAGTTAGTGAGGATAGGGTTCGAATGTTATTAGCCGTCATTCGAGAACGGCTCGGTATTATTAGTCGTCATTCAAGAACGGATCTAGATCATAAGAGTGATCTACCCGCTCTGATACCACTTGTTGGTCTGATATATTTGTGCAACACCATAAATTGTATGAACAAAAGCTTGAGCAAATGATAATAAGTTATGTTCATTATAAATAAGAGCATGGTTACACAATCTTGACCTAGAAAAACTAATAATACCCATTTGTACATTACGACTGTATCAATCTCACTTTAGAGGTTAAGGTGAAGGCTTTACGAGGGATAGTTGCGGAATACTATCCCTAGTAATGACAAATGTTGCTCTTCAAGTTATGAAGAGGAAGATCTCACTTAGAAGATGAAGTGTTTTCTAGAGGTGGAATGTGTTACCTATCACTACTACTAACCTCCCTTTTATAGACAAGGGAGATACACTATTAGTAGTTACAAAAATAGTAATAACTAAACTAGAAGCAAACTGGAAGTAAGGTACACGTGCACTAGTGTGGCTAGGGTTGCTTTACTGTGATGATAACTTTTGTACATGCAAGTTACTTTCCCTGGTCTCGATGAATCCTTATCTTCCCAAGGGTTTTCCCGCTTTGCCTTAGCTCAAATTACTCCCGCCTAAGCATGTCTGAGTACTTCAGTCAGCTTCAAGGATACACTTTGCAAGTATGTTGAAGAAATACTCTGAGTGTATCTGATAAGTGCAACTGGTTCATCTCCATGGCTTAGGATGATAAGTCAATTTCAGAGACCTAAAGATAATTTTCAGTCCTTTAGGTCTCAGGGGTTTTGTCACTTCTCTGCCCTTTGTTAGCTGACTCCGTTATCAGGTTACAAAGTTTTCATTCACTTTTGGACTTTGTCTTTTGCAAAGTAAGACTGTTGTGGCTAAGAAGATATACAACATATCTGAGGTGTTATCCTCAGATATGTGAACACTCAGTGAGTCCCTTAGAACCGCTGTTCTTTCATTCAGTGGCTTTTGACTCTGACTTCTCTGAGGTTCACTCAAAGGTGTTTTACTTTTGAGTCATTTGGATAGCTAATGATGATTAGTTGTGCTGATCATTCAGTCAAGGGGTAAACTTTGCTCTTTGGTTTACGGGTTGACTCTATCAGAGAGAGAGTTGGATCTCTGATGTGATCAACTATCCTTAACTTAGGCTGATTTAATGGTTCAAATACTTGTGAGGCATAATTTGGTCAGAATTTGACTCAACAATCTCTTTCTAAAGAATCTCAGATGAATAACCTTTTTGAAGTACATGTTGAAGTCATTCCTATTGATAACCAATCTGTTTCGAATGTGGGTGTGGTGGCTGCCCCCGATCAGCCACACACGCCATGTTAGTCCTTTCTTGGAAATGTCAGGGAGTTGGGCGACCCTTGACGGTTTCATACTTACGAGAGTTGTACCGAGCTCATCGTCCTGACGTGGTCTTCCTGATGGAGACCAAGAATAACGAGCGGAAAATGGAGTCTATTCGTCATTAATTATCGTTTTCAGGTTATTTTTAAGTTTCACCAATGGGTCTATCGGGAGGCCTCGCTTTATGGTAGAAAGAAAATATTGATGTTCATGTTATTTCCGGAGACAAGAATATAACTGTAGCGGAATGTACATGCATAAATCAAAATGCGTCTTGGACATCTATATTCATTTATGGTCCTACTGACCGAGATAGACATCTAGTTGTTTGCAATCGAATTGTTCGACTCTCTTGTCAAACTCAGGGACCTTTATTAGTCATTGGAGATATTTGTGATAAGCAGGGTGGCTCGATGAATATATCTCGACACATTGAGGAGTTTCATTCCTTCATTTCAACTACACATCTTTTTTATATACCTTCCAAAGGGTTAAACAATACGTGGGACAACAATCGTAAGATGGTGCTAGCATTCGTGAGCGTATTGATCGTGGGTTTGCCAATGGAAGTCTTCTTCACACCTTTCCACATCACACATTGACCGATCTTCCTCTCATTGGTAGTAATCATGCTCCACTATTATATCGATCATGCCCTGAAACAAAAAAGAAAAAGCTACTCTTCAGGTTTGAATCTATGTGCACTCTAGCTTGAGAATTCATGTGAAGAAACTATTCATACATTTTGGCGTGATGGGAGATCCACTAACTGTATTGACTCTCTTGAAGAAAATCTATTTGTTTGTGCTAATGGTCTCCGTTGTTGGAGTCGTATTTTATTGGCAACAACAAAAAGATAATTGAGCATATTTCTATGGAAATAATGAATATTCAAGCTCTACCACCCAGTGCTGAAAATTGTGCCTGGGAAAGTTTTCTCAAACAAAAGCTTGAAGAAACATGGCTCAAGGAAGAAATGTATTGGCGTCAACGATCTCGAGTTAATTGGCTTAAATATGGGGCCAAAACTCAAGATTCTTTCATTGATGTGCATGTGTATTGCTCTAATTCTTTTATATCCACGGCAGTGGCCCCAAAAACTTGGTGCGCGCGTGATGTCGTTGTGGTTTTAGCAGTATTAATGCCTACTCAAGTTTTAAATTTATATTTAGCCGACTTATCAATAAAACACACACTTTAACGAGCAGTGTACCCGGTCAGTATGAATATAATGGTAAGTAGAGTGTCGATCACTAAGAGTGGAACGTATTATCTAGTTATTCTAATCAGTATTTTAATATCTTAAGTTAGCTGTACAACCTAATCTAACGCAAGGGGGTTCAGCCTGAGAGACTGGCACGGTTTGGTTATGATTAAATAGAAAGCTAAACTAATGAGTACGAATCAGCGATTAGCACACACGTATACAGATAGATACTCGAGACAATAAGAAGACCTGTCCTGATAATTAAGTAGCTTGTCACTTGTTTTATTGCTAGTTTTATATGAAGTGTATGTAATTAACCCTTTCTCGTTGGCTCTAATCTTATCGGCGAGTAAACCCTTAATGATCACTTATGTCTATCCTACTATCCTAGAATATTGAGCATTTGTGATGCCCACGTTTCATATACGCTAGAATAGATAGGCGAGGAAGGGGCATGGCGACCCAAGCAATGCTCAGCTAGACACAGAGGTTATCAATGCACTAATAAAAGTCACCAAAGACATCAACATATAAACTTTAATTAATGGGAAAGCAATTTTAAGGGGTGCCCATGATTTTCCGTAGTCACATGGAATCGGCCCATCAATCCTGATGAATTAAAGTGTACTAATACAATAAAACAAAACTACTTAATGAATTGAATACATGCAGGACCTTCTTACAGCTCTTGTATCTTCGTTCAGGGTGTGTCTTGTGCTGCTAATACGTCTGAATTCGTCTCGTATTTTGCACTGTCCAACCTAAGCTCGGTGTCTAAAGGATCTCGAAATTCGTCTGGCCTTGGGGTATTTATAGTTTCTGTCTGAGGGTTAGATGCGGCGCATAGGATAAGTAGATGCGGCGCATCGACTTAACTTCGCATGGGGTCCAAGATTAATATATTCAGGAATATTCGTACACCGCCTTAAGATGCGGCGTAACTCCATTTCTCTATGCGGCGCATGTCCTTTGCTGTCTTGGATTGTAACTTGTGAAATCTTGATAGTGATGCGCCGTATGTAATAAGTATGTTGCGGCGTATCTGGAGCAGAATGATCTTGATCTTGTACATTTCAGTAGACTCTTAACATCTTGCTTGTTTTGCTCCATAATTGGTCCAAAATCGCCAAGTTTCACATAATACTTGTTTTTACCTGAGAATTACAAAAGTAAACATTAACGTATCAATTCTCATATATAATATAATAAAACAAGTCAAATAAATAGGATAAATGATGATAATAAAATGTACTTATTTGAGTTCATCATTCATCTATCAACAATTCATCGCAGCCATAGAAATAAAATTACGATGCTTAAAAATGATCGCTAATCCTTAACTACTTTGAGGATGTGTACCATTCTTCAGGTGCGTGTGAATTTTCTGACATTTTTGAATGTGTTGAAAGTGTTGTATCAAACACCATTAATTCTTCCCTTGAGTCTCCTGTTACCAATTCTGAAATTCACAAGGCGGTTAAAGAACTTGGAGCTCTTAAAGCCCCAGGTAAAGACGACTTTCCGGGTCTCTTTTTTCAACGATACTGACACATTGTAGGTAACTCTGTTATTATGGCTGTTAAACAGTTTTTTGAAACTGGAATTATGCCATCAACGTTAAATGAAAAGTTGGTTGTTTTAATTCCTAAGGTTATATGTCCTGAGCAAATTGGAAAATTCCGACCAGTCAACTTATGTAATTTTGTGTATCGAACTATATCAAAAATCATGGCTAACCGCTTGAAACTCCACTTACACAAAATTGTTTCTCCGCAACAATCAGTTTTCATCCTAGGTTGCCTTATTCAATATAGTATAGTGATTACAAATGAAGCATTTCACTACATTTGAAATAAAAAGAAATGCAAGCAACATTTCATGGCACTGAAACTTGACCTAAGCAAAGCCTTTGATCGGGTCAAATGGGATTTCTTGTTAGAATCTCTTAAAAGATTATGTTTTGGAAATAAATGGTGTACTTGGATTAGCGCATGCATTTCCTCTTATGAGCTTGAATTTATGATCAATGGAAGCACTATTGGCACTATTAAACCTTCGAGAGGAATTCGTCAAGGAGACCCAATATATCCTTTTTTATTTATAATTGTAGCTAATGTGCTTTCTAAAATGATCAATAAGGCTTTAAGTAGTTCGCTTCTTTCAGGTACGAAGATGGTGCAAGATTTCCCGATGATCTCTCACGTTTTCTTTGTGGACGACTCTCCTTTTTTCCTTAAAGCCAGTTTAGAGGAGCCAAGCTTCTTTATATCCTTGAAAAATATTGTGAAGCATCTGGTCAAAGCATAAACTTCTCAAAGTCTTATGCCATTTTATCTCCTAGTACGTCTTAGGAGCTCCAACATGTCGTCGTCTCCAAGTGACAGTTATGGACACAAAAGGTACATACCTTGGTCTACCCATGATACATGGTTACAATAAAATTGAACTATTCTCTTTCATTTTAGATCGTGTTCTTAAGAAAATGCAGGGATGGAAGCAAAAGTTTCTCTCATATGCAGGTCGTACCATATTGATTAAATCAGTAATCCAAGCTATCCCTTCGTATGTCATGCAATGTTATCTTCTTCCTGCTGGTTTTTAAACAAGCTAATGAGCCATGTGAAACGTTTCTTTTGGGGTTGTGATGCTCATGAAAAGCACATTCACTAGGTTACATGGGAAGGCCTGAGTCGTCCCAATGAAGAAGGTGGACTCGGGTTTCGCGAATTGAATGCTTTTAACCTAGTCCTTCTTTCCAAACAAGGTTGATGCCTCATCATAAACCCGCACTCTTTTTTGGGACGTGTGCTTAAAGGACTTTACTTCCCTCGTTCAAGCTTTATTAAAGCTCGTAAGGGATCCAACCCTTCTTGTTTATGGCAAAGTTTATTTTAGGGTCATGATATCCTTCTCAAGGGCATACGATCGCAAGTAGGAATGGTTCGAATATTTCACTTTGGACTCAAAAGTGGGTCCCGTATCATGAAGACTTTTATATTCGTACTCCTCGTGGCCCCGTTGATAATTCATCACTTGTTTTAGATTTCATATTAGATGGATCTTGGAACATGTCAAAGCTAAAAGCTCATGTATCAGACGAGGAAGTTAATTTCATTGCTAAATTCCCAATATCCCGTACCAATACTAATGATAGAATGGTTTGGCACTACGATGCGAAAGGAAACTATACTGTCAAATCAGGATATCGTCAAGCTTTGAAATGGCATAATTACTTAGTGAATGAAGTCGCCTCATCTTCATCATCTCCTAATCCTAAATTTTAGAAAAAAAAGTATGCAATATCAAAGTTATGCCAAAGATCAAGACTTTTTTGTGGAGAGTTGTTCTAATGTTTTAGCTACCAGGGAGAATTGTATAAACCTAATTGCTCACCATCACCATTATGCCAAATCTGTAATTCTCAAGTTGAGACTATCGAACATGTGTTTTTTGAATGCCCCTGGACGAAGTCGGTGTAGTTTGGCTCAAATTAGGGTCTTCGTGCTGACAATCTTTCTGCTAATATCGCTTATCGCATATCATCTCTTATCGACATATCTCCATCAAAATCACAAGCTTTAAAGTTACTAGCCTCTTCACATCATGTAAGATCCCACAAAAATCCGTTATGATAATCCTTATTAATTAATAATAACCTCGAGTTACCATTTAACAAAACCCATTTTTACGGGAAAATTTAAACTTTTCTGTTATTATTATCACATTACGTTTCAACAATATATATTAAATAGCAACACGTACTTTGAAAACTCATTGTTTCACAAAACTCCATCCACACTAAATTTATGTTACACAAGTTACACATTATAGTTAAAACTACTAAACCCCACATTTATATTTCAATAACTACATTTATTTATACAAGACATATTTCATTACACAAATCCCATTTAATTAAGCTACAACCCAACCTACTACCTACTTGCAACTTATATTAATACAAACATGTGAATACCTATACAATCCCACAACAATAGAAAAACTTTTACCAACCCTCCTAAGATAATTAGATGTACTAAGATATTTGATGTCGGTAAAATACTCCAAGAAAACACTGTCACCAATTTATACCTGTAAGATTTCATAGTCATCCACGTATTCCACTGTTACCAATTGAAACCTGTAAGATTTCATAGTCACCCACGTATTTCACTGTTACCAATCCATACCTGTAATATCTCATCACCATACATGTACTCCACATATATGTTTATGTACATGTAAATCTAACTAACCCTCACTCACTAACTCTCTCTCACCTCACTCTCCCTCTCTAACATTTCCGACCACAAAATCCGGTCACCACAAACACACCGCCGCTCACCCTACTACACCACCAACATCAAAATAATCCTCTCAACCTCCTTGTCACGATTAGCTACTACACGCGCCCTTAAAAACCTCCATTGCCACCATTTCATTCTCAACGCACACCCCTTTTTGCTTTCCTTTTTGTTATTAGCCATGAAATTTGAAGATAGGTATAGATCGAAGGGTGGTTTCAAGATATTGTTTTGGTTCGAGTTTTCCGGTCACACGCGCCACCGTCTCCATCACCGCTTCCTCTCGCTCTCTCCTCGTCATGGTAAAACCGAAAATCCCGTCATTATATTTATTATTATTATTATTGCCGATTCATTTTGGTGTTGTTTTCGTGTTCGTGGATTCGAAACAAGTTTAAATCGATTTAAGCTAACTATGGACTATAAAATGGGGATTTAAAATATTTTGTTGTGTCTCGTGTGGTAAGAGTTTAAAGGGGTGCTCGCTTGAGTTGTGTAGTCACGGGTCAGTTTAGAAATTAGTTTTGTAGATGGGTTGGTCCGAATGGTGGGTGGTGTCAGTAACTGGTTTTGGTTTTTTTGAATATGATTTTCAGTTGAGGATTGATGTTGATGTTATTGCTTTAGCTCGTCTTTGTGTTGTGAACCTGGATTTAAATCGAATTCTTTTCATATATGTTGTTAATGGTTTCGAAATAATCAGTATGCTTGGTGTGCTTGTCTTTCGGTAATTGTGAATTTGTTTAGGGTAAGTTGATTTATTGTTTTTGGCCTGCTGTTTAAGTCGCTAAGGGGGGGGGGGTGCTAGTTGGGCTTGACAGCCGAGAGTCAAGGCCGAAACTATTAGGGTCTCGGCAGTAATCGTTGTTGTTGTATTCTTGTGGTCATTGTTATGTGGTTGTTGCTCGTTATTGTTGTCATTGTTATGTTGTCGTCTATTCGGTTGCATTTTGGATTAAGGCCGAGACCGCTAGGGTCTCGGCAATATTAGTAATATCATTGTTGGTTGTTATTGTTGGCGAGTTGAGGTTGTGAGCTCGTGGTCTCGGGTTTGGGTTGTAATATATTAAGTGGGTCGCGGTTGCAACAAGTAACACGCAAGGGGTGTTAATTGTTGTGTACCTTGAACCAGGGGTGTGTTTGATTGTTATTTGGGCCAAAGCCAAATGATGTGTGTTTGTGTATGGGCTCATAAGCCCAATGTAAAACTAATGAGGTTATTTGTCTAATTTGGGCCGAAGCCCATGGAATTAATATAGACATGTATCTGGTTAACTTTACTCTAAAATATGTAACTTATGTTAATGTTGATGATTTATTGGTACGTTTCGGATATATTGGGACTAATAATCGAACTTGGAACTGTTAATTGGATTTGGACTTGAATGCAGACTTTGATTATTACACTTGGACATTTGGACAATCATGAACCACTATCGGACTTACAATATTAGAAGACGGACTTATTGAACATTTCATATTAAACTCGGACTGGACACAAGATCTTCAATAAAATCCTTACAAGAATAATAACGAAACATAAACTTGTTAAATACTGGATTTTCATACTCGATGAACCCAAGTCACGACGACTCGGGATAAACTAACCTTATTAGAACTCATTTTATTATAAGACAATTATGTTTATTACAAGTTATTTGGGATAACGGGGTAAATGCCGAAACATACCAACTAGTTATTTGATTTGAGATGTTTATTTGTTTAGGCTCCTAAGTTGTTTTCCTTGGTTTGAGTCCTCGTCAGCATCCTCTTGAATTAGTTAATGTTTATTCCTTTTTGGCGTGAGTTGTAAGTCGAGTCTAGGTCTCCTTACCACACTATATGAAACATTTAAACTAAGCTTTTGATAAGTTTTGAAAACTGAGTAATCCACGAAAACTACGACACATTATCTTTTATAGACTTTATTACTGTGCAAGACGTGTTTTGAGATAACTGTATACATACTAGGTTGTGTACCGTCGTTGCTGTATGAGACCGTTGTAATATGCTCTAGATGCCAGTCATGTCAGTGTAATCTTTGCTTGCTGTGGCTAAGGTGAGTCGTGGCCCCCTCTTTTAATACTTGTTTTTAATAACTCTTTTGGGGGAGATACATGCTTGTAAATGTTTTACTCATTATCAAATATATGATTTGCTTGACGTTTATACTTCTATAAGTACTATGAAAACTCTTATGACTTACCGTGAGTCGTGGCCCCCTCTTTTAATACTTGTTTTTAATAACTCTTTTGGGGGAGATACATGCTTGTAAATGTTTTACTCATTATCTAATATATGATTGCTTGACGTTTATACTTCTATAAGTACTATGAAAACTCTTATGATTTATCGTGAGTCGTGGCCCCTACTTTTCACACTTGTTTTTAATAATTCTTTTGGGGGAGATACATGCTTTAACTGTTTTATATTACTTGAAAACTCTCATGATTTGCTCAGAACTATCAACTATGCTTTATATGTTTGAATCATACTTGAAAGGAATACGTGTACGTTATATGTGCAAATTGTTTGATTAGCTTAAACACTGAACTTGAAACATAACATCTTCGGACTACTTGACGTAACATGATACTGAAACTCACTGTATGTATTCATATAACAAATGAATGAACTGTTAACTTTATTATGATATTCTACATTTTCTGGAGAGAATTGCCAAAAACCAGAATACGTATACTTGATGAACCCTGAGACCTATATTGCCTAAGTACCCCTTTATTGCCATAAAGTCCCTCGATCATGAGCCATTAATCACTGCGGTGAGCGCGAATATAGTGAACAGCTTCGAAACCTGTTGGAGGCTGACGACCTACCCCACTAATACTTTGACGGAATGCCTTATGGTTAGTCGTATTAGTCGTGGTGCACTATATTTGAGAAAAATAGGAATTGGCAAATCCCCTATTCACATGAGGGCCATAAATCCCCCATCAGGTATCCCTGGTGGGACCCCGCCGGTTTACGGAAATGGTTAACGTTTTGCGTGTCATGAGACTTAGGGCAATATAACTTTATGAATATATGAATGTTTCATATATATCCTAGGATACAGCTGTATTAGAAGACCACCACTTTTCTTCAGACTTTAGATTATTATTACTTTACGTGATATGATTATGAATCTCGTACTTGAACTTAAATTGTTATCATATGTGATTTAACCTGAATATTCTACACAAGACGACACAAAATGCTTGATATGTCATTACATTTAAAAGCTGACTCAACATCCCATTTCGAGCATATAACAACGTAGCTCAACTTCATTTAAAATATGAAACTTCTGATTTTGAAGATCATACATTATTCACTTGTGGATTTTATACAACGCAACTCTTTATTTATTTCATGAAGAACTATTATCACTATACACCTTTCAAAGAGAGATATTTTCTATCAAACTCCACGAACTCACCAACCATTGTGTTGACGTTTTAAGCATGTTTATCTCAGGTAATTAACGGAGCAGGACAAGACACGGAGCGGGCATCTTTTACTCTGATAACTTAAATGGTGTAAAATCAAATATGTCATTCTCTCCAAATTATCACATCTTTCTAAGGGATGATAAAATCAATTACTTTACTTTTGTATCAAAAATATTATTTTGAATGACATATAACTTTCAAAACGCCCTTTTTGGACCGTTTTCTGAGATTTAAACTTCGATCCTCACCGTAACACCCAAATTATTTTTCCGCTGCCACAAACCTAATTTGGGGGTGTTACACGCTTTAAAGTTACTAGCCTCTTCACATCATGGAATATCTAAAAATCTAGAAACAAGTTTATTTATTAGCATACTTCCTTATGCCAAAGTCATGTGATTTCAGCCTCAAATGCTATTCAAGGTGAAGCTATTTCAGCCTCATATGCGCCCAGTTTTGTGTTGATATTTGCAGACTCCATCCTTTAATTGAATATTTGGGCCGGGCCGAATTTGCTAACTATTATATTTGAACTAGACTTCGTTTGGGTTACGTTTAATCTTTCACAATTCTGTCTTTTGCATCGATACTCCATATAAAATTAACTATGGACTCTCAATTCCGTGCTCTTTCCAATGGAGTGCTCGGGTAATTACCATTTTTGCTTTATTTTCAAACCCTTATACCTGCAAGACATAATAACACAAACCAAACATATTTGCAATATAATTTCACATATTTATTGGTTATTAGTCCATTTTAGCGTGTTTTTTGGTATAAAAATGATGTGTGTTTAGGCACACATCAGAATCCCCCACACTAATCCATTGTTGGTCCCTCACGCAATGTTTATTACACACTTCGTAAAAGAAAATCTTTAAACCCCCTTAACTAAAAATCCCTCACATCAAACAAGAACATAAAGATGTTCATTAAGGGGTATAAAAATCTTTTGATTTGAAAACGCCCTGTTTTAACCATTAAATAATAAATAGACGATAATAAGAAATTTTTCAAAACATAAAAGAGACTTTAAGAACGGGAAACTCGCAAACTGGGAGTTTCCAGGAGATAAAGATCATCATCCTCGATTTTCGCAGCCCCCAAACCAAGCTTAAAACGAAATCACAGGTAAATATAAAATTAGACGCTAACACTAAACATAGATGCTAATTGTGTACGCGCAGCTACTTCTTGCTCCCTTATTCCTAGTTGCTCTAAGGATTTTATTTGGAAAAACGAGTTTTTTTTCTTATTTTGATAGATTTTATTCCGATAAAGGCACCCAGTTTAGAAAATAATTAGTTTAAAATCCTTCCCCGGAGAACGGCTACAGAATAAAATGAGGTCCACATCAAGGTCCTAATTTAACACGATTTTGAGGATATCCTTTTTATTTCGACCGAAACAACTCATCTACGAGTCCAGAGATGGAAGCTTTATATATTAGGATATACACGGAGTCAAAATTTGGCATTATTACATTATTATTAAGCAATATTAGCCCTCGGTCCTTTATAACAACTGCAACAACGGGAGCGAACCGTCGGGAAAAAGTAGTCTATTATGACCTTGGGAATTTCCTCCACCTTTTTGAAGTCAGAGTCAACGGGAGCAAACCGTCAGGAAACAGAAAACTTTTATCGGCTTTGGATTATTATTATTATTATTACCTCCACCCTTTAAACAAATGAGTCAACGGGAGTGAACCGTCAGGAAATAGTAGTCTATTACGGCTTTGGTTTATTACACATTTCTTAGGTGCCAAACCCCGAGTCCTGCGGTCTTTCAACATCCGAAACAATAGCAGCTAACTATCAGGAATCAATTGTATTATTTCCCCGCAACACTGACAATACCCTGATGTGTACCCAACTTCCATAAGCAGGAATTCTCTAAAAAAGGATTAAAAACTAAGAATTGTAAAAACCGTGCATCTTTAATTATTGAAAACTTTATTTTTAAGATGTTATTTAGCTGGTGGGAGCAAAAAGCCACAAATAACCTCTATGAGCTCTAAAGAGATCCAACTACTCCACGCTTAGCATCTAACTTATATTCAACTCTATCATTTTTGGCCCTTTGCAAAAATTTTAAGTTTTGCAAACGCTTAGTCTCGAAAGCTAAGGGGAAAGCTAGAGTACAATACTCAGTCAAGTCAGAATCTCCCTTGTTCTAGCCTACGGGCCTACTTATTAACACATATATAATTTTTTTTTCCTTTCTTTTTTTTCATCATTTTTCATTTTTCATTTTTTTTCACAAAATTTCAAACAAATATATAGGTTAAAACGGGGTTGTGTGGGACACAAACAATGCAAGGGTTTGAAAATTTCGATAGAACCCCCCCCCCCCACACACTTAGAACTGAACATTGGCCTCAATGTTCAAAAATATCGGGTGTCACCCCCACACTTAAGAACAAAAAAAGCAAATGCTACAAATTCAAAGTGTGAAAAAGGAGAACTATATCAGATAAGCACATATGATAAAGGATATCCCTAGATATAACAATGCAAATGATTGGAGACCGAGTGTTGGAGGGTTTGAAAACAAGCACTGAGGTCTTCACGATCTTAGGGAATCCTGCAAGCAAAAACAGATACCCACAAAAAACAACATGGAGAGAAGCACTCCCCCACACTAATCCGAATACCACATCATACTTATTCAAAATAAAAAGAAAAATTAAATAAAATAAAAATATATAGATAGATAACACGGGTTGCCTCCCGAGAAGCGCTTGTTTCTGTTCGAGTCTCAAGCTTGAATCAAGTGTTATTTAGGTTTATTCATAAAGTCAGACCCAACACTTAGAATTAAGTTCGGGTGGAAATAGCGATACACACTTACCGAAAGTATGTATGCCACAGGAAAGGATGATGGTATTCTAATATATCGATGAGAGAATTGAACCATCACCCATTTAGTCTCACCCGACTGTGTTAAAGAGGAGAAAGGATCAAATCTATCCACTTTCCACAAAGAGAAATCTAACGGCATAGATATGGGAAGTGGTGTGCGAGATACTTGACTTTGATAGAAAGGATTACCAAAAGTTGAATTGTAATCAAAATCAATATCGAAAAGAGAAGAAACGATATTTTCGTCAAACGTATCAAAAAATTTAGGCTCATCCTCACATATTTACTCATATTCAAAAATTGGATTTTTAATATTTAAAGCATAGTCAGAATCGAAATCAAAAAGAGGATTATCGATTGAAGTCGAAAAGGCTTCCTCAGATACCCTTAGGATTGGAATAAGGTTATCAATATCCTCGAAAGGTTTACATTTGATTTCCTTGTCCCCCATTAATAAGGTATCTGAAGGATCCTTAATGAGTGGACTGGTCTCAAGAATCTCTTCTTTAAAAGGCTCATCCTCATCACTTTCATCGGAGTATGTAAAGTGAATAGTGTTAGGATGACCTGGTCCTTGCTGACAATGTTGACTTATATATTTTTCTTGCTTGCCAAGGACCTCAATTTGTGCACTCACTGCGGAAATGTAATCGGAATAATGATCACTCGAAACAGTGGTAGAGTCGTACTGAACTTCAGCGTCCCACTGATAATGATGATGTGTCATATTCTCGATTAAATCATAAGCTTCTTGTGGAGTTTTCCGCATGAGATTGCCACCGGCAACCAACATGATTTTATCCCGATCATTGTTAGTCCATGATAAAAGATTAATATTTGATCAAGAAGCAAAATTCTATGATCAAGAGATTTCCGCAACAATGATTTGAATCTTTCCCAAGCTTCAAATACAAATTCATCGGGCCATTGCTGAAAATTAAAGATGTCTTTTCGAAATTGCAATGCTCGAGAATAAGGATAATATTTGGATAGAAACTTGGTGACCATCTCAGCCCAAGTAAGAATAGAATGAGTTTTAAGATGATAAAACCATTTTTCAGCATCGTAGGATAAAGAGAATGGAAAAAGATTAAGATTGACAATGTCTTCAGAAACTCCGTTTTTCTTGATGCATTGAGTGATTGACAAATATCTGTTTAAGTGTTGGTTTGCATCTTCATATTCAAATCCATGAAATTGGCAATTTTATCTAATACGCTCAACCATATAATTTTTTAGAACGAAATTGGTTTCTTGATTGGTTGTCGGAGCGATCGGTCCTCCTCTACTGATGAGTGAAGGGTGGTAGAAGTCCTCCATGGTAAGAAGATCATGGGGATGAGAGTGAGAAGAAATGAGATTTTCTAGAAACATTTTATTTTATTTTATTTTTATTATTTATTTATTTATGTACTAGAAGAAAGAAGATATTAAAAATATTTTTGGTTTTTTTTTTTTTTTTTTTTTTTTTTTTTTTTTTTTTTTTTTCATTTTTTTTTAAATTTTGAGAAAATGAAAATATTTTTGTACTCCCTCCGTCCCATATTAAGTGTCCACTTTTCAAATGCACAAAGTTTTAGAAAAGTGGGGCCAACTACACTCTCCACCAATCAAATATCACTATTACCCACTAAAGTCTCTTCTCATTGGTTGAAAATATTCCCTGGACACTTAATTTGGGACATCCCAAGATTCTATTATGGACACTTAATATGAGACGGAGGGAGTAGTTTTTTGTTTTTGAAAAAGATTTTAGAAAAAAAAATATTTGAGAATATTTACGAAAAATATTTTTGGATTTTTTAAAAAGTTTTTAGAAAAAAGAAAATATTTTTGGATTTTTGAAAGTTTAGAAAAAAGGAAAATATTTTTAGATTTTTGATTTTTTTATTATTTTTTTTGGTTTTTTAAATTTTTAACAAAATAAACTTTCCAAAGAAAGGATCTTCAAGGCACGAACGCCAAACACAACGTAACAGTCGGCCAAACCTCCACGGCAGCGGCGCCAAAAACTGATTCGTTTGTAGCACGGGGCAGTTTTAATATTTGTATTCCCGATAAGATAAAAGAGTCACTTTAGGATAAATGACAATTAATCTTCCGAGGTCGTATTCCACGGCGAGATTTGAATTGAAAATTACGTTTATGTCTTTTGTTAATGCTTGATTGTCGATGTTTTTTGTTTGGTTTTTTAAGATTAAATTTAAAAACTATTAAAACTAATTAAAATTATTATTTAAACTAATTTAAATGGTAAACAACTAATGACGATAAAATTAATCTAAGAATATGATATTAAAAGATATGATTGTCAAGTGTGGTGAAAAGATCATTAAGTGTGAATTATCGTTTTAAGCCCTTTTTTAATTAATACCCGTCAAAATAAATTATTCTCTCACAACGTTGGTTTATTTTGAAAATAATTATCTTTCTTGGTAAAAATTATTAGATCAAAATAATCAATTATCCTAACGGCTTTTGCCCGTTAAAACAACCAACTAAATTAATCCAAAAATAATCCGAAAATTATTAATTAACAATCTTTAATACCCGTTTAAAAAGGAATATTTTCTCACAACGTTGGTTTATATTGAAAACAATTCTTCTTATCTAGGTAAAATTACTAGATTCAATTAGTTACCTTGACGGCTTTTGCCCGTTAAAACAACCAAAAATCAATCCAAGTAACCAAAGATTATTGACCAACAATTTCTAAGCTTATTCACACTTAAGTTCATAATCACCAACACTTAACAAGTGTCACACCCCCAAATTTCGTGACTTGCAGCGGAATAAGTCATTCAGGGGCACGACTGGTCATAGCACCAAAGTTGCAGTTATATTGAACGACCTAAAGTGTCGTTTAGAAAATACATCGTTTGATTATTTAAAAATATTCAGAGTTATAAAGCTAGGTCCCAAAAGGTGAAACAAGTTTTCATAAAACAAGTTCATACAATTCAAACGATGGATAAGTGCATAAAATATAAAGTGAGACGCGTCGACTCCGCGACTCCATGATGTCCATATGCAAGCCAACATGCGATACCTTAATTACCTGAAAATACATTGCTAAAAATGGTCAACAAAAATGTTGGTGAGATCATAGGTTTATGTAAATAAAATATTGTACGGAAATCACAAGTATAAAGTGTATGACAAAACAATGCCACATAAAAATGATACATTAGCTCTTAAGCTCATGACCCCGAAGCTAGACTGAATGAAATGCACCAACTGATTGTTTGCCAATCACTCTAATATGACAGAAATGAAATGCGTTCGTTTGACAAGTTGGCGCTACCAACCCGAACGGAGGAGTCACCCTCAATAGATCTATTCACTCGCTCTCGCTTGCTAACAATTAACGGTTCATGATAATAAAAAGGGGACTTTAATCTGGGCAATGATGTAACTTAAGCAATGTAATGAGTTTGTATACTTTGGTCCGCATATAAAAATAGTGCAATGTATTCTCCCCCGAGAGTTTAGAAATCAATAAACAATTTAAAACGGGGCTATGAAAACTCACCTGATAAGATATAGCAACAATGACAATGATGGATATGATGAGATAAAGCTCGGTCTCTAACCATGACCTATTATGAATGATGTGATTCAATGTAAGCAATGATACAATGCAACACATGCAAATACGTATGTTAACGATACTACTTGTTAGTTTTGAAAATAACGTTTATCGACGAAAAATACGCTTTTGACGTCTCGTTAAGTTATAAACTACTTTTCGTGTAAATATGTTGAAACGGTACTCCACGATCCTTGTTTGGTGTTCTATCGGCAAAATGTAGCGTTTTCATCGCAATTTAATATTTTCCTTAACTTGTGAAAATATGTCCAAATTGGCTTCGTGAAACTAGTTGCGAAATATTGCACGTTACGTGTTAGTTGATCAAACTCGACGTTTTTGAAAACCTTGTAACAATGTGTTAATGTCGTTTCATTTAACTTTTGATTGTACACGTCTCGATCAATTAGAAAATCGGCTAACAATGTTATGTTTTGCCAAAAAACTAGTTTTTATATTTAAAACACTTTCTAATAGTGGCTGTCAAAATGACTATGGTACGTCGGGCTTCAAACGTGAATAACTCGGCCGTTACAAGCTCGTTTTCTACGTTCTTTACATCCATGGCTTCGTATAAACATGAACTAACCTAATCTCAGTAGGTCGGGTCATCTAGATCACATCTAATGCCTCGTTTTGTCCTTTGAATCTCGGCGATCAGCAACTAAATTTTAAGAAAATTAGTTTTCGTCGTCTAACTTTGAAAAATCATATCTCCTTCGTTATAAGTCGGTTTTTAGTGATTCTTGCGGCCACGGTTTCGTTTTTGAAAGAACTTTCTGAATATGAAGGCCAAAATATACCAAAAATTACTGAGTTTTCCAGTTTACACGTTTTTGGACAGTAGCTATTTTAGATTGTTAAAAACTCACTTCCTTGGTTCTAAACTTGATCATACCAACTCAAATCAACTCCACAAGTTCGCAAATCCTACCATACACCTTCTTAGGGTGTCATGGGGTCCTAAACATCACCAACCTTGGTGGATTTCATGAGATCATTAGTGAAACCTATAGATCTAGTGATTTAGGGAGTTTATGTTCAAAAGTGGTATGTAAAACATAAGTAACTTGCATGGATAATTAATATAACTTGAAAATACATGAACATATGAATCAAATGAAAGTAATAGATGATCAAAACATGTTCTTGAAACTTACTTGATGACTTGATGAGTTTTGGTAAGAAATGAGTAATAAACTTGAGGTTTGATCACAAATCCATAACTAGGAAGGTAAATGGAGTATGATTATGACTTGATCTTGAAAAATCTATGGATTTTGGGTGGTGTTCTTGGTTTGGCCGAACATAGGAGATGGGGTGGAAGAGGTTTTGATCTTTTTCTTAGCTAATGGTTTATGTGTTATGTGTTTGAGTTAGTGGAAGTGAAATAAAATGAGTACTAATTCATTAATGAGCTTTGTCTTATAATCAAGTGGTAAAGAGAATTAGGGGTGATGAGGGGGGCGGCACATGTGGGTAGGATGAAGAGGATTTGATGTTAATTAATGCTAATGTCTCCCATTGATTTAGATATTGGATGATTAGTGTATACAATGAGTGTTATCAGGTACCAAGTTAACTAGAAATAACTCGTGACGAGGTGAAATGAAATACGACAAAGTTGTAAAAATTGTAAAATCATGTTCCTTGCAAGAATCGGGTGTTAGAATGATAATCGGATTGAAATTTCGTAAACCGACGGAGTTATAAGCGTCAAACGAAAAATATAGCGATTGGTTTAAAAACACCGGGTAAAGTAATAATATAATCCCTATATCATTATAATTAGCTTGAAAATGTATTAGGATCATTGTCGGGAGTATTGGGTATACTGTTAGTAGAATTGACTGAGTGGTAACGTTAATTAAACAATTAAGCATACGTTAATGAAAATCACACAAACCCATGCATGAACTGATTTGGAAATGATGTTACTGATGATATGCTTACTACCTTAGTCTGTATGATGTGCCTTTACCGATGATGCATGAATACGCTGCTAAACCTAACTGGTTACGCGCATTTGAATACCCGTAAACCTGGTTTACAACATGATGAATGATGCCCATGAATAGTGATTTCCCTCCGGGAATGAATAGTGTCATATAAATAGTAAAATTTTTGATGACTTCTCAAAGTCTCAAACTGACTTCAAAAACGATGAATAGTGATTGATGAATAGTAACTCATTAATAGTAAATTGCCGGGGTTTGGAAAATGACCTGAAATTACGAGTTGTGACAGTCGACCACCCTAAAAGGAATTCAGTCCCTGAATTCAGTTGATGTGGGTCTCTGGAGTGGTCTCGGTGAAAAGATGTGGGTATTTGAGTCGCATCTGGTCTTCCCGTTCCCAAGTAAACTCAGGACCTCTGCGAGAATTCCAGCGAACTTTGACGATCAGAATTCGACTTTGCTTCAACTGTTTGACCTCCCGGTCCCTAATCTCTGCTGGTTCTTCCATAAAGTTAAGCTTATCATCGATCTGAATTTCTTCCAATGGGATTACGAGCGTTTCGTCTGAAAGACATTTCTTGAGGTTTAAGACATGAAACGTGTTATGTACATTGTTGAACTCTGACGGAAGCTCCAGTCTGTACGCTACCGGACCAATCCTTTCCAGAATCTTGAATGGCCCAATGTATCTCGGGTTCAACTTCCCGCGTTTCCCGAATCGTATCACGCCCTTCCAAGGCGAGACCTTCAACATGACTCTGTCTCCAACCTGAAATTCTAATGGTTTGCGTCGAACATCGGCGTAACTTTTCTGTCGACTTCTGGCTGTTTGGAGTCTTTCTCGAATCTGAATTATCTTTTCTGTTGTTTCTCTGACCAACTCTGGACCTGTTAGTTGTACATTACCAACTTCGGCCCAAAAAACTGGGGACCTGCACTTACGACCGTAGAGTGCCTCGAATGGTGTGGCTTTTATGCTCGAATGATAACTGTTATTGTAAGAGAACTCGATCAATGGCAAATGGTTAGCCCAACTATTTCCAAAGTCAATGACACACGCCCTGAGCATGTCTTCCAATGTCTGAATCGTTCTCTCGCTCTGACCATCGGTCTGAGGATGATAGGCGGTATTTATGTCTAACTTAGACCCAAATGAATCTTGCAATGACTCCCAAAAGTTTGAAGTAAAGTGATGAACTCAAATAAGTACATTTTATTATCATCATTTATCCTGTTTATTTGACTTGTTTTATTATATTATCTATGAGAATTGATACTTAATTGCCTACTTTTGTAATTCTCAGTTATAAACAAGCATTTGGTGAAAGTTAGCTATTATGGACATAAAATGGAGCAAAATGATCAAGATTGGAAAAGTCTGCTGAATTGAAGAGATTAAAGACCATTGCCTGACTTTGAAGCATGCGCCGCATCTGATTTTATCATGCGTCGCATATGAAACTTTGGTCAACGAAGAAGAACCAACTTGTTCTACTCCAGATACACCGCATTACATTTCGTACCTACGACGTATCACTCTCAAGACTTCACCAAAAGATGATCCAAGATACAAGAGAACATGCGCCGCATAAGAGATTGAAGATACACCGCATCTTAAGGCGGTGTACGAATATTCTGGAATATATTAATCTTGGACCCCACGCGAAGTTAAGTCAATGCGCCGCATCTATCAAGTCAATGCGCCGCATCTATCCCTGAGACAGAAACTATAAATACCCCAAGGACAGAGGAATTTGAAGAGCTAGATTTTAGAGAGAGATATAACCCTAGAGCCGAATTCAGACGACCAAGCAGCACAAGACACACCTCAAACAAAGACACAAGAGCTGTAAGAAGGTCCTGCGTGTATTCAATTCATTAAGTAGTTTTGTTTTATTGTTTTAGTACACTTTAATTCATCAGGATTGATGGGCTTGTGTCATGTGACTACGGAAAATCATGCACTCCCCTTAATATTGCTTTCCCATTAATTAAAGTTTATATGTTGATGTCTTTGGTGACTTTTATTAGTGCATTGATAACCTCTGTGTCTAGCTGAGTCTTGCTTGGGTCGCCATGCCCCTTCCTCGCCTATTTATTAGAGACGCTTAAATAAATAGCATAGACATAAGTAATCATTAAGGGTTTACTCGCCGATAAGATTAGAGCCAACGAGAAAGGTTTAATTATATACACTTCATATAAAACTAGCAATAAAACAAGTGACAAGCTACTTAATTATCAGGACAGGTCTTCTTATTGTCTCGAGTATCTATCTGTGTACGTGTGTGCTAATCGCTAATTCGTGCTCATTAGTTTAGTTTTCAATTTAATCATAACCAAACCGTGCCAGTCTCTCAGGCTGAACCCCCTTGCGTTAGATTAGGTTGTATAGCTAACTTAGGATATTAAAATACTGATTAGAATAACTAGATAATACGTTCCACTCTTAGTGATCGACACTCTACTTACCATTATATTCATACTGACCGGGTACACTGCTCGTTAAGTGTGTGTGTTATTGATAAGTCGGCTAAATATAAATTTAAAACTTGAGTAGGCATTAATACTGCTAAACCGCAACGACACATCACGCGCATCAAGTTTTTGGCGCCGTTGCCGGGGAGTGAATTGTTATTATCTGTTTATTTGAATTAGTATTTTAATTAGGTTTTTTTTTTTTTTTTTTTTTTTTTTTTTTTTTTTTTTTTTTTTTTTTTAATTCTAACCACTAACCTTGTTGTGTATTAGATAGATTGCATTCATTGTATGATTTGCATATTTTCTGTTTTTGTTTGTTTTCTGTAATTTTTGTTTCTTTTAGTTTGTTTTTCTTTTTCTGTATTTTTCTGCATTCTGCTGTCGTTGTATTGTGCTGATACAAACGATACGGCGCATCTGTTTTCACAGATACGGCGTATTGCGTTTAATTTTTATAAAATACAACGCGTTTAATAAATTCGAGTACGACGCATCTTTCCCCAAGATACGGCGTATTCTGTTTTTAATAAGAAATTTTTCTAAACCCTAACGCCATACGACGCATCTGTTTTAACAGATACGGCGTATTTTCTATTTAAATTAAAAACAATTTTTTTTCGAATTATTAAACAGAAGCGACGCATCGATCTTTATCGATATGGCACATCTACTAAATCAAAAATCTTGTATTTTGAAATGTAACGAAAATACGCATCGATCTTTATCGATACGGCGCATCTAATAAATATAATCGATTTTTGATAATTTAAACTTGATACGGCGCATTCTAATTCATAAGCGGTGTATCTGTTTTCTGAATAAAAGTCTGATTAAATTTTAACGTAATAAGATACGGCGTATCCAACTTTTTGGATACGGCGCATCGTCCGCAGATATCAGCAACTTTTATTTTTCGTATTCCGTTTTCGTTGTTAATTTTCTGATATCATTCTTTCTTGAACATACCCTACTGATGTTTTTGTGATGATTTCAGGAAGTGCATGACCAGGAGTTCAACTAAGAACTTGATTAAACCTTTCAAAGATCCTGAACGAGCCTTACATTCGCTTAAAAGGCTTTTCAACACAAAAAGCTTTGAAATTTCAAGTTCGTTCGAGCTTGATTACTTTTCTGAAGAGAAGGAGGAAGAAGAAACAGAAACAATGACGGAAAACACTACTATGGAGGAATACATGAACAAAACCCGTGCTGATTACAGTTCAGGAGTTGCTAGACCGAAGTTTGATGAAAAGTCAAAGTTTGAGTTGAAGGGTCAGTTTCTCAAGGAGCTAAGAGAAAATGCTTTCAGTGGAACAGAACATGAAGATGCTAATGAACATGTTGAAAAAGTCCTTGAGATTGCAGATTTGTTTACTACAGAAGGAGTCTTTGACGATCAACTTATGCTAAGAATCTTTCCAATTTCGCTTAAAGGAGCTGCTAATAAGTGGCTAAGGAATGAACTTGCTAGTTCATTCACAACATGGGAAGATTTGAAGAGCAAATTCCTAAAAAGATATTGTCCACCTGCTAAAACTGCTAAAAAGGTGGAGGCTATCAACAGTTTCAAGCAAGAACCTGATGAAACTCTTTATCAAGCTTGGGAACGATTTAAAGACTTATTGATGAAATGCCCTCAAATTATCTAAGTCCAATGCAGGAGATAATATTGTTCTATCAAGGATTGGACGTGCCTACTAGACAAATCTTGGATGCTAAGGGAGTTGTGCCTCAAATGAGTGCAGCCGATGCTAGAAAAGCTATCCAAGAAGCTGCTGATCACTCTAAAAAATGGCACGACGGAACCTCTACTAGATCTAAGAGCAGCACTAATTTTGACGGGTTTGCTGCAATTCAAGCTCAATTGGATAAAATTAGTAGAGAGATGAAGAAGCGTGATGAGAAAGTTTATGCTGCCCAAGTTGGATGTGAAAAATGCGAAGGACCTCACTACACTAAAGATTTCCCTAATAAGAATGAAAGTGAGACTTTTGAAGAAGCATACTACACACAATTTGGACAACCATTCCGACCTTCAGGAAGATTTAGGGAAGCTGCTCCGGGATACTATCAAAAGAACAACTATAATCCCACTTATCAAGAAAGGAGGCAGACTTTGGATGACACTCTAAAGCAAATTATGGCCGATGCTGCTAAAAGACATGAGGAGAACAACACTATGATCAAAGAAATCCGAGCCTCAACGGATACTATAACACGGAATCAAGGAGCTTCGATCAAAGCATTGGAACAACAAATCGGACAAATGAGCAAGGTTCTTCAAGAAAGGGGATACGGAAGTTTACCTAGCTCAACTGAAACTAACCCAAGAGATCATGTCAAGGCCATATGCACTACTGAAGAAGTCACGCCTAACATACCTTTTCCTAGAAGATTGATGAATGGTAATGATGCTGCAAAGCCCGAATTTTTCTTTAATTCTTCAATCAGTTTAAGGAGGTTACTCAACGAGAAGGCAAAGATTGAAGAGGAGATCAAGGCTACAATGAAAGAAGAGAGCTCTGCAACCGACTTACGTGCCTTGCCTCATAAAGAAAAGGACCCAGGAAGTTTTACTTTACCTTGTTCAATTAATGACATATCTTTCAATAATGCATTAGCTGACTTAGGAGCTAGCGTTAGTGTTATGCCCCTTAAGACATTCACTACCCTAGGACTAGGAAAATTAGCACCAACTAAGCTGCTTATTGAATTGGCTGATAAAACGGTAAAATGACCTGAAGGGGTTGCTGAAAACGTGCTAGTTAAGATTGAGAAGTTTGTTTTCCCCGTAGCCTTTGTTATATTAGATATGCCCGAGGATGTTAAGATTCCTTTAATCCTTGGAAGACCTTTCTTGTCTACCGCCCATGCTAAGATTAATGTGTTTAAAAGAAAAATCTCATTAAAGGTATGTAATAATAAACTAGTCTATAAGTGCCAAAATCCTGCTAAGAGCATAATTAGAAGCGTCTATGTGCTAGGATTAAGAGAACGTATGGACCTCGATCTAGAAGCTAGGTTTATGGGAGAAACCTTGGTAAATAATGAATCACTTGAGACCTATAGTGGAGACTACATTGAATTAAATGATCTTAATTTACCAATAGGAATCAATGATCAATTTATGGAGGATTTTGAACCCGAAATTGAAGAAGGAGAAATTATGGATGTACCTAGAATCAATATGATCAGCACTAAGAATTATGATGAATTTGAAGGATATCCTAGTTTCTGTGATTATGGTAGAAAGATCCATGTAGATTGTGCTTATAATTTACAATTTCCTTGCATGATAGGATTTAAACAGGTTAGTGCCAACTTTTTCCCTATTTTACCAATTAATGTAATGTCAAAAGATTTCTATAATTCTATAATGAAAAACAAAATTGAGTATAGAGGGAAAAACGTAGTTGGAATGTTCATGAATGTACCTATTTTTGTCGGGAATTTAACTATTGTTACAGATTTCACCGTGGTGGAAAACATGGATGCTTATCGTGATGTTGAGATGGGTGACGTGATCGTTGGGAAACCATTTTGTAAGGAGGTCGAAATTTACGCTAAAAGATTTGAAGGAAAAATCACCTTTCAAAGTGGAAGCAACGTTATCACTTACATGATGCCTCGTGCTCACCCAAGGTTTAAACATGCCCCTAACAAATTTTGTTACAAATTTACACCATTTCTTTTTGTAGATGAAAATGACGCTGAGAAAGGGATCGAGTATCCGTACCAAAAGATGAAAGGATTCTACAAAGGTGTACTTGAATTGGGTCCGGAATATGTTCGTGACGAAGTAATTCCCAACTACATCGTGCATGGACATGTGGGGATCAATAGAACAAAATAAGGAGCTGAACGTGAGTCTAACTTGAAGACTCTGGAATAAAGACAAGTGCTGACCGGGAGACAACCCGATGGAAAAATTTTTACTTTTCTGTTCTGTGTCGAGTCTGTCAGACCTGCAGAAGATGCGGCGCATCTCCATCATAAGATGCGACGCATCACCTGCACTGGTCATATCTTATTTCATTTTCTGCATTTTTATTTTTGACTTTAAAACTTTCTGTCAGTTTATTTAATGCGGCGCATCCCTGGTTAAGGATGCGACACATCTTTTATTCTGATTCGTATTTATTCCAGGCTCGATACGGCGTATCTTCTTCCATAATGTATTATGCAAGTTTGAACCTTCTTAACTCAGGTGTGTTAAAGTCTAAATGGTATTATAGATTCCTGCATTTTTGTGGATACATCATCTATGAAGCTTAAACGTTCTAATCCACAAGAAAGTTGATTTTTGCTCTTATACGAATAACGGAGGATCATACCGAGCAAATCTCAGGGGAGTTTTTCTGTTCTAATTCTTTTATTTTCCAGTTTTTAACCTTTGACACAAACAACGAGGACGTTGTTTAACTTAAGTGGGGGGATGGAGAATTAGAACACTTATTTGTCCAAAACTTTTTGGCGCCGCTGCCAAGCCTAGTTGTGACGAAAATCCAAAGTGTGGTTAATCACTTTCCCAACCATCCCATGAATAAGACTCATATCATTGAATAACTCACGCTTTAACTTGAAACACACGCTTTAGGTAGAGACGAATTATACTCAACAAAATCTCAATCAAAGAACAACCTTAGTTGGCGTTCCCATAACGGCCAACTCTCATTCAATCCATAAATATAATATACAACAACAAATAGTGGTGATATCACCCACTTAATACAAAACTTTACATAAGTTGGTTAAAACAAACTTCCAACTTTTCCTTTTTCTTTTTCTTTCCTATTTTTTTTTTTTTTGATTTTTTTTTTACATCAACATATATGTGTAAAATTTCACAACTTTTCTATCACTATTTTTCCGGATAATTTTTCCATACTCTTCATACTTTCAGAAATAACTGTAATAGTGAAAGTAGCAAACACACGAAAAATAAACTAAAAGTTATACAATATTTACTTTCATACCAATTGCATTGTGCAATTTCCCGACCTAACCAAAGATAATGAATTACGCACGTGAACACAGGTAATGTAAGGAAACACACTTTGCCTAAAGCAATTAACCACGGATTTTAATCTACAGGGTAGGCTAAGGTGTAAGGGTGTATCGAAACATTATAACAAAGGTGTAAGAAACGAAAGGAATGGTTCTGAGGGTTTTTCTAGGGGTATCTTACTCTAAAAGTGAGAGTAAACAAAGGGTTTATACGGGGGTTAACTAACCAGTGTAGTTAGTTAATATCACATAACATATAAAGGCTATTTGGGTGTAATCCTAGAAATTTACCAATTTAGACAAGTCACTCCAATTATATAGATAATACTTATTATGGTGGTCTCGAATAGTATACAAGCCAAGTTCTAAAGTTTACAAGTCACCAGCACACTAAAGTTTTAATATTTTTGAAAGAATAGAGTTATGTGTGCGGTTATGTAATTTAGACTTTAAACAAAAACATGCTAAAAAATTTTAGATTTTGATATATTAAGCGAATTTTAAGCATATTTTGAAAAAGTTTAGGACAAGTAAGTGTTCTAATTCTCCATCCCCCCCACTTAAGTTAAACAACATCCTCGTTGTTTGTGTCAAAGGTTAAAAACTAGAAAATAAAAGAATTAGAACAGAAAAACTCCCCTGAGATTTGCTCGGTATGATCCTCCATTATTCGTATAAGAGCAAAAATCATCTTCCTTGTGGATTAGAACGTTTAAGCTTCATAGATGATGTATCCACAAAAATGCAGGAATCTATAATACCATTTAGACTTTAACAGACCTGAGTTAAGAAGGTTCAAACTTGCATAATACATTAGTAGTTAGTAAAAATAAAACCTAAAAAAATTAAACTGTAAATCATCAGGTCAGTCGATACGCCGTATCTTATGGAAGAAGATACGCCGTATCGTGCCTGGAATAAATACGAATCAGAATAAAAGATGCGTCGCATCCTTAACTAGCGATGCGCCGCATTAAATAAACTGACAGAAAGTTTTAAAGTCAAAAATAAAAATGCAGAAAATGAAATAAGATATGACCAGTGTAGGTGATGCGTTGCATCTTATGATGTAGATGCGCCGCATCTTCTGCAGGTCTGACAGACTCGACACAGAACAGAAAAGTAAAAATTCGGGTTGTCTCCCGGTCAGCACTTGTCTTTATTCCAGAGTCTTCAAGTTAGACTCACGTTCAGTTCCTTATTCCAATACTTCGGGTTCTGATGAACTCAAATAAGTACATTTTATTACTATCATTTATCCTATTAATTTGACTTGTTTTACTATATTATGTATGAGGATTGATACTTAATCGTTTACTTTTGTAATTCTCAGGTAAAAACAAGCATTTGGTGAAACTTAATGATTTTGGACTAATAATGGAGCAAAACGTGCATAAAGTGAAAGTCTACTGACATGGACAAGATCAAGTCAATTCTGCTCCAGATGCGCCGCATCTCACTCTTGACATGCGCCGCATCTCTATCAAGATATCACCAGATACGATCCAAGATACAAGAGGACATGCGCCGCATCTAATCATGGAGTTACGCCGCATCTTCTGGCGGTGTACGAATATTCCTGAATATTATAATCTTGGACCCCACGCGAAGTTAAGTACATGCGCCGCATCTACTTAGTAGATGCGCCGCATCTTCCCTCAGACAGAAAGTATAAATACCCCGTAGACCAGATGAATTACAAGTTCCAAAAACCCTAAAATCGAAGACCAAACAGGAGGAACAAAGGACGAATTCAGTCAAGAAGGCAGCACAAGACACACCCAAATCAAAGATACAAGAGCTGTAAGAAGGTGCTGCATGTGTTTAATTCATTAAGTAGTTTTGTTTTATTGTGTTAGCAAACTTTAATTCATCAGGATTGGTGGCTTGTGTAATGTGACAACGAAAGATTGCACTCCCTTTAATACTTGCTTTCCCATCAATTAAAGTTTATATGTTGATGTCTTTGGTTACTACTTATTAGTGCATTGATAACCTCTGTGTTTATTAGTGGCTTGCGGGCATTTGACTGCGGGACATAATGTGGCTCCCACGGTTGTTTCTAAATTGATCACTTAGGAATAACTTTTAGACATAAGTAATCATTAAGGGTTTACTCGCCGATAAGAATAGGACCAAGAGAAAGGGTTAACTACATACACTTCATATAAAGCTATCAATAAAACAAGTGACAATCTACTTAATCATAAGGATAGCCCTCTTATTGTCTCAAGTATCTATCTGTGTACGTGTGTGCTACTTGCTGATTCGTGCCTATTGGTTTATTTTATTATTTAATTGCAACAAACCGTGCCAGTCTCTCAGGCTGAAACCCCCTTGCGTTAGGATATTAAAATACTGATTAGAATAACGAGATAATACGTTCCACTCTTAGTGATCGACACTCTACTTACCATTATCTTCATACTGACCGGGTACACTGCTCGTTAAGTGTGTGTGTTATTGATAAGTCGGCTAAATATAAATTTAAAACTTGAATAGGCATTAAAACTGCTAAACCGCAACGACACATCACGCGCATCAAGTTTTTGGCGCCGCTGCCGAGGAGTGAATTGTTATTATCTGTTAATTTAATTAGTATTTTAATTAGGTTTTTCTTTTTTATTAGATTAATTGCATCATTGTATTATTTTGCATATTTGTTGTATTGTGTGATTAATTGTTTTCTTTTATTTTTGTGTGTTTATTTTCGTTTGTGTGTTTAATTTTTGTTTTTATTTTTCGTATTTTTCTGTTCTGCTATCGTTGTACTGTGCTAAATCAAACGATACGGCGCATCTGATCTCTCAGATACGGCGTATTGCGTTTAATTTTTAAAAAATACAACGCGTTTAATTAATTCGATACGACGCATCTTTTCCCCAAGATACGGCGTATCTGTTTTTAATACGAATTTTTTTTTAAAAAAAAAAACGATAAAGTAATACGACGCATCTGCTTTTGCAGATACGGCGTATCTGTTTTTAATAAGAAAAAAAAAAATTCTAAACGTTAACGCCATACGACGCATCTGCTTTAGCAGATACGGCGTATCTATTATTTTAATTAAAAACAGTTTGCGAATTATTAAACAGATACGGCGTATCGATCTCTGTCGATACGACGCATCTTTCTGAATCAAAAATCGATATTTATTTTTAAACATAACGAAAATACGGCGCATTAACTTTCGTTAATACGACGCATTTAATTTTAATTAGATAAGCTGATTTTTGATTAATTAATTTGATACGGCGCATTCATAAATTCTAAGCGGCGTATCTATTTTCTGGATAAAGTCTGATTAAATTTTAACGATTATAAGATACGGCGTATCCTACTTTTTGGATACGGCGCATCGTCAGCTGATATCAGCAACTTTTATTTTACTTTGATCGTTTCACCCTTCTTTTGCACGAGTAAGTTTTATTTCAGGAAGATGGACGATCCGGATATTACAATGGAAGAATATATCAAGCTTATAGAGGAAAGAGCCTTGAGCAATAATCAGATGTATGATTGGAAAAGAGCAAGATATGGTGCACAAGTCATTGAGACGAAAGAAATCACTATGGAAGAATACTTGATTTTAGGGCATGAAAAGTCAAGGAAAGAAAGAAACAAATTGCCGTTTCAACACACTTGGTGTATGACAAATGATGATGAAGAAGATTCATATACCGTGAAACCTATTCCGGCAATTGTTATTGATAGTACTTTTTCTCCGGAGCTTGCACAAGATGATGTGTATACGGAACCCTACGTTGAAGAATATTCTGCAATCGTATTACCACCATTAGACGATCCAACGGATGAAGATGAAAAGTATTCTAATTTTGATTTCGAACCATTTGACGCAATAGTTTATGATGACATACCTCAACCAGATTTTAACCTAACGAGGGATTTTGAAGAAATCTGGGATTACTTATTTAAGGATGAATTCGGGACGATGCTGAAATTGCAAAACCACTAGTTGAAGATGGAGATTCACAGGACGAATTGGAGTCACTTACAACACAAAGTGATACAAATTTATTTAATATAATTAATCCCGTTACTAATAATCTTGCTAGTTTTCCTAAACAGGTTGCAAAACAAAAAGATGATGAGGTGAAATTTATCACACTACCTATTGAAGCACCTGTGATCAACCCGTATTTTGTGGAGCCCGAAGAAGAGTTTGGTGATGAGTTCTTAAACATTGCTATAATTGATGAAGATGATGATTTAGACCCTATGAAGGTTGTTGAAGAACTCGAAATTTTACTTGCCAAAGACCCTTTCTCATCTTCTGCGGGAGTCAAGGGACGCCTTACTACCAAAGAGACTAACCAAGAAGAAAGGAGACTCATTTTTTCTCAACACACTACTCTTTCTGATGAAGTGGTCAAGTCATCCAATTTATCAACCAAACCGGGTATGAATAGGAAAAATGTACATGTATTGCCAAGGTATGATCTTTATTTATTTCTTCCATATTTACTAGCAAATTTACACTCTTTTCGTGTTTATTGCTATTATCACCCGCACTTGATCCCAAGTGGGGGGAACAACACCCTATTACACAGTAAATAAGGGTGGAGTCAGGCTCGTGACTCGAACAAAAACAAGCGCTTCGTGGGAGGCAACCCATGCTTATCTTTTACTTTATTTTTTTTATTCTGTTTTTTTGTGTCGAGTCAGTCAGGCCCGCATGAGGATACGGCGCATCTCCATTCTGAGATGCGACGCATCTCCTGCAATGGTCATATCTTATTTTATTTTTCTGCATTTTTATTTTCGACTTTAAAACTATTTATCAGTTTATTTTAATGCGGCGCATCCCTGGTTAAGGATGCGGCGCATCTTTATTCTGATCCGTATTTATTCCAGGCTCGATACGGCGTATCTTCTTCAATAAGATACGGCGCATCGACTGACCTGATGATTTTCAGTTTTAATTTTTAAGTTTTATTTTTCCTAACTACTAATGTATTATGCAAGTTGAACCTTTCTTATCTTAGGTGTGTTTTAAAGTATTGGTGGTATTATAGTTTCCTGAATTTCCTGTGGATACATCAAGTATGAAGCTTTAACGTTCTAATCCACAAGAAGTTGATTTTTGCTCTTATACTAATGGAGGATCATACCGAGCAAATCTCAGGGGAGTTTTCCTGTTCTAATTCTTTTATTTTCCAGTTTTTAACCTTTTATACAAACAACGAGGACGTTGTTTAACTTAAGTGGGGGGATTGGAGAATTAGAACACTTAACAATTACTTGTCCTAAACTTTTTCAAAAATTATGCTTAAAATGTGCTTAATATATCAAACTTAAAAATTTTTAGCATGTTTTTGTTTAAGATCTAAGTTGCATAGCTGCACACATGACGTTATTTTCAAAAATTGTGATTTTCCAAAATTCACAAATCTATGAGTGTGCCGGTGACTTGTAAACTTTAGAACTTGGCTTGTATACTATTCGAGACCACCATAATGAGTATTATTTATATAATTGGAATGACTTATCTAAATTGGTAAATTTCTAGGATTACACCCAAAAAGCCTATTATGTGTTATGTGATATTAGCTAACTACACTGGTTAGTTAACCCCCGTATAAACCCTTTTGTTACTCTCATTTTTAGAGTAAGATACCCCTAGAAAAACACTCAGAGCCATTCCTTTCGTTTCTTACACCTATGTTTAAAATGTTTCGTTACACCCTTACACCTTAGCCTACCCTGTAGATTAGAATCCGTGGTTGGTTGATTGCTATAGGCAAAGTGTGTTTCCTTACATTACCTGTGTTCGCGTGCGTAATTCATTATCTATGGTTAGGTCGGGAAATTGCACAATGCAATTGGAGTGAAAGTAAATATTGTATATTTTGGAGTTTATTTTTCGTGTGTTTACTACTTTCACTATTACCATTATTTCTGAAGTCATGAAAAGTATGGAAAAATTATCCGGAAAGAAAGTTATAGTGATGTGGTGAAATTTCACACATCTATGTTTATGTAAAAAAAAAAAAAAAAAAAAAAAAAATCGAAAAAATAAGAAAAGAAAAAGAAAGAAAGAAAAGTTGGAAGTTAGTTTTAACCAACTTATGTAAAGTTATGTAAGTGGTCGATATCACCACTATTTGTTGTACTATATCTATGGATTGAATGGGAATTGGCAGTTATGGGAACGCCAATTAAGGTTTATTCTTTGATTAAGACCTTGTTGAGTATAATTCGTGTCTACCTAAAGCGTGTGTTTCAAGTGTTAAAGCGTGAGTTATTCGATGATTTGAGTCTTATTCATGGGATGGTTGGGATAGTGATTAACCACACTTAGGATTTTAATTTATTTGTTTTGTTTATTTTTATTTTTACACCAATTTATATCCCAAATGTTATCCATGCCCTTTATTATTCTTTATCCAACCGAACCTTTGATTTATTGAGATTGGGGATTTGAGCAATCTTAAGTATCGTAGTCGTGGATTCGGCTATGTATTTATGATTTTGTCGCCCTTTTTGATATATTATTATTGGTGAAGTTTGGACCTATCTTTAGCCTATTCGAGTTAAGGATTTGAGCAATTGCAAGTATCGTGTTCGTGGATTCGATCATGTATTTGTGATTTTGTCGCCTTTTCTGGAATTTGAGATCGATAGTGAAAGAGAATAATTAACCCTTAAGCCTAAAAACCCTTTTTACCGCTTTAGACTTGTTATTCCTTAGCTTTAGTGGTGGAGATGTGTATACTTGCCAAGCTTATGATAGAATATTCGTCGCGACTGGACAGTTAAACGATTAGATTTGCTTTTATCGACTTATTTTATTTTACTTCTAATTCGTTAAGTGTTTAGTTGTGTGATTATGAAATGAACGAATACATGCTTAAATATAAAAATAAATCCTAACATCTTTTAGGATACATTTTCATAAAAGAAATTCTAAGGTTTACTTGGGGACAAGTAAAGTTCAAGTGGGGGGATATTTGATGAACTCAAATAAGTACATTTTATTACTATCATTTATCCTATTAATTTGACTTGTTTTACTATATTATGTATGAGGATTGATACTTAATCGTTTACTTTTGTAATTCTCAGGTAAAAACAAGCATTTGGTGAAACTTAATGATTTTGGACTAATAATGGAGCAAAACGTGCATAAAGTGAAAGTCTACTGACATGGACAAGATCAAGTCAATTCTGCTCCAGATGCGCCGCATCTCACTCTCGACATGCGCCGCATCTCTATCAAGATATCACCAGATACGATCCAAGATACAAGAGGACATGCGCCGCATCTAATCATGGAGTTACGCCGCATCTTCTGGCGGTGTACGAATATTCCTGAATATTATAATCTTGGACCCCACGCGAAGTTAAGTACATGCGCCGCATCTACTTAGTAGATGCGCCGCATCTTCCCTCAGACAGAAAGTATAAATACCCCGTAGACCAGACGAATTACAAGTTCCAAAAACCCTAAAACCGAAGACCAAACAGGAGGAACAAAGGACGAATTCAGTCAAGAAGGCAGCACAAGACACACCCAAATCAAAGATACAAGAGCTGTAAGAAGGTGCTGCATGTGTTTAATTCATTAAGTAGTTTTGTTTTATTGTGTTAGCAAACTTTAATTCATCAGGATTGGTGGCTTGTGTAATGTGACAACGAAAGATTGCACTCCCTTTAATACTTGCTTTCCCATCAATTAAAGTTTATATGTTGATGTCTTTGGTTACTACTTATTAGTGCATTGATAACCTCTGTGTTTATTAGTGGCTTGCGGGCATTTGACTGCGGGACATAATGTGGCTCCCACGGTTGTTTCTAAATTGATCACTTAGGAATAACTTTTAGACATAAGTAATCATTAAGGGTTTACTCGCCGATAAGAATAGGACCAACGAGAAAGGGTTAACTACATACACTTCATATAAAGCTATCAATAAAACAAGTGACAATCTACTTAATCATAAGGACAACCCTCTTATTGTCTCAAGTATCAATCTGTGTACGTGTGTGCTACTTGCTGATTCGTGCCTATTGGTTTATTTTATTATTTAATTGCAACAAACCGTGCCAGTCCCTCAGGCTGAAACCCCCTTGTGTTAGGATATTAAAATACTGATTAGAATAACGAGATAATACGTTCCACTCTTAGTGATCGACACTCTACTTACCATTATCTTCATACTGACCGGGTACACTGCTCGTTAAGTGTGTGTGTTATTGATAAGTCGGCTAAATATAAATTTAAAACTTGAATAGGCATTAAAACTGCTAAACCGCAACGACACATCACGCGCATCAGGTTCAAACTCCACCACCTCGTTCTCAGTATCCTCAATTTTATTATCAAAGTATTTTTTAACTCGTTGCCCGTTTACCTTGAATATATAACCATTTTTATCGCATATTTCAATAGTCCCATATGGATACACTTTCTTGACAACGAACGGACCCGTCCATCTTGATTTAAGTTTACCTGGATACATCTTTAATCGAGAATTAAATAACAGCACTTTTTCTCCAATAGTAAACATTTTATCCCCATGTTACCTCGAATCATGCCATTTTTTAATTCTTTCTTTGTAGATCTTAGTATTTCTGTAGGCCTCATCTCTTAGTTCGTAGAGTTCATTGAGTTCCATGAAATGGTTCTTCGTTGCAGCTTCCATATCCATGTTACATTTCTTTAAAGCCCAATATGCACTTTGTTCTATTTCGACCGGTAGGTGGCATGCTTTTCCGTATACAAGACGAAATGGAGTACATCCCGTCGGTGTCTTATAGGCTGTACGAAATGCCCATAAAGCATCATTTAACTTGTCAGACCACCCTTTCGGATTATATCCAGTCGTTTTTTCTAGAATCCGTTTTATAGCCCTATTGGTTACTTCAGTTTGCCCATTGGATTGAGGATGGTATGCAGTGGAAACCCTATGATACACTCCATATTGTTGCAAAGCTCTTCCGAGATGGTGATTACAAAAGTGTGTTCCCCTATCACTAATCAATGCTTTAGGAACTCCAAACCTAGCGAACAAACTTTGCAAAAATTTAAGCACTACCTTGCTGTCGTTTGTAGGTAACGCTTGCGCTTCGACCCATTTTGATACGTAATCAACATCAACCAAAATATACTTATTACCTTTAGATTCAGGAAACGGTGCCATGAAGTCCAATCCCCATATGTCAAAAACTTCACATACTTGGATATAGTTTTGCGGCATTTCGTTTCTTGATGTAATATTTCCGGATCGTTGACACGCATCACATCCTTTAATATAAGCTTTTGCATCATCCAGCATAGTGGGCCAATAAAATCCTGCATCAAGGATTTTCCTTTTTGTAATAATTGCACCATGATGTCCCCCCGTCGGCCCTGAATGGCAATGTGCCAATATTGCTGGGACATCATCTCCATCTACGCATCTTCGTATAATATTGTCAGGACATAATTTAAAGGCATAAGGTTCATCCCAAATATACTCACTAGCGCGAGTTAGTAACCTTCTTTTCTCGTCGGATGTTAGCCCTTTTGGAATTTCATTTGCAACAATAAAGTTTATATAGTCGGCATACCATGGTGTATTATCGTTGCTCTTAATTCTTACCATCATAAGGTGTTCATCAGGAAAGTCATCAGCGATTTCCCTTTCATCAAGCACCTCCATATCAGGGTTTTCAAGTCTAGATAAGTGGTCAGCAGCTAGATTCTCTGCACCCTTTTTATCTTTAATTTCAATATCGAATCCTTGGAGCAATAAAACCCACCTAATAAGCCTTGGCTTGGCATCATGTTTATTGAACAAATACTTCAAAGCAGAATGGTCAGTGTAAACCATAGTTTTTGACAATATAAGATATGACCTAAATTTATCGAATGCAAAAACTACTGCTAAAAGTTCTTTTTCCGTGGTGGTGTAATGTTCTTGGGCATTATTTAATGTTTTGCTAGCATAATAAATTGGCTTAAATTTCTTTTCTATCTTTTGGCCAAGTACAGCTCCAATAGCATAATCACTAGCATCACACATTAGTTCAAAAGGCAGATTCCAATCTGGCAAAATTATAATAGGTGCAGTAGTTAGTTTTTCTTTAAGTATATTAAACGCCTTTTTGCAATCTTTAGAAAAATCAAACTTCGCATCTTTTAGCAATAATTGGGTCATAGGCCTAGATATCATTGAAAAATCTTTTATGAATCTACGATAAAATCCAGCATGCCCTAAAACACTTCTAACACCTTTTACATTAGTGGGGTAAGGTAGTTTGACAATTACATCAATTTTAGCCTTGTCGACTTCTATACCTTTCCCAGAAATCTTATGTCCTAACACAATTCCCTCTCTAACCATAAAATGACATTTTTCCCAATTAAGAACAAGGTTAGTTTCTTCACACCTAGCAAGCATTTTATCAAGTTTAAAGAGACAATCACTAAATGAGTTACCGAACACCGAGAAGTCGTCCATGAAGACTTCCATAAAGTCTTCTACCATTTCATGGAAGATAGCCGTCATACAACGTTGGAAAGTAGAGGGGCGTTGCATAGTCCAAACGACATTCTCCTATAGGCGAAGGTTCCATAAGGGCAGGTGAAAGTCATCTTCTCTTGATCCTCGGGGGCAATGGGTATTTGGAAGAAACCTGAAAAACCATCTAAAAAACAATAATAATCATATCCTGATAGTCTTTCTAACATTTGATCAATAAATGGAAGAGGGAAGTGATCTTTTCGCGTAGCATCATTGAGTTTGCGGTAGTCGATGCAAACTCTCCATCTAGTAATAGTTCTTGAAGGGATTAGCTCATTGTCGTCATTGAGTACCACCGTCATTCCTCCTTTTTTGGGTACCACGTGGATAGGACTGACCCACGAGCTGTCGGAAATTGGGTAGATAAGTCCGGAGTCAAGTAATTTCACAATTTCATTTTTCACCACATCTTGGACTTTTGGATTCAAACGCCTTTGGGGTTGGATAGTAGGTTTGAATTCATCTTCCATAAGGATTTTATGTGTACAAAATGACGGGCTAATTCCCTTAATATCAGACATCTTCCATGCTAATGCTCCTTTTCATTTATATAGTACCTGCAGAAGGGATTCTTTTTCTTTTGGCGTTAAGTCAGATGCAATAATAACGGGTGAATTAGTGTCCCCATTTAAATAAGCATATTCCAAAGTAGAAGGGAGATCCTTAAGCACAGGTTTAACATCATCAATTTTATTAGCACTAGCGGAATAAACTTGTTCTTTTATTACGTCGTTGCTGTCATCAGATAAATGCGCCGCATCGATATTTCTGATGCGCCGTATGGAGTTACAAACAGCGGAATCAACAGCGAAATTATTATCAAAAGTATTTTCATCAACTCGATCTTCTATAGCGATTGTATTTTCTAAATTTTTAAGCAGAAAAGAATCAAGCAAATTACTTTTTTGCAATTTCTGAGTAAATTGATTAATCGTATTATCAGAAACATCGATATTATAGCATTCATCATCTTCATAATTAGTTTTACTCTTAGATTGTTCCATATTAAATTCAACCTCATCTTTTCCTATAGTAAGAGTTATCTTTTTATTAAAAACATCAATCATGGCCCTAGCAGTAGCTAAAAATGGTCATCCTAATATTATAGGAGTTCTAGAATTTTTGGGCATATCGAGGATAACAAAGTCAATAGGTAATTCAAATTTATCAACTTTTATTAATATATTTTCAGCTATTCCTAATGGGTATTGTATGGACCTATCAGCTAGCTCTAAGCACATCCTAGTAGGTTTTGGTTCACCAAGGCCTAATTTTTCATACATAGAAGAGGGCATAAGACTTATACTAGCTCCTAGGTCGGCTAAAGCATTTCCAATATGTAAATTTTTAATTTGACAAGGAATAGTGAAACTCCCTGGATCTTTCTCCTTAGATGGAAGTTTGTTGAGCAATGCTGCTGAGCTTCTTTCCCCCATTGTTACAATGCAAACCTCTTCAAGTTTGGACTTGTTTGTAAGCAAGCTCTTCAGATATTTAGCATATTTTGGCATTTGCACTAGGGCTTCCATAAATGGTATGCTTAGCTGCAGCTCCTTGAGATTTTCCAGGAACTTCCTTTGATAGGCATCTTCTTTCTCCTTCCTTACCCTATGTGCAAAAGGTAGTGTTGGTTGTTTAGGTTTAACAGAAGGTTCTTCTCTAATCACAGGTTCTGGATTAGTCTCTTTTGGTTGCTCTTGCTCAGATGATATAGATTCAGGGGAAATCTTGTTTGTGCTGTTATCCTCGGGTGTTTCTCCGATTTGAAAGGTTGACTTTCCGCCTCTAGTTGTAATCCCTTTCAAATCGTGTTTTACCAAAAGAACCTTGTTAAGCACCGTTGACAATTGGTGCACTTCAATTGCCAATCCATTAATCATGTTGTTTTGTTCCTTTAGTAACAGCTCATGACTGCCTTTGAACTCATTAATAAAGTTTCTTGCTTCATGATGTTCTTTTTCATTTGCTTGAGCGATTAGTAGTGCAAACTCTTCCATGGTAAGGTTTCTTTGGGGTCTTCCGAACCAGTTGGGGAAAATATCGAACATTGTTTTGTTCCTGAAAATTAAAGACAGGTAGATTTCAAAGTAAAAACTTCCTAGTGTAAGGGTAAGTTACAATATTTTCCGTTCGGGAATAGGAAAAATAAAAGTTGCTGATATCTGCGGACGATGCGCCGTATCCAAAAAGTTGGATACGCCGTATCTTATTACGTTAAAATTTAATCAGACTTTTATTCAGAAAACAGATACACCGCTTATGAATTAGAATGCGCCGTATCAAGTTTAAATTATCAAAAATCGATTATATTTATTAAAATTAAATGCGTCGTATTAACAAAAGCTAATGCGCCGTATTTTCGTTACGTTTCAAAATACAAGATTTTTGATTTAGTAGATGCGCCGTATTGATAAAGATCGATGCGTCGCTTCTGTTTAATAATTCGAAAAAAACTGTTTTTAATTTAAATAGAAAATACGCCGTATCTGTTAAAACAGATGCGTCGTATGGCGTTAGGGTTTAGAAAAATTTCTTATTAAAAACAGAATACGCCGTATCTTGGGGAAAGATGCGTCGTAATCGAATTTATTAAACGCGTTGTATTTTATAAAAATTAAACGCAATACGCCGTATCTGTGAAAACAGATGCGCCGTATCGTTTGTATCAGCACAATACAACGACAGCAGAATGCAGAAAAATACAGAAAAAGAAAAACAAAAATAAAAAAAACTAAAAGAAACAAAAATTATAGAAAACAAACAAAAACAGAAAATATGCAAATTATACAATGAATGCAATCTATCTAATATATAACAGGGTTAGTGGTTAGAATCTAAAAAAAAAACTAAAAAGAAAAACCTAATTAAAATACTAATTCAAATTAACAGATAATAACAATTCACTCCCTGGCAACGGCGCCAAAAACTTGATGCGCGTGATGTGTCGTTGCGGTTTAGCAGTATTAATGCCTACTCAAGTTTTAAATTTATATTTAGCCGACTTACCAATAACACACACACTTAACGAGCAGTGTACCCGGTCAGTATGAATATAATGGTAAGTAGAGTGTCGATCACTAAAAGTGGAACGTATTATCTAGTTATTCTAATCAGTATTTTAATATCCTAAGTTAGCTATACAACCTAATCTAACGCAAGGGGGTTCAGCCTGAGAGACTGGCACGGTTTGGTTATGATTAAATTGAAAACTAAACTAATGAGCACGAATCAGCGATTAGCACATACGTACACAGATAGATACTCGAGACAATAAGAAGACCTGTCCTGATAATTAAGTAGCTTGTCACTTGTTTTATTGCTAGTTTTATATGAAGTGTATATAATTAAACCTTTCTCGTTGGCTCTAATCTTATCGACGAGTAAACCCTTAATGATTACTTATGTCTATCCTATTTATTTAAGAGACGCTAAAATAAATAGGCGAGGAAGGGGCATGGCGACCCAAGCAAGACTCAGCTAGACACAGAGGTTATCAATGCACTAATAAAAGTCACCAAAGACATCAACATATAAACTTTAATTAATGGGAAAGCAATATTAAGGGGAGTGCATGATTTTCCGTAGTCACATGACACAAGCCCATCAATCCTGATGAATTAAAGTGTACTAAAACAATAAAACAAAACTACTTAATGAATTGAATACATGCAGGACCTTCTTACAGCTCTTGTATCTTTGTTTGAGGTGTGTCTTGTGCTGCTTGGTCGTCTGAATTCGGCTCTAGGGTTATATCTCTCTCTAAAATCTAGCTCTTCAAATTCGTCTGTCCTTGGGGTATTTATAGTTTCTGTCTCAGGGATAGATGCGGCGCATTGACTTGATAGATGCGGCGCATTGACTTAACTTCGCGTGGGGTCCAAGATTAATATATTCCAGAATATTCGTACACCGCCTTAAGATGCGGTGTATCTTCAATCTCTTATGCGGCGCATGTTCTCTTGTATCTTGGATCATCTTTTGGTGAAGTCTTGAGAGTGATACGTCGTAGGTATGAAATGTAATGCGGCGTATCTGGAGTAAAACAAGTTGGTTCTTCTTCGTTGACCAAAGTTTCATATGCGACGCATGATAAAATCAGATGCGGCGCATGCTTCAAAGTCAGGCAATGGTCTTTAATCTCTTCAATTCAGCAGACTTTTCCAATCTTGATCATTTTGCTCCATTTTATGTCCATAATAGCTAACTTTCACCAAATGCTTGTTTATAACTGAGAATTACAAAAGTAGGCAATTAAGTATCAATTCTCATAGATAATATAATAAAACAAGTCAAATAAACAGGATAAATGATTATAATAAAATGTACTTATTTGAGTTCATCAAATATCCCCCCACTTGAACTTTACTTGTCCCCAAGTAAACCTTAGAATTAATCATATGAAAATGTATCCTAAAAGATATTAGGATTTATTTTTATATTTAAGCACGTATTCGTTTTGTCATAATCACACAACCAAACACTCAACGAAGTAGAAACCAAAATAATTTTTTAATGTAAAACAATTCTAAATCGTTTAGTTGCTTAGTTGTGAAGAATATTCTATCATAGGCTTGGCAAGTATACGCATCTCCCCCACTAAAGCCAAGGAGTAACAAGTCTAAAGCGGTAAAAATGGTTTGTTGGTTAAGGGTTGATCATCCTTTTTAATCTCTATCGATCTCATATTCCAGAAAAGGCGACAAAACTACAAATACATGATCGAATCCACGACCACGATACTTGCAATTGCTCAAATCCTTAACTCGAATAGGCTAAAGATAGGACCAAGTAATCTTCACCTATAATATTATCCATACCCTATATCATTCTTCATCCATACCCTATATTATTGGTGAAGATTACTTGGTCCTATCTTTAGCCTATTCGAGTTAAGGATTTGAGCAATTGCAAGTATCGTGGTCTTGGATTCGATCATGTATTTGTAGTTTTGTCTCCTTTTCTGGAATATGAGACCGATAGAGATTAAAAAGGATGATCAACCCTTAACCAACAAACCATTTTTACCGCTTTAGACTTGTTACTCCTTGGCTTTAGTGGGGGAGATGCGTATACTTGCCAAGCCTATGATAGAATATTCGTCACAACTAAGCAACTAAACGATTTAGAATTGTTTTACATTAAAATAATTATTTTGGTTTCTACTTCGTTGAGTGTTTGGTTGTGTGATTATGACAAAACGAATACGTGCTTAAATATAAAAATGAATCCTAATATCTTTTAGGATACATTTTCATATGATTAATTCTAAGGTTTACTTGGGGACAAGTAAAGTTCAAGTGGGGGGATATTTGATGAACTCAAATAAGTACATTTTATTATAATCATTTATCCTGTTTATTTTACTTGTTTTATTATATTATCTATGAGAATTGATACTTAATTGCCTACTTTTGTAATTCTCAGTTATAAACAAGCATTTGGTGAAAGTTAGCTATTATGGACATAAAATGGACCAAAATGATCAAGATTGGAAAAGTCTGCTGAATTGAAGAGATTAAAGACCATTGCCTGACTTTGAAGCATTAGCCGCATCAGATTTTATCATGCGTCGCATATGAAACTTTGGTCAACGAAGAAGAACCAACTTGTTTTACTCCAGATACGCCGCATTACATTTCATACCTACGACGTATCACTCTCAAGACTTCACCAAAAGATGATCCAAGATACAAGAGAACATGCGCCGCATAAGAGATTGAAGATACACCGCATCTTAAGGCGGTGTACGAATATTCTGGAATATATTAATCTTGGACCCCACGCGAAGTTAAGTCAATGCGCCGCATCTATCCCTGAGACAGAAACTATAAATACCCCAAGGACAGACGAATTTGAAGAGCTAGATTTTAGAGAGAGATATAACCCTAGAGCCGAATTCAGACGACCAAGCAGCACAAGACACACCTCAAACGAAGATACAAGAGCTGTAAGAAGGTCCTGCATGTATTCAATTCATTAAGTAGTTTTGTTTTATTGTTTTAGTACACTTTAATTCATCAGGATTGATGGGCTTGTGTCATGTGACTACGGAAAATCATGCACTCCCCTTAATATTGCTTTCCCATTAATTAAAGTTTATATGTTGATGTCTTTGGTGACTTTTATTAGTGCATTGATAACCTCTGTGTCTAGCTGAGTCTTGCTTGGGTCGCCATGCCCCTTCCTCGCCTATTTATTTTAGCGTCTCTTAAATAAATAGGATAGACATAAGTAATCATTAAGGGTTTACTCGCCGATAAGATTAGAGCCAACGAGAAAGGTTTAATTATATACACTTCATATAAAACTAGCAATAAAACAAGTGACAAGCTACTTAATTATCAGGACAGGTCTTCTTATTGTCACGAGTATCTATCTGTGTACGTGTGTGCTAATCGTTGATTTGTGCTCATTAGTTTAGTTTTCAATTTAATCATAACCAAACCGTGCCAGTCTCTCAGGCTGAACCCCCTTGCGTTAGATTAGGTTGTATAGCTAACTTAGGATATTAAAATACTGATTAGAATAACTAGATAATACGTTCCACTCTTAGTGATCGACACTCTACTTACCATTATATTTATACTGAACGAGTACACTGCTCGTTAAGTGTGTGTGTTATGATAAGTCGGCTAAATATAAATTTAAAACTTGAGTAGACATTAATACTGCTAAACCGCAACGACACATCACGCGCATCAAGTTTTTAGGACAAAAAGAATTAGAACACTTACTTGTCCTAAACTTTTTCAAAATATGCTTAAAATGCGCTTAATATATCAAAATGTAAATTTTTTTTAGCATGTTTTTGTTTAAAGTCTAAATTACATAACCGCACACATAACTCTATTCTTTCAAAAATATTAAAACTTTAGTGTGCTGGTGACTTGTAAACTTTAGAACTTGGCTTGTATGCTATTCGAGACAACCATAATGAGTACTATCTATATAATTGGAGTGACTTGTCTAAATTGGTAAATTTCTAGGATTACACCCAAATAGCCTTTATATGTTATGTGATATTAACTAACTACACTGGTTAGTTAACCCCCATATAAACCCTTTGTTTACTCTCACTTTTAGAGTAAGATACCCCTAGAAAAACCCTCAGAACCATTCCTTTCGTTTCTTACACCATTGTTATAATGTTTCGATACACCCTTACACCTTAGCCTACCCTGTAGATTAAAATCCGTGGTTAATTGCTTTAGGCAAAGTGTGTTTCCTTACATTACCTGTGTTCGCGTGCTTAATTCATTATCTTTGGTTAGGTCAGGAAATTGCACAATGCAATTGGTATGAAAGTAAATATTGTATAACTTTTAGTTTATTTTTCGTGTGTTTGCTACTTTCACTATTACAGTTATTTCTGAAAGTATGAAGAATATGGAAAAATTATCCGGAAAAATAGTGATAGAAAAGTTGTGAAATTTTACACATATATGTTGATGTAAAAAAAAATCGAAAAAAGAAAAATAGAAAAGAAAAAGAAAAAGGAAAAGTTGGAAGTTTGTTTTAACCAACTTATGTAAAGTTTTGTATTAAGTGGGTGATATCACCACTATTTGTTGTTGTATATTATATTTATGGATTGAATGGGAGTTGGCCGTTATGGGAACGCCAACTAAGGTTGTTCTTTGATTGAGATTTTGTTGAGTATAATTCGTGTCTACCTAAAGCGCGAGTTTCAAGTGTTAAAGCGTGAGTTATTCAATGATATGAGTCTTATTCATGGGATGGTTGGGAAAGTGATTAACCACATTTAGGATTTTAATTTATCTGTTTTGTTTATTTTTTATTTTACACCAATTTGTATCCCAAATATTATCCATACCCTATATCATTCTTCATCCAAACCTTTGATTTATTGAGATTAGGGATTTGAGCAATATTAAGTATCGTAGTCGTGGATTCGGCTATGTATTTATGATTTTGTCGCCCTTTTTGATATAATATTATTGGTGAAGATTACTTGGTCCTATCTTTAGCCTATTCGAGTTAAGGATTTGAGCAATTACATGTATCGTGGTCGTGGATTCGATCATGTATTTGTAGTTTTGTCGCCTTTTCTGGAATCTGAGATCGATAGAGATTAAAAAGGATGATCAACCCTTCACCAACAAACCATTTTTACCGCTTTAGACTTGTTACTCCTTGGCTTTAGTGGGGGAGATGCGTATACTTGCCAAGCCTATGATAAAATATTCGTCACAACTAAGCAACTAAACGATTTAGAATTATTTTACATTAAAAAATTATTTTGGTTTCTACTTCGTTGAGTGTTTGGTTGTGTGATTATGACAAAACGAATACGTGCTTAAATATAAAAATAAATCCTAATATCTTTTAGGATACATTTTCATATGATTAATTCTAAGGTTTACTTGGGGACAAGTAAAGCTCAAGTGGGGGGATATTTGATGAACTAAAATAAGTACATTTTATTATCATCATTTATCCTGTTTATTTGACTTGTTTTATTATATTATCTATTAGAATTGATACTTAATTGCCTACTTTTGTAATTCTCAGTTATAAACAAGCATTTGGTGAAAGTTAGCTATTATGGACATAAAATGGACCAAAATGATCAAGATTGGAAAAGTCTGCTGAATTGAAGAGATTAAAGACCATTGCCTGACTTTGAAGCATGCGCCGCATCTGATTTTATCATGCGTCGCATATGAAACTTTGGTCAACGAAGAAGAACCAACTTGCTTTACTCCAGATACGCCGCATTACATTTCATACCTACGACGTATCACTCTCAAGACTTCACCAAAAGATGATCCAAGATACAAGAGAACATGCGCCGCATAAGAGATTGAAGATACACCGCATCTTAAGGCGGTGTACGAATATTCTGGAATATATTAATCTTGGACCCCACGCGAAGTTAAGTCAATGCGCCGCATCTATCAAGTCAATGCGCCGCATCTATCCCTGAGACAGAAACTATAAATACCCCAAGGACAGACGAATTTGAAGAGCTAGATTTTAGAGAGAGATATAACCCTAGATCTGAATTCAGACGACCAAGCAGCACAAGACACACCTCAAACAAAGATACAAGAGCTGTAAGAAGGTCCTGCATGTATTCAATTCATTAAGTAGTTTTGTTTTATTGTTTTAGTACACTTTAATTCATCAGGATTGATGGGCTTGTGTCATGTGACTTCGGAAAATCATGCACTCCCCTTAATATTGCTTTCCCATTAATTAAAGTTTATATGTTGATGTCTTTGGTGACTTTTATTAGTGCATTGATAACCTCTGTGTCTTGCTGAGTCTTGCTTGGGTCGCCATGCCCCTTGCTCGCCTATTTATTTTAGCGTCTCTTAAATAAATAGGATAGACATAAGTAATCATTAAGGGTTTACTCGCCGATAAGATTAGAGCCAACGAGAAAGATTTAATTATATACACTTCATATAAAACTAGCAATAAAACAAGTGACAAGCTACTTAATTATCAGGACAGGTCTTCTTATTGTCTCGAGTATCTATCTGTGTACGTGTGTGCTAATCGCTGATTCGTGCTCATTAGTTTAGTTTTCAATTTAATCATAACCAAACCGTGCCAGTCTCTCAGGCTGATCCCCCTTGCGTTAGATTAGGTTGTATAGCTAACTTAGGATATTAAAATACTGATTAGAATAACTAGATAATACGTTCCACTCTTAGTGATCGACACTCTACTTACCATTATATTCATACTGACCGGGTACACTGCTCGTTAAGTGTGTGTGTTATTGATAAGTCGGCTAAATATAAATTTAAAACTTGAGTAGGCATTAATACTGCTAAACCGCAACGACACATCACGCGCATCATAAAGCGACTATCTCTGTCGGAAATGATGGAAATTGGTGCACCGTGCTTTGAGACAATTTCCTTGACGTAAAGTCTGGTGAGCTGATTTATAGTATAAGTCTCTTTGATTGGAATGAAATGAGCTGACTTGGTGAGACGATCAACTATTACCCAAATAGCATCGTAACCTCCTGATGTTTTGAGAAGTTTAGTGACAAAGTCCATTGTAATACGTTCCCATTTCCACTGGGGAATCTCTGGTTGCTGAAGTAATCCTGATGGCTTCTGGTACTCGGCTTTCATTTTAGCACAAGTAAAGCATTTACTAATATACGTAGCTATCTCTGCTTTCATATTGGGCCACCAATAAAGCTTCTTGAGATCCTGATACATCTTATCAGAACCTGGATGAATGGAGTACTTCGACTTGTGTGATTCGTGCATGATCAACTCTCGTATTCCACCATAGAGAGGTATCCAACTTCTATCCTTGAAGCATAATGTTCCATCTGATCTCCTTACTAAACCGTTTGCATTATCTTGCATTCCTTTAAGTGTTTCACTTGGTAGGTTTTCTTCCTTGAGTGCTTCTACCTGAGCCTCGAGGATTTTTGATGGTAGTGAAATGATAGTCATCCCAATGATCTGACTCTCAAAGGCTTGAGTCTCTCTTTTCGACTGAGTGCATCTGCCACAACATTGGCTTTTCCTGGGTGATATCTGATTTCACAGTCGTAATCACTAAGTAGTTCCAACCAACGACGTTGCCTCATGTTAAGTTCCTTCTGATCAAGAATGTACTGTAAGCTTTTGTGGTCTGTAAATACTACACACTTTGTTCCATAAAGATAATGTCTCCAAATCTTGAGTGCGAAAACCACGGCACCCAACTCTAAATCGTGAGTAGTGTAGTTCTTCTCATGCTTCTTAAGCTGACGAGATGCATAAGCTATTACCTTCTCGTTTTGCATTAACACTGCCCCAAGTCCTTTGTGTGAAGCATCGCAATATACCACGAAGTTTTCAATCCCTTCTGGTAATGACAAAATTGGCGTGCTGCAAAGTTTCTGTTTCAATAACTGAAAAGCGGTCTCTTGCTTTTCTCCCCAATCGTACTTCTGGTTCTTTTGTGTCAACTTGGTCAGTGGCTTAGCTATCTTGGAAAAACCTTCAATGAACCTTCTGTAATATCCGGCAAGTCCTAAGAATTGATGAATTTCTGTGGGGGTTTATGGTGTTGCCCAATCTTTAACTGCCTCAATCTTTGCTGGATCAACATGTAGTCCTTGACTATCAACGACGTGACCAAGAAATTATACTCTTCTGATCCAAAAATCACACTTTGAGAATTTGGCGTACAGTTTCTCTTTCTTGAGCAGTTCTAAGATTGTTCTGAGGTGTTCTCGGTGCTCTTCTTCACTCCTTGAGTAAATCAAGATATCGTCAATGAATACGATCACAAACTTGTCTAGATATGGCTTGCACACCCTGTTCATGAGATCCATGAACACAGCTGGTGCGTTGGTTAGTCCGAACGGCATTACCTGAAATTCATAATGGCCATAGCATGTTCTGAATGCTGTCTTCGGGATATCTCCCTGCCGAACCCTAAGCTGATGGTAACCCGATCTCAAGTCGATCTTGGAGTAATAACTGGAACCTTGCAACTGATTAAACAAATCGTCGATCCTGGGAAGTGGATAACGATTCTTCACCGTTAACTTGTTTAGCTCTCGATAATCAATGCACATTCTGAAAAATCCATCTTTCTTCTTTACAAACAAAACTGGTGCTCCCCAAGGCGATGAACTTGGTCTAATGAATCCTTTATCCAAGAGCTCTTGCAATTGGTTCGACAACTCTTGCATTTCTGAAGGTGCAAGTCGATAAGGTGCTCGCGCAACTGGTGCGGCTTCTGGCACTAAGTCAATCTGAAATTCGACTTGGTGAGTAGGTGGAAGTCCTGGCAAGTCTTCTGGAAAGACTTCTGGAAAATCTTTAACTGTTGGTACATCCTCAAGTCGCTTCTCCTCCGACTTCTTTTCTGTGATATGAGCCAAGAATGCATAACAGCCCTTCTTTATGTATTTCTCTGTTTTAATGCACGAGATGATGCTGAGTCTAGTCCCACTGTGTTCTCCGCGAACGACCAATGTTTCGCCATCATAAGGAAGATGAACAACTTTTTCATCACAGATGATTCTGGCATGATGTTGAGATAACCAATCCATTCCGATAACAATGTCGAAACTTCCAAGTTCTACTGGCATGAGGTCTATATTGAATGGGTGATTGAGAAAATTGAGAGTGCAACCACGAATGATCGTGTCGGTGCCAACTAAACTACCGTTAGCTAGTTCAATGTGATATGGAGTGTCTAATGCGGTTGGTTCAATGTTGAGCAATGGTGCAAATGCAGTAGAAACAAAACTTCTATCGGCTCCTGAATCAAATAGTATGGATGCATAACGATTATTAATGAGGAACGTACCAGTAACGACACTCGGGTCCTCCCTGACATCTTCTCCTCCAAGGACATAAGCTCTTCCTCTAGTTGTTCCACTTTGGTTATTGTTTCCCTGATTCTTTCCTTTTGGACATTTATTCTTGAAGTGCCCAACTTCTCCACATCCAAAACATTTTACTGGGGGCTTCTGATTATCAACCACAATCGGAGCTTTGCAATCCATGGTCGAATGACCAACTTTCTTACAGTTCCCACACGGATTCGGATAATTTCCAGGATTATGATGGGTTTGACATTTGTTGCACTTGGGTAAAGTACCATTGTAACCTCTTTTCTCAGCTTGACCTGCAACATAGGCTGCAAAGGCCTCTTGTCTCTTCGGTGGTGGTTGAGTAACACTGCTACTCTGGTTGTTATCCCAATTTCTTTTGTTGTTGTTGTTATTGGAATTGTTTCGGTTGCTGTTATAGTTGTTGTTGTTTCGTTAGTTGTTGGAATTGTTGTTGTAGTTACGGTTACTGTTGGTGTTGTTGTTGTTGTTAGAGGTAGTTTCTTTCTTCACTATCTGACCAATGAGTTTATGAGACATTCTGATTGCCTCATCCAATGTTGTGGGTCAAAAGAAATCACATCTCCTCGGATGTTGTGAGGTAATCCTCCAATGAAATTCTCTAATAGCTTCTCAGTGTCCGGAACCATTGTCGGACATAATGCTGCCAATTCCTGAAATCTCCTGATATATGCCTCAATATCATTACCTGCTGTCACTAGCTCATAAAACTCTGTTTCCATCTTTTTCACTTCTGTTCGTGGGCAAAACTTCTTTGTCAGCAACTTCTTGAATTCGTCCCATGTAAGCTTGTGAGCATTCTCCATTCCCATGGGCTTTGCATACGAATTCTACCATGACATAGCTTCCCCAACGAGTGTACTAGTAGCAAACTTAACTTTGCTGTCCTCCAGACAGTTGCATAGAAGGAATATTGATTCTGTCTTTTCAAACCATCGGATCATGGCAGTGGCTCCTTCAGTGCCTTTGAATTTTTCCGGATCACCACTCTTGAAATCTTTGTACGTACATTTACGACCATTTGTACCATTGGTATTTGTTCCTGCGGCTTCCGCGGTTTCTGCCCGCGAAGCGGCTTTAGCAGTAGCTGCAGCTATGACAGCTCTTTCTGTAACCAATGCTGCCTCTATACTGTCAGCAACAAGCTTTCTGACCTCGGCTGGTGTCATAGCAGTAGTGGCTCTTTTGGGTGGCATAATTCTTCACAATCACAAAAGATAACAACAATGAGAATCCACAATAGAAAACGATCATCATACACAATATATACAATCACAACATGTATATACATCCACAACACGTATAAATACAACCACAGCATGTATAAATACAATGAAACCACAACGAAACATCATAAATATAATCATAACGCACATGAATATAATACATGAAAATTTCGGTTACGCAGACCGATATCATAAAATAGCACAACGAAAATCCTGCATAGTAGAGTCACACTTGATATATTTGTTTGTACTACAAGCAAAAGACAACAAGTACTAACTATGTCCCACACCCCGGGACTAGGATAATAATGTACAAGCTACATGATAACAGTCAAACACTAGGCACCTCCTCTGGGTGCTCCATCTAGCCTGCGGAAAATCCTCTAAAAATCCCTAGACATCGCAACAACGATCTCTTCTAGGTGCTGAATTCGAAGCTGGAGATCAGTCTCCCTAGTCTCTGAAGCAGACAACCTAGCCTGAACTGTAGATAACTCGCCGGCCTGGCGATGATGCTCATCCTGGAACATCTGTGCTCTATCGACTAACCCCGGCATCTCCTGCCTTAGCTGTGTGATATGCTCTGAACTCTCCAACTGACGAGCCTCTAAACCCTGGTGTGACATATCAATGGCAACCCTGCCCTGGATCAATCCCTCAACCTCCCCCTCAATAGTCTCAATACGGCTCACTGGAGTCTCATCTAGATGAGACATGCCCTGTTAATCTCTCTCTGAAGCTGATCTAGTCGTGAGTCAAATGTAGCAGCAGTAAGCAGTCTGTCAGCAGCAGCCCTCGAGCTCTCACCAACCTCGAATCTGCTGGGTGGTGCTGTCTCTATGGCATCTGAAGTATCTGGTGATGAGATATCAAGACGAGCCCGCTTCTTGAGCGGTAGGTCTGACATAGGAGTAGGATCTCTGGTGTGAACTGGTGCTGATACAGATGGCAATGGTGGAGATAATGATGATAAGGATGGTAAAAGTGATAATGGTGGTGGTGTACTGAATGCCACACTCCTCCTCGCTGTCAAGCGACGACGGAGTGGATGAGATGAAGTAAGTGATGATGGTGGTGGTAGGGATACAAATGCAGCTGGTGATCTGACAGTGAGACGATGAACCCCCTTAGCAGCAGTGCGCTTCATGCGCGGCCCACCTGGATATGTACGGTAAACTCGACCATAGGGTACAAACTCTCCTGGCTGGATAACTGGAACAACTCTGGGACCACGACGGATCACAGGTGACAGTGGTGGGGTAGGCACGAATTCCCCCTCCTCAAAGGGTAATGTCTCGGCCTCTGACATCACAGGTGAAGACTGTGGAATAGGCTCTACTGATGACAAAATGATAGTGGGTATCGGGGATGATGTAACCGACTCTAGTATAATGGAGGGTAGTGAGGAAGTATCGTTCGACTTAGAGTCCGATGAGATAACAATAGGGTGTGAATCCGAAGACATCACTGAGACAATAGATACGAAATAAAAGTAAATAAACATTTACACAATGTGGGTTATGATGAAATGATATATGTATGAAATCGCAATCACTACATGTGATATAATGAATATGCACTTATGCTACAATGATGAGATGCTATGATGGTGCAGCTATAGTCTAGGATATAATGGACAACCTAGTTCGCTATAACCTTTGCTCTGGTACCAATCTGTCACACCCCAAATTTCGTGACTTGCAGCGGAATAAGTCATTCAGGGGCACGACTGGTCATAGCACCAAAGTTGCAGTTATATTGAACGACCTAAAGTGTCGTTTAGAAAATACATCGTTTGATTATTTAAAAACATTCAATGTTATAAAGCTAGGTCCCAAAAGGTGAAACAAGTTTTCATAAAACAAGTTCATACAATTCAAACGATGGATAAGTGCATAAAATATAAAGTGAGAAGCGTCGACTCCGCGACTCCATGATGTCCATATGCAAGCCAACATGCGATACCTTAATTACCTGAAAATACATTGCTAAAAATGGTCAACAAAAATGTTGGTGAGATCATAGGTTTATGTAAATGAAATATTGTACGGAAACCACAAGTATAAAGTGTATGACAAAACAATGCCACATAAAAATGATACATTAGCTCTTAAGCTCATGACCCCGAAGCTAGACTGAATGAAATGCCCCAACTGAGTGTTTGCCAATCACTCTAATATGACAGAAATGAAATGCGTTCGTTTGACAAGTTGGCGCTACCAACCCGAACGGAGGAGTCACCCTCAATAGATCTATTCACTCACTCTCGCTTGCTAACAATTAACGGTTCATGATAATAAAAAGGGGACTTTAATCTGGGCAATGATGTAATTTAAGCAATGTAATGAGTTTGTATACTTTGGTCCGCATATAAAAATGGTGCAATGTATTCTCCCCCGAGAGTTTAGAAATCAATAAACAATTTAAAACGGGGCTATGAAAACTCACCTGATAAGATATAGCAACAATGACAATGATGGATATGATGAGATAAAGCTCGGTCTCTAACCACGACCTATTATGAATGATGTGATTCAATGTAAGCAATTATACAATGCAACACATGCAAATACGTATGTTAACGATACCACTTGTTAGTTTTGAAAATAACGTTTATCGACGAAAAATACACTTTTGACGTCTCGTTAAGTTATAAACTACTTTTCGTGTAAATATGTTGAAACGGTACTCCACGATCCTTGTTTGGTGTTCTATCGGCAAAATGTAGCGTTTTCATCGCAATTTAATATTTTCCTTAACTTTTGAAAATATGTCCAAATTGGCTTCGTGAAACTAGTCGCGAAATATTGCACGTTACGTGTTAGTTGATCAAACTCGACGTTTTTGAAAACCTTGTAACAATGTGTTAATGTCGTTTCATTTAACTTTTGATTGTACACGTCTCGATCAATTAAAAAATCGACTAACAATGTTATATTTCGCAAAAACACTAGTTTTTATATTTAAAACACTTTCTAATAGTGGCTGTCAAAATGACTATGGTACGTCGAGCTTCAAACGTGAATAACTCGGCCGTTACAAGCTCGTTTTCTACGTTCTTTACATCCACGGCTTCGTATAAACATGAACTAACATAATCTCAGTAGGTCGGGTTGTCTAGATCACGTCTTATGCCTCGTTTTGTCCTTTGAATCTCGGCGATCAGCAACTAAATTTTAAGAAAATTTGTTTTCGTCGTCTAACTTTGAAAAATCATATCTCCTTCGTTATAAGTCGGTTTTTAGTGATTCTTGCGGCCACGGTTTCGTTTTTGAAAGAAATTTCTGAATATGAATGCCAAAATATACCAAAAATTACTGAGTTTTCCAGTTTACACGTTTTTCGACAGTAGCTATTTTAGATTGTTAAAAACTCACTTCCTTGGTTCTAAACTTGATCATACCAACTCAAATCAACTCCACAAGTTCGCAAATCCTACCATACACCTTCTTAGGGTGTCATGGGGTCCTAAACATCACCAACCTTGGTGGATTTTATGAGATCATTAGTGAAACCTATAGATCTAGTGATTTAGGGAGTTTATGTTCAAAAGTGGTATGTAAAACATAAGTAACTTGCATGGATAATTAATATAACTTGAAAATACATGAACATATGAATCAAATGAAAGTAATAGATGATCAAAACATGTTCTTGAAACTTACTTGATGACTTGATGAGTTTTGGTAAGAAATGAGTAATAAACTTGAGGTTTGATCACAAATTCATAACTAGGAAGGTAAATGGAGTATGATTATGACTTGATCTTGAAAAATCTATGGATTTTGGGTGGTGTTCTTGGTTTGGCCAAACATAGGAGATGGGGTGGAAGAGGTTTTGATTATTTTCTTAGCTAATGGTTTATGTGTTATGTGTTTGAGTTAGTGGAAGTGAAATAAAATGGGTACTAATTCATTAATGAGCTTTGTCTTATAATCAAGTGGTAAAGAGAATTAGGGGTGATGAGGGGGCGGCACATGTGGGTAGGATGAAGAGGATTTGATGTTAATTAATGCTAATGTCTCCCATTTATTTAGATATTGGATGATTAGTGTATACAATGAGTGTTATCGGGTATCGAGTTAACTAGAAATAAATCGTGACGAGGTGAAATAAAATACGACGAAGTTGTAAAAATTGTAAAATCATGTTCCTTGCAAGAATCGGGTGTTAGAATGATAATCGGATTGAAATTTCGTAAACCGACGGAGTTATAAGCGTCGAACGAAAAATATAGCGATTGGTTTAAAAACACCGGGTAAAGTAATAATATAATCCCTATATCATTATAATTAGCTTGAAAATGTATTAGGATCATTGTCGGGAGTATTGGGTATACTGTTAGTAGAAATGACTGAGTGGTAACGTTAATTAAACAATTAAGCATACGTTAATGAAAATCACACAAACCCATGCACGAACTGATTTGGAAATGATGTTACTGATGATATGCAGACTACCTTAGTCTGTATGATGTGCCTTTACTGATGATGCATGAATACGCAGCTAAACCTAACTGGTTACGCGCATTTGAATACCCGTAAACCTGGTTTACAACATGATGAATGATGCCCATGAATAGTGATTTCCCTCCGGGAATGAATAGTGTCATGTGAATAGTAAATTTTTTGACGACTTCTCAAAGTCTCAAACTGACTTCAAAAACGATGAATAGCGAAATGATGAATAGTGATTGATGAATAGTAACTCATGAATAGTAAACTATCGGGGTTTGGAAAATGACCTGAAATTACGAGTTGTGACAACAAGCATATATAAAATCTACTCACTACACATATTAACCAAGCTAATAACACCAACAATAATGAGCATATTAAACTAATAAGATAAACTACAACTAAAGAAAGAAAGAGAATAGAACCCGGCGAACAAGATGAGACTAATTAACCACCCAATCTTATAAACTAAACAAACCATAAAGTTTACTTCTTAAAAAGCTTTAATATAACCAAATAGTTAATAAAGTTTGTGACTTTATTAACTAATTAGCTTTATCAAGACTAAAAAGCAATAAACTTTAGTAATAAGCTAGCTTATAAAACCCTTAAGCTCCTCGCCTTAGATGAGATGATGAGAAACTAAGAAAAGATCAAAACTTTATAAAGGATTAGAACAAATAAGCAATAATATGAATCAAGTAAGCTATGGAAAAGCTTATTGATTTTAAAAGTACTAAACTTTATCATTAATAAGCTAAGAATAAGCAATCTAAATAAATAAACTAGATCAAATAAGCTATAGAAAAACTAACTAATCTAGTGTACTAGATTTAAATCTAATAAGCTAAAAAGCAAATAGATCTAGACTAGTAAAAGAAACATACGCTAAAAGGATAGATTATTTGAGTAGAAACACATAAAGTTTAAAGCTTTTTTGCATTAAGTAAACAAAAACTAACTAGATCTAAGAAAATAAAGAAGTTTTGAAAAAAAGCAGAGAAATCAAAAGGTGCTTATTGAATAAGCTATAGGAAAAACTTATCCAAAAAAGCTAGTCTAAATAAACCACAATAAACTATAAGGAATAAGCTAATATGGCTTATTAGACAATAAAAAGAGAAAAAGAAAAGAAAGAGAGGAGTAGAGAAAGAAAATAATCTTCAAACATCTTTAAAATAAATCTTCACTTCATATTAATAAGCTAAAAAATAAGTCTATTACAATAAGTACTTGAAAATAAACTATTACAAATAAACCTAACCTACTAGAATAAGCTACTCCTACCACCTACTCTAATAATACTATTCTACTCCTAAAAAAAACAGCGTGAATTTTTTTTTTTGATGAATCCCCCTCCAGATCTAGTGAAATGCTTCATTTATAACCCACAGAGTATTCCCCAAGCTAAATGGGACCAGGGGCATTTTAGTAATTTCGCTCAGCCAGAACAACAGTAAAAATCACTTTTATGCCAGGCGTAGGATTCGAACACTCCTCCAGCTCACAACAAAGACCAATTACCACTGGACTGCACCCAGTTTTGTGTTGATATTTGCAGACTCCATCCTTTTATTGAATATTTGGACTGGGCCGGATTTGCTAACTATTATATTTGAACTAGACTTCGTTCGGGTTACGTTTAATCTTTCACAATTCCGTCTTTTGCATCGATACTCCATATAAAATTAACTATGGACTCTCAGTTTCGTGCTCTTTCCAATGAAGTGCTCGGGTAATTACCGTTTTTGCTTTATTTTAAAACCCTTATACCTGCAAGACATAATAACACAAACCAAACATATTTGCAATATAATTTCACATATTTATTGGTTATTAGTCCATTTTAGCGTGTTTTTCGGTATAAAAATAATGTGTGTTTAGGCACACATCAGTAATCACTTTCGTCTACCAAAATGTATGCTTGTTTTTGTAAGACATGATTAATTAATTCATGATGTAAGATTATATATGTCCCGATATCCTTAACCTTTGGGCTTGGGTTCAAAGTATATTAGGGTGTGTTTGTTATGGGGGTTTTGAGATTTGAGATATAACTTAAAGTTAAAAACTTTGTTTGGTGTGATGGTTTGGGATTTGCATTCGGTAGTGACAACTAAAATCAAGGGGCTAGACAAACCCCTAGCTGAATATAAGGATTTGCCTTTTCTTATAAAAGTGTGATTCCTATTTAATTTTTAACCATTCAATCTTTAGTATTTATTTTTCCATTTAGAGATGCTTGATATAAATAATTTTTAATTTATATTTTAATATATAATATATCTTTAAATATTATTTTCTTTCTCCTAACTCAAATCCAAATCCAAATCCAAATCCAAATCCAAATCCAAATCCTAAACCAGCTTCAAATCCAAATCCAAATCCTAATCACATACCTGTCTACAAACCGAACGGGCCCTTAATGTTAATCTAATATAAATAGTAATCCAAATCGAATACAAATAATTCCACTAACCGCCCTCTGCAGTTAGAGCGAGAGGAGAGTGAACGCCCAAGCTATTTCAAAACTCAACAAACAATAACACCGAAAGAACCAAGGAGGTCGTACTCGTAGAAGAATTTGTAATTCACCAATGATGTGCTTTAGGACATTAAAATTTTCACACTATTCTTGAAGAAGCAACACCATGTGGCATAATTATCTTTGTCCACATCAAGTTTAAAGGGAATGAGATTGGTAATAGAGTTAACAATATAGAGATTATCGGTGTGTGATAGGGTAGGAGGAGGGGGAGGGAGTATCGTTCGTCATTATGAACGAGGGTTTGAGTTATGAAGAAAAGCAATCGACTTTATTACGGTTGAGAAAGAATTTGACTATAGTTGTCGAAGTTTAGCGGAAAAGTAGTCGACTGAAGTTGCAAACAAACTTGTAAACTTGTCGAGCTTTAGTCGTCTTTAGGTGTAAAGGAAAAGAAAAAAAACGTATAGAATGAATCTTCAATCAAAACTGAAATCATAACAAATAACTTCTTCAAACCAAACACAATTAGACGAACCTTTTTTCTTTCCTTTTCTTCATAGATCAACATAAAATACATAGTAAAATTGCTTGTATGAAACCAACAAACAAACAATCCATATAAAAGAATATGCTTAATCCAATACCAAGCCCTAGACTAACACAAAGCCATGCAAAAATCCAAAAAAAAAAAAAATCATTCGCGAATCAACCATCCAAATACTAAATGAATTGTTAAACCAAACGCGATCGAAATTTTATGCCAAAAACGAATTCTAACGAACATTTTTTTTTTTTTTTTTTAAATCTTAGAACATTCATGGCTCTTATACCATGTAAGACGTGATTGATTAAATTCATTATGTGAGATTAGATATATCCCAATATTTATACCCTAGCACTTGGGTTTGAACTCAAACTATATTAATGCTAATCTAATACAAATAGTAATTGAAATTTTGAAATCTTATACTAATATGTCCACTAACAGTTTTTACCCTCGAAAAAAATCTATAGAAGTATCCTAGAGTTCCTCTATCGAACATCTTTCAAGATTTTTAGAAATTTCAAGAGCTTAGTTTCAACCGCTTATGTAAACAGATCTTAGCCCTCAATTTCAAAGTAGGACTTGTATTTATGGAGAGACCACATTTGGCAATTGGCACAATAAAGTTCGAACTTATTTTTATAGAATTGTAAACTATAGATTATATTATGTTAAACAACATAATAGAATATTATGTCTTGTGATTTTCTCATCCTAATAGCACACGCCACTTACGATTTTTGGGATTGCCCACTAACAATGGGTAGCCAGGGTGGGCATCACCATGTTATTACTAGTATTAGACAATAGATAGATGGCCCAAGCCTGGTTGTGTGCTTTGAGCCATCTAATCTATTGTCAAACAGTTATTTGTGTCTCGTTGTCATACAAATTATAGATTGTGTCATTTTCTTTTCTATTTTGTATAATGTACAAGGACTAAATGGTTGTTTGCGTTGTTTTTTTTCGTTTTCTTTCCGTAATCCTGTTCTGTTTTTATTATATAAACACTTGATTAAGAGCTATGCTACAACCACAAAAGGTTTATAGAAAAACATCCACAAAAATGAGTTGTTATGTTTTGATTGGGTTAATCACTTAATATGATCAAACAAGTACATATTTTCTGTATCATTTATCCCGATTATATTGCTCATTTACTATGTTTTTATCTAAGAATTGCTACTTAATCGTTCCGATTTCTTATTCTTAGTAAATCTTGAGCAAAAGTGGAAAAGACACGGAAAGTGGCAAGATTTGGTGCTAAAATGAAAAAAAATATCGTTTCAAAAGCCAGATATGGCGTATCCATGCTAATGGGGATACGCCATATACTATACTTAGAAGAAATTGAAGAATGTTCGTATTCAAAAGAATACGACATATCCAAGATATGGGGATATGTCGTATAGGAGCCCAAGTGAAGACCTAACCATACGCGTAACAAGATGGATACGGCACATCTAATTATTGGATACATAAATGTATAACATAAACTGATCTGTTATACATTTACTCCATCTCCAAAATTCAGATTATAATGCCTATTTCTATATCCATCTCCAAAATTCACTCATCATTCTTTTTCAAATAGCTACTTTCTTCAAAAAGATTGTTTTTTTTTTTGATTTTCAAAATACTTTGTTAATTGATTTTTGAAAGATATTTTTGTTGATAGATTTTTTATTATGACGGTTGATGTTAATGTTGGGTTTATGTTAAACCAGTTGGTAAACACTAATAATCATCTAATAAGTGAAATCAGTAGTCCTGGTGTTGACAGGGAGACTTTCAATGAGTTTACTTATGGTAATTATTTACTTGGAAGCCCTCATTCCGGTGTGACTTCTATATGTGGAAATAAATCATCCCAAGAAGATAGACATTCGGCATGCGCTTTAACGGAAGAACACCGTGTTTTTGGAGGTGTACGATGGGCATGGTAGTGAATAGGGGTGTCAATCGGGTCGACCCGACCCGATAAGCCTCTATCGGGTCGGGTCTATCGGGTTTTCGAAAAATAAAAATTAACCCGATAACCCGACCCGATAAGGAATCGGGTTATCGGGTTCGGGTCTATCGGGGGGTTTATCGGGTTGGGCTTATCGGGTTATCGGGTTAGACTATAAAAGAACAATACCAACTGTCATTTAGGGGTGTCATTGACAATTCGATGGTTTCCATATAGAAAATAAGAACAAGTTGCTAATTTGCTAGATAAAAAAGAACAATATCAACCGTCAACTGTTAATATGTTCTCAACTCAATGTCAATATGCTAGATAAAAAAGAATAGGTTGCTAATTTGCTATAAACATGATATAGACATTCCAGTAGCTTGCCATTTGCTACTACTAGTGATGGCAAGATTTATAAACATAATATAAACATAATACTAACAAAATGATGGCAAGATTTATCAAGTTTTCAATACATTAGCTACTACTAGTATTTTTAACAAAACATGGATCATGTACAGTAGCTTGCCATTTGCCAAATCCATTCCAAAATATAGACATTCCAGTAACTAATTTAGTCTTCAAACTACATTCTTCATTCTTAAAAGTTCATTCTTCAATGTTGTTTAGAAGTAGCACCTTCTTGCTCCATCAACTCTACATAATTTAAATGGGCTTTAACCTTATCGGGTTTATCGGGTCAACCCGATAACAAATTAGCTAAAACCCGAAACCCAACCCTATAACGCTATCGGGTTATCGGGTTGACCCGATATACCCGATAAGGTATATTGGACCCGATAGACCCGACCCTATAAGGCCTTATCGGGTTTCGGGTCGGGTCGGGTCGACCCGTATGACACCCCTAGTAGTGAACACATAGGATTTTAACGTTACAATTCTTGAATTGTTTTGCATTTGAGTTTTGTACTAATTTTATTATTCAATGAATAGTTAGTTCAAGATTAAAGTATGTAGAATGAAAACTTTGGGTTAAATCCATAAGATAACAAAGTACTTTTCAAAATTTGCCGACTTGAAACACTTGCTTTTTTATTACCTTACTTCACAAACATCCTTTCAAAATTTGTTCCGACTTCACCCATATGATCCGTTTATATTAAAATAATAATTGAAATGATTATATTACCTTTGTATTCTTTAAAATTTGTTCCGACTTCACAAACGAACTTTTAAAATTTGTTCTAACTTCACGCATATGTCGAGGGTAATATAGTCATTTCAGTTATTATTTTAATATAAACCGGTCATATGGGTGAAGTCAGAGCAAAATTTGAAATTACATTGATGAAGTAAGGTAATAAAAAAGTAACTGTTTCAAGTCGGAAAAATTTGATAAGTACGTTGTTATTTTATGGCTTTTACCTGAAAACTTTTATAGGATTGGCTAGTTTAATAGTTATATATCCATTTATTGATGCTTGTTATGCATGAGTTTATGTATCTTGCTAGTTCAAGATTAAAGTATGTAGATCTAGACAGTTTGAAAATCCATTTATCGATGCTTGTTAGTTATAAGCTATAACAATAGTTATACATCTTTGTTGGTCCTCTTTACACGGTTAGAGTTAGCTACAAAGTTAATCTAACTATGCACCATGCTTAAGTAATGATATGATATTCTTTGATAGTTATGAGAAAACGTAAAAGTAAAAAGACAAGATATTTTTCAATGTTTAATTCTTATTAGAAATCAATCAAAGAATTATACCCAAGCGTTTGCGGAATAACAGTTGGGATTGAAATGACAAGTATGGTATGACTCCTCACTAAACTTAAGCTAAGCTTAATTAGCAACTAACTGAACCAACTGAGCTATCTCAGGGACTAGGTTGCTATTTGGAGGAGTAAAAGTTGTTTAGGAATGTCTAAGCATTTAGTGCACAAACTTGTCGAGCTTTTACTCCACCTTATGTCTCCTATTTATACACAAGTAAATTTAAAACCGTTGTGATAAAGACAAAGGTGACCTAAGCTAGTTAGGACAAAATACTTACGTATTATGCCTCTGTTACAATAGGCTAATTTGGGTATAGGACAAGGTTGCTTTCTGAGGAACAGTGATGACACTATTATGATAATTAACCGTTCAGGGAAACTTTGACTTTACTTGATAAGGACTTCGTCTTATCTGTTCAAACGTTTCCCGCCTTGTCCCGCCCATTCTTCAGTCTTCAAGTCTTCAGTCTTCAGTCTTCTATCTTCAGTCTTCAGTTGTTGAGGAGTCTTGGGGTTCAGTGAGTTATTTTCATCACTCATTGAACCAATCACCTTCTTCTTTGGCTTAGGTACCACTCACTGAGTTTCGCCTCACTGAATGAAGAGACTTTCTTCTTAGACTCGTCCTAAGCATCCTGAAGGTGACTCACTAGGCAACTGTTCACTCAGTGACTTGAATGTTGTTTAAGGTTTTCTAACACTTAGGTTATTTTCTATTCAAATCCTTGTTTAAGGAAGCTTGGGTACTGAATGGACCCAACAGTCTCCCCTTATTTGGATACAAATATAGCCTAAGTGTTTTGATCAGTGTAAGTGAGCAAGTGGACTTATTCTTACACTGAAGATACTATAAAGCAATTAAAGAACACTGATTTAAAAAACATGGGCCATCATCTTATTCATCAATTACATAAGTCATATCATCTAATACAAAATGCTCAGGGTTAAGTACTCAGACTTCCTTAATTCCCATGAGCTCAAATTTCATCTTCTTTGACAATAAAACTTCCTTGTCAGGCCTTTCACTCATCATCTTGTCCATCAGTCTAGTGAACTCATCATTTTCAGGGCTCTTGCAGTGAAGTGCCATTACTTTGTAGGCAAGCAGTGTTGTGGTCTCCACCAGATGAATATCACTTACTCTCTGAAAGGCTTGCTGACTGAATTCATCAACAAAGAAGATTCCAAACTCAGGGTGCTTGATCACTTTGTTATTGACAAACTTAACACCTTCAGGGGGAATCCTATTTTAGTGTAGTGCAACAATAAACTTTTCAGGCTCCAGCTTGATTGCCTTTCTTTTCTTCCCTGTGCTCTTAGTTGGCTCAAGGATTGTGAGACCCTGACATGCAAGTGCCTTTTGATGATCAATTCCAAGATTTTTGGCTACCCTTTCCAGTTCTTCATATTTCTTTGTGAGGGCTTCCAAAAGGTCAGGGATGCAGTTGTTGCTCTTCTTTCTCAGGATGGGTCCCATCATATCCCATTCTTTGATGCCAAACTCAGAGAACTTGAATGGGGCATTCTTATCATATAACCTCTCATCTCTTTTGACAGTGATAGCAAGAGGGTTGGTGTTAGCATGAATGATCATGTTAGTGATTGGACCTTCACCCTTTGTCTTGGTCATGGTCCAGACATACCTCTCATAGTTCCTTCTTTTGTTCTCGCTGTCCAGTTTGATCTTTTCATTGTGTTTCTTAATCATCTCAGCTTGAAGTTGTAGAAACTGTTCCCCCCCTGATATGTTGATCAGTCTTCTTGATCACTTCTTTTGATACCTCTACAATGACAGGCTTACTGAGTAACTCAGCTTTAATCATGTCTTCCTGTTCCATCATAACAGCCACTTCATCGTGAGTCCCTCTGAAGATCTTCCAATTATGTAATTCAAGTTCGATAAGCACTGGTGCATCAGGATCTTGTCGAACTTCCTTTTGGGCTGGCACAAGTCTGGGAGGTGAGTCTCCTGATTCCTTGATCCCCTTCCCTTTGTCAATGGGCTGAGGTGTTGAGGAGGAGGGCTCAGGAACATTAATGGTGACTGTTGTGGCTTTAGTGATGATTGGAGTTAGAGAGCTTTCAGTGAGAGGAGAGATTGATGAAATCACCATAGCATTTTTGGTTCCAGATGTTGCTGTTTGTTCGGCCATGTAGCTTTGGATAGGTACAACATCAGTAATCACTTGTTCAGGATGAGCTTGGTCTTCAGGAGTCTGGTCATCTTTTCTTGTAATCTTGTGTGGATCCAACTGTTGGAAAAGTAGTTGTACAGGTGTTGGCTTAGTTGGAGTAATTTTCTCCACCTCAACAGATACTAGAGCTTTAGTGAAGGCATCTGTTGACTGAGGAACGGACTGAGTATGACCAGACTGAAGAAGCTTCAGGATGGTAGAAACCATGCCCTTAATCTCTGAGGTTTCTATCTTCAGGGTAGAGATATCAATGCTCATGGTGCTCTGATTTTGAGAGAGTTGGGTGATTCTGGCTGTATAACAGCTGACAAGCTCATTGTGCTTTTTGGTGAGTTGTTCATATCCTGAGGAGATGGAGGTAAACTTGAGCTCTTGATCACTGAGTGTCTTGGCAACAGCTTCCTGATGAGTCTTGAGAGCTGGAAAATCTACCTCCTTGAATAATTTGGGGAGGCTACTGAGTGCAGCTGAGGTAGTTTTGTGAGAATCCATGAACTCAGTAAGCTTGGTGATCAGAATTTGATTATCCTTAAACTCTGCTTGAATGTTCGTAAGAGTCTGAAGGATGGAGGCAAAATGAGTTCCCTGATCAGTACCAAGCTTCTCAATTGAGGTCTTCAAGTCACTGACATGTTCATCAGTGGAGGTGGTGTTCTTTTTGAGGTAACATTGAGACTCTTCAACAGTAGCTCTGAAGTCAGCATAAGAAGCAGCTGCTTTAGTGTGTTGTTGCCATTGTTCCTTGATGATTTCATTGAAGAGAGCAGTGTTAGATTTTCTCAGGAATTTGACTAACTGCCTTTCAGTAAGAGGAAGGACATCATCATATTTCTTCAAGTATTCAGGGATGGAGGTAGCTGAGTTAGAGGAGCCTGATGATGTATAATGATGAGATGATGATGATGATGAATTGTGATGTTGTTGTTGTTAGGGTTCTTGTTCTTCAGGAAGAGGAGATGAAGTTTGTTGCTCAGTGTACTGAGGAGAGTTGTGAGTGAAAGGTTGGTCATCAGTTTCCATGTCGTCCCCAGCAGCCAGAACTTCATCATCCTCAAATTCTACCACCTCCTCTTCTGAATCTTCATCTATGAGGCTTTGTAAGTCAGCAAGAGTGGGAACCTTGGCAGTATCCGGCTCTACCTCAGAAGAGGGTTCGCCTTCGTTGTGGTCAGGTCCTGACCCCTCTAGGAGAACAGAGTGGGTTTTCTCTGCCTGGTTCACGGAGTCAGTTCCTGAGGAGAAGAACTCAGTAACCAGTGATTGTTTAAGGGGCCCCTTTCCATCAGGGTTTTTCTGCCCTTCTGGAGATATAGGCCCCAAGTTTACTCCCTCAGGCAAAGGCTGTGTTGTGCAAGTGCCCTCATCAGGATGTGATGGTCCCCCTTTCCAACATGGTAGTGTTGCCCTATCGATGATATAGGGACCGTTTCTCCCTGAGACTCTGGTTGTGATGTACCAAATCCGTAAGCAGGATGTGAGGGGGTATGGGTCCCCTTCTCAGGAGGGTAGTACTGCCCTAGTGAGGTTATAGGACCCTGTTCTCCCTCAGGCAAAGGTTGTGTTATACTAATGCCTTCATCGGGATGTGATTGTTGAATTGTTCCTGATTCTACTGACTTGTTTATGTCAGCAGAGTCTTTGGAAGAGGGTTTGCCCGAGGACACTGAGTGTGATTTCTCAGTGCCCTCCGTTGGCATTTGTTTTTGGGTTAGGGTGATGCTGGGCCCTTCAGTGGGTGTACCTTTGGCCTGGTCTTTCTTATGCCTCATTTTCTCAGGCTTTGAGCCAGAGGTCTCAGTGGCGAGTGGTTTGGGTTGAACCACCTTCCTGGACCCCTGTCTCTTCTTCCTCTTCTCCTTCTTGGAAGGAGAAGGAATAGGTGAAACAACGTCAGCACCCTGAATGACTGTCAACATATATATTGTCAGGGTGATTTGCGTGACCTCAGTGGGGTCTCTTGAGTAGTTGGTTTTATGTAGGACATCACGAAGAGATCCCTGTATGTTTTCCTGATCATACTCAGAGCCTAGTAAGTCTTGAAGCACACAAGAGATAAACCTGGGGTAAGACATGTGTCTTTGCCTGGTTTTGCCTGTGAGCTTGAGTATGAGGTCCTTGAAGATAATTTCTCCAATGTCAATCTTTTTACCTTCTAGGAGACTGAACACTATCATTTTTTGAGCTGTGTTCAATTGCTCCGTTGAGGATTAGTTCCCACCCAGGACCTGAATGGCAAATGTCATCAGTATACTCCAAACGGCAGGAAACCAAGTTTTGATTATTGGGGCCTTGGCCAAAAGAGTCCCTCGGGCCTCATCAGGGTGTTGTTTGTCATGTGGCCCAAGTAAAAGCAATTCGGCCTTTACTTCTGAGTCAGAGGGTTTGAAAAACCGTAGATATCTTGTTAAACGTTAGCGTTATCCATTTATCGAGCCGGCACAACCTAAAACATACGAAACGAATCGATTTATTAAATAAATTAACTCCGAGAAAGTTATACATATTAATACTCGTTTTTATTGGAAAAATTATTTCAGACTCAATGGCGCGACTCTTGTAGATTAAAACGGATGTTTGACACACTAAACGGGGCCCACAAGGCTTATTTACAAAAGATATCAAAAATTACATAATTCACCCCTTTCAAAATTTTCACCGCCGCCCCTTTACTTTCTTTTGCCCAACTTCAACCCCCCCTCTATATATAAACCTTTTTCTCTCTCTCCTCCCTCATTTATAGCACACACCTCGCCGGAGTTACTGTTCCGGCGCCGACCCCTGAATCAGGCCAAAATTCCGGCCACCCCAAAAATCCCACCGACGCGTAGAACAAGACACGGGGGTTGTTTCTGGAGAGATTCGAGCCAAAAGGAGTGCAATTGAACGCGTTTTGAAGACCGCCGCCGTCACCACCACATCACTGCCGCTAGCCACCTCCTTCCCCACCATCTCTCTTTCATTTGGTAAGGCTACGTGCCACTTTTCTTTATTATTATCATCTTTATTCAAAACACTAATCGTTTTAATTTATATAAACGATTTTATTTCTGAAACTGATTAAAATTAATGATTTCAAGTTAAAACTCATGTGGATCTATTATTTTGGAACTCGACAGCCGTGACTCGCCATTGAGTCATATGACTCGCCCGAGTCAACTCACGAGTTGACTCGGACCCGAGTCGTGTTTATTTATTGTTACTTTTATTATTTCGAGTGATACTTGTTACTGTGGTGATTTATTTTTTAGATTTATAATGTTTTGATTGAGTTTCTGTCTTGGCCGAGTGGTATAGCAGTCGAGTAGGGTGAGTTGTGACTCAAGGTGAGTCACGCCTCGTGTTGTGTTGGTTAGCCGAGACTTGTGGTAATTATTTTTTAGTCGAGTCTAGATTGTAGCGATGGGTTTAGTTTAATAGTTTGTGGTCGAAAATATGTGAGCCATGGTTGATTTTGATTAGTGTTATTGTTGTTGCTATTTTCGTTGAGACCCACTTGGGTTGAAGCCGTGACTCGTTATGAGTCACAGTGGTACTTTTGGATTTGAGTTGTGATGATGGGTTATGGGATAGAATAGTTTTGAGCATTTGTTGTTGTTGTTGTTGTTGTGTGAACCGAGTCACGAATGGTGACCATGTTAGACTGATAACGACTCGCCCAGGGGGTACTCGCTTATTTTGCGTGCTTGCATTTGGTCCATCAAGGAACATCACCGGGGTGGTGGTTATTTGTTTTAGTATTGGTCGCGACACCATTTAAAGTGTCAAGAAGTGTTTGTTTATCGCGAGCCTACATTTCGGCTCATATGACTTTGAGATAGCTTATTTTGGTTAGGCGTATTTTGCTTTTGGTTGTGCTTGTTGGTTAAGCTTATTTTGGTCCATGATTCATGATGTGTCGACATGTATAACTTGATTTCTAAAAGCTTAATTTTAGCTTACGTTGTGTAGTTGGAAACTGCTTTTCAGCTTATTGAACTAGGATTTATTGTATGATTTGAGACAAGGGACGGAAGAATATATTAGACTCGTTGAGCTTAATATATTTGGACCCGAACGGACACAAATTATCCGATAAACCAAAAACTAATATATATGCGAATGATAACGGTATAAGAACTTGATTAAAACTTGAATAAAACTTATAAAAACTTAATAACAAAACTTGATTACAATTAATCACGATAATTCGGGAATGTAATATAAACAGAAAGTGTTATGTCAAGATTTATAAAACCTTTCAACCTTATAAACATACAAACTTGTCAAACAATCCTTATAAAAACTATATAAATCGGTTTTAGTCAAACTTATATAAAGTTACATGTTGGGATGCGGGGTAAACATCCAACTCATTCATCGACTTATCTTTAGTCTGGTATTCGTTCGATATCGTTATTCGTTCATTCTTGATTCTATTTGTTTTGACGTGAGTTACTGTTTGATTGTACATTTTACGACTTCCACGCGAGAACATTTTATTCATCTTCTTCATCTTTTTCTAATTGTTTGATTGTATTTCGTCGACTTTTATCATCTTAACGTGATTTGACCTTGAAAGTATATTTTCCAAAAATCACACGAGATACAAATGATTACTTCTTTTGTCGCCATTGAAAACTAAACCCTTTTCATATTAACACGAGTATTCAACGAACACTACTTCATAAATTACTTGAGGATTACTTTTTGAAACTTGTTATTTATTAGGTTGTGCCGATCCAGTACCATTGTACTCCACTTTTGTTATCATTGTGCCTTTACTGCTTGATACCAGATGTGATATTTGTGATATCTTGCATTACTGCATATTGTGGTGAGTTCATAGCCCCACTTTTTACTTGCTTAAACTATTTTATAAGCTATTTGGGGTGAGATACATGCTACTGTTTTGACTATGATCACAATTGTTTGAAAACTGTACTTTGAACTGAAAACTATGCTTTCTGATTTCTGAAACTTTATTTGAGCTGGAACAACACTTATACTTTCCCGGTACTGTGAGTGATGCAGTAGCCATTTATACTTTTCTGGTACTGTGAGTGAAGCAGTAGCCACTTTGTGAAACCTCTGATAGGCACTAAGTACCGCCCTTTCCAAAAGAAAGTCCCTCGATCATGAACCATTAATCACTTGCGAGTGAGCGCGAATATAGTTTATAGGCCTATAGGATTTGACCATCCCATCCCTGTTGCTGGGTAGGCAACACGGGTGTGCTATATTTGAGTTACCTAGGTATTTGGCAAGATACCTAGCTTTGGGGCAACTATTATATTATGAAATCTGCGGTTACTGTCGACTTATGCCAGGGTTACTGGTGTCGGTTAACGCTTTGTGTGTCATGAGCTTAGTACAGTGGTAATATCTGGATTTATGGGTGCTAAAAATTGGACCACTGTTTCTGTTATGGGTGCAACAACGTGGCCCAATCTTGAGAATTGTGTTCAATTGATTTTATGCAAACGAACTTTCGGGCGTATAACAACGTAGCCCACTTTCTCTTAAACTTGAAATATTGTGATCAACTAGTTTATTTAAACCTATGAATTCACTCAACCTTTGTGTTGACTTTTAGCATGTTTTATCTCAGGACTTTTCTACTGCATATCTTACTATCGGAGGAGCTTGGTGAAGGGCATGGCATGGTCATAGAAGACTCTGAAAACTATTTTGGACCACTTTAAATCCTTTTATGATCCTATCTTTTCCGTACTATTTTTTTAATAATGTAAATTGAATGTTTTCAATTATGGAATTTCTTTTAAAATGGTTTAAGTAAAACCGTTCTTTGTACTTTGTGTTGTGATAACTATTCAATAACACCCTCGACCCGTATGTTTCCGCTGATCTGATTTCAGGGTGTTATAGATGGTATTAGAGCCAGGTTTTAGAGAACTGGGTATTTACGAGAACTGGAAATTTTCGAAAACCTAGACTATAACTATTTTTACGAAAACTTAAATCCTATGACCGCCACGTGCCTGCCTGCCAAGCTGATGTCTCGCTTGTAATTTTTTTTGAATAACATATCTATGGAGATGTTAAATGTTACATTCGCTGGGATGTATGCCTTGCTATTTGATGGTTTGTATTTCACCTTATTTTCACTATTTACTATAAGTATTTTCATATACTTACGTCGATGCACCGAACCTGTCACAGAGTTACGCTATTTCCTTGCGTAACCACATTATTTGATTCCGAGTTTGGACACCTGTTGTGGTTTTTAAAAACGATTCTAAAGTATGGAACATAGTACTAGTATAGCTAAACTGAGTATCCCGAAATTCATTGATCCTCGATTGAGGGTAGACTGATCACCTGTAATCAACCAAGGATAGTGGGGACATGGCCTGATCACCTATGTCTCAGAAATGAATTATGCGATACTGGGGGTAGTTATAACAGGATTATGTTTCGGGTTGAATTTCTATTTTAATTTTGGGAATGGTAAAAGTTTTGCATATGTACACGTGCACCGAATATCATGAAGGTTTACCCACACACACGATACACTGGCATCACAACATCTCATGAACTGTAATACTACTGGCACCGCTATACTTCCCCGTTTATATGAAATTCTTGTTTGTCGTCGTCTGATCATGTTTTGGATCAGGACGGGCTAGACCCGATTGGTCGCTGTTTTGAATTCGAGCTGTTTATTTCGTCCGATATTATAATAAGCACATTTTTACCTTATTAGAGTGTTTGATTTTGGCTTTATTTGAATTTGGATTTCTTGATTTCTTGATTTTTGGGTCTCGTTGTGGAATTGATTTTGCTTCTTTAGCCTCGTTTTGATTCTGGTTATGTTACAGTCATCGCTACCCCAAATCTTACACTCAATGAATGAACCGAGTTAGACCACTAGTCGTCTAAGAATGACTCTCCCATAACACTTATAAGATGAACCTCTTCATGGAAGTAAACAACGAAGTAACCAATGAATCTTTGACAAAACCTAGAAAACCTACAATAGGTCGATTTGCAGCCCAGCAGAAGCTTTAGAAACTTATATAGCAACCCGGGCCCCTATTTTTGGAAAAGAAACATAACCTTTCACTTATCCCTCGGGAATACCAGTAGCCTACCTTAATACCCCTTTATAAAACAAGGAACTGCGATACGTTATTTTACAGAATATATATGTAGATTGATACGATAGTTTGAAAATGATATTTTCAAAAAACTATTCTGGATACATTATTTTGGGTACGTTATTCTGGGAAAACTATTTTGACAACGCTACTCTGACATACCATTTCGAATACTATTTTGGACGGTCAATATTAGTTACACTATTTTGAAGACGTGTCACATTGGTATAATATTTTGAGAACTGTTTTGGATATACTATTGGTATATTATTTTGAGAACTATTTTGTAAACACTATTCAGGAATATTATTCGAAAGCCATTTTTGAAGACATTACTACTCTAGTATTACCTTAGACCATTAGGTCACATATCACGTTTTCCCCTGCCCCTTAACTTGTGAGAAAGCTCGACTACACCGCATTATAAGCCGATGAGTCAGACGACATCGTTAGTTGCCTTAGGATGTAACCCGTCAATTGAAATGGTCACCTTAATGGTCTAGTTGTACGAATTGGACTTTGAAGACTGTAAAGGGATAATGGTACTCATGAGAAAGCATTAACCTTAGGTAGTAAGTAGAATTACCTGTATTAACCATGAGAACGAGGTTCGCCCTAGTATTCGTGTTTCGAAGATGACACTGGTTTAGATAATTTGAATTCTGTTGGTTAGGATTTCGTACACACCATGGATCATAAACCATTTACCTCGAAAGATCAATAACCATTCCACACCTTTACACTTTGACCGTGGGCTCATAACCCGCAGGTCGTCAACTATAGCACACTTAATAGCATTCGTTATTCTTTTTACACATCCTAAATATGTTTTATTTTTCAACATTTTCATTTTAATAGACGCCTCTGATGGGGCATATTAGCCGCAATATAAATAGTATCAAATCATTACCTTAACTTCATATATAGTTACCTGATTCTCACATACATTCCTAACTTACCGCATTTTTACTCTCATATTTTGACTCATCCCATTTTGGTTATTTACGCACTTAGGCAATATTGTTCTATTTCAACTTTTACGAACCATCATACTTCAATTACATTCTATATTTTCGTTATTATTGAACATTTAATAATCAAAGTGTCAAATGCAACTATGACATTACTACATACTATAACATACTTATCATCAGATTGTTTCACTCTTATTTCGTTATCTTAACAATTATCTAATCAAGCTTTTATATAAGTAACAAGCCCACTTACTATATTATTTCACATCCCATTATTATTACCACTACACACACATTCACGCAAACCGTTTTCAATTATTTTACCGACTGTTTTGCGGTCATCCTACAAAATGTTTTACTACTATATTCTAAAAACAAATTTTGACCTTACCGTTATTTTATAAACAATGAATTAATTTCTTAACATTATTCCACCAGTTATTTTACAAACTGATTTACTGTCTTACTAATATATCACAAACTGTGATTTTGTTATCTATAAAATATAATAAACGAAAATAATGTACAAACACCCTAAAGCATCCTCTGCAATCAATGTTCTGATGTGTCTGCAATCCTATTGGCAGTGTATTAATGCCGTACAACTCCTCTGCTACAGTAGTATTCCACAGATCTAGAATTGGTAAGTATTGAATGCGGAGGTGTTGATTTGGTAAGTAATCAATTCGATTGTTGTAATTGATTGAATTTATACAAACGCGTTGATCTTGCGATGTTCAATTTCATACGTTTCAAATACCAATTCATATCAATCAATCACCCATTCATATCACCAATTCAAAAAATTAAAATAAAATAATAGCTTCGATCTATGAGGTTCAACCGATTTTGGTTTGATTGTAAGATAGAAGGCAAAACCTAATTTTGGTTTGATTGTAAGTTTGTTGTATATTTTTTTTCAATTTTTTTTATAGATTATATGTTTGAATGATTACACCTAATTGTATATATTTAGGTCTATTGATCTTGATGTTTGATTTTCAATTCAATGTTCAGTCTATTGTTTATCTGGGTAAGTGGAGTCTGTTGATTTACATGTTTTCAAAGCGTTTATGACTGCTCACTGCTGAGTTATAATGTATTTCAATTATCTGTCTTCGGCTATGATGTTTGTGATTTAGTTTTGCTGTCATATTTTCATTAGGAGTGTTTGGGATTCGCTTAATAGTTAAAGTTTTTGCCGACTTTTTAAAATTTATGGATGTTTTATTCATGTCTATGCTTTTATGAAATCAGTTGTGGAATGGATGCATGAGAGTTTGCGGTTATTGGGGCACGATCAGCTGATCTTTAACGGCAATGTAAAGAGTTCTACCAATACTGCATGGTATATTTTCACATTACAATTTATATGTTCTTCGATTATGTTAATGCCTCAGGTATTTATTTTAGTGCATGTGGAGTTGTATAGTCGAACACATAAGTGATTTTAACCCGTTATATGGAAATGTGTCAATTTGGGTTTCATTTTATTTATAACATGTCAAATTCATAAAAAGAAAAATTTAGCTCAAAAGGAACTCTTAAGTCGGGTTTGATATTCTCATATAGTGTATTCTAATACTTACAATGATGGCAGACCAAAGTCGTATATTGGGACATGGAAACATGGTAGTAATCCAAACAGTGTTATTGAACTAAAATATTTTTATAAACTTTAGGTTCCTGAGATCATCGAGCTATTTAGGAATATTTTAATTAGCATTATTTTTTATAATTAGTATATAATAGTCACGTCTTTTAGCATTACAGTGGTTTTCAGATTACAGGGATCAATCTTTATGAAAATTCAGACCCTTTCTAAAGTGATTAAGAGTGCACACAGATAACAGTCATGTTTTAGCAAGAAATGTATAAACATTTTTTTTTCTTTTTTTTTAGAAATATGCAAAAAGCTTATAACATATTGGCTATTTATTCAAGTGTTGCAGGACTGGAAAGAATTGGAAGAGGCCGTACAATCTCATCTTCTCCCAGGCTTTGGGAAGAAGCTTAGCTCACTGCTTCACAATTGTTTATCTGGGTAAGTGGAGTCTGTTGATTTACATGTTTTCAAAGCGTTTATGACTGCTCACTGCTGAGTTATAATGTATTTCAATCAATTATCTGTTTTCAGCTATGATGTTTGTGATTTGGTTTTGCTGTCATATTTTCATTAGGAGTGTTTGGGATTCGCTTAATAGTTAAAGTTTTTGCCGACTTTTTAAAATTTATGGATGTTTTATTCATGTCTATGCTTTTATGAAATCAGTTGTGGAATGGATGCATGAGAATATGCGGTTATTGGGGCACGATCAGCTGATCTTTAACGGCAATGTAAAGAGTTCTACCAATACGGGATGGTATATTTTCACATTACAATTTATATGTTCTTCTATTATGTTAATGCCTCAGGTATGATGTTTGATTTCTACTCTGTATGATGTTTGAATGTAGGTCCTTTTCTAAAACATTTGATGCATTTTTTTGAACGAACTTTTGTTGATAAATTAGGGGATACATGCAACAATTAGAGGAGAGGTATGGGAATTTCCACTCAGTTGTTTTGATCCTAAAAGTACATACGAGGAGCGAAAAGAGATACGGCAAACTCGAAGGTAGTTAATATTTGCCATTTGGTTCGAAAGGTGTCTTTTAAGTATGGTCGGGGCCGGGTTGACCCACAAACACAATTCTCATTTTTAGTTTCTTACATTATTTGATTTAATGAAAGTTTATGAGCGACTTGAAATGTTTCTTTCATGCACTAAACTCAGAATAGTATCCATGTTTTTTTCTCTCCCGGTTTGTATTTAAATGATATTCCTTTTGTATTTTCTTATATGAAATCTATTCCGACTAGAGCGAAATGGTATGGAATTACATTGTTGACAAAAGGGATACAAACCTCTTAACCAATCTACTTCTTAGTTTCTCTATTCACAGATTATAAACCAAAATAATTAACATGCTATTTTTTTATGCTTTCACCCACTTTTGAAATAATAAAGTCTTGAACTTATTAATATATACAAACCTGTGAAACTAAGTAGTAGCGTGACTTATGTATATATATTTTTTTTATTCAGGTCTTTTGCTAATTGGTAAATTTCATCAAACGAAAGAGTATTATCTGAAACCAGGAGCCAAATTTCTTGAGGTATGAACAACTAAGAATTGAACAAACCTCTTTCGTGACATACAAAATGACTAAAATGAAACATTCCACCAACTTTAATGACTAAAATTGGCACCTTAATATATACAACGGTTGATGTTGAACACATTGAGTGTGTGTTATCTTAGGATACAGCTTATTGATTCTCATTTTTTTCTCAGGTTGAGGATATTGTAGATACAGGAAACACTGTTGCGCGTCTCATTTCTTACTTGCAAGGTAAAGGTGTGACCCCTGTTTCTGTGTGCACGCTCCTGGATAAACCAGCAAGGAGAAAGGTTCATTTTGATCTCTTGGGTGAGGGGAAGTTCTATAGTGGTTTTGAGGTACTCCCTCTCTCTCTCTCTCTCTCTCTCACACACACACACACACGTATATAGATACAATTGCTTCTGTCTAGATGTGGTAGCTTGTGAATTTGATGTTTTCAATTCTCTTATGATAATCCGTATGAGATTCTACCATTTACTAAAATGACTAGGTTTAAGATATGTAAATCCAAAACCATTGTATCTGCAACCACTAACATTAGGATGTCAAGAAACGTATAAGGCTTTGTGATATCCAAGTCTTCTGCAATAAATCATTTTGGTTTATAATGGTGTGTATATAGCATTACGAGTATTATAATCTCATACACCTGCTAAACAATTGGCATTATAGATAGTACTGTGGTCATTCTGGTCACAGTCTCTTGAAAATTGATAGAAAACAATCCTTTGGTAATAGTCTCATGAAAACGGAAGCAATTTTTACTCTAGAACTCAAGTCCTGAAATTTTATTGATACTTAAGATTTTGATCCATAACCACAAGTTCCTTTATATTGTCATTGAAGTTCAATGTAGATAATATATTCGTAGTCAAATACTTTGTTACTCAGAAGTGATAAGACTCGTGCATTGAAGGTTTTGTGGGACAGTGAGAGTATATAGATATTGGATACCGATGTGCAGCCTACTAATGAAAGCAACTTAGAAATGACTTCGTAAAAGTTAGTCCTGAGGAATCCTTTACTACTTCTATCACAGTGTTTGTCTGAACATGTGTAAATGTAGATATCAGACACCGACATACCATCTATTAATGAACCTTTTGTTACTACTAAAAGTGAATCTCTTGGATTAAAATTTTAAAATGGCTTTTCAAGCTTTTGACAGTTGCTACGATTGTTTTTTGCTTCTATCTTCTTTTTTTTGTGACGGACATTATTTAGCGTCTTGAATTAACTGACTAAAATTTGTATTTTGCTGAGTAAACACCTTGGAAAAATGTTCTTTCCACGAAACACACTCAGGTTCTACTTGGTAAATGAGTAGTATAAGACGTACACACCATCTGGCCTCAGCCCTCAGTTTCTAATTAAATAGCTCAACACACTCGAATCTACCACGTTACATCTGAGTCAAAGACTTGCCCTCCCCGGGTAACCTCAACAGGGAAAACCTCATTCGTTTGCCTCGAATATACCATCTATACTTGACTATTAGTAACACACCTGACTAATCTAAATGCGCCCATACAACTAAATATGTTCGTCTCTTTTATTGCCGTATACTTTGTGCTCTTTATTGGATACACAAGATGGAAAATAGCTCCATGAACTGCGTTGAACAAATCTTATATTTTAAGCTTTTAAGTCCATATTCATTGGTCTGTAGAGACTTAACTCTCTCAAATGTGTTATGCCATGCAAGATGAGTAGAAATAACTACTAATTTTGTTTGGTTGTTATTGTGCAGGTGCCGAGTTTTCCAGATTGAATGATTGATAATGCTTGTGACATAACTACATATAATCAGATACTATTAATTAAATATGCTTTAAATATGACTCAATTATTTTAGTTTTCTATCAATGAGTTATCAGTAATGTGTATGGATGATAGACGCGTATATGGATTTAGTGATTACATAGTATAAATGTGTATGGATGTGTATATTTGACAGGAAAAAGAGTTGTGAAAGGCAGCATAATTGAAGGATTGAAAGAAATACAAGAAATGATAAATATTTGTTGTAAGCACAACATCACATGTGAGACCGAGACGGTTACACCTGCTTAAAATAACGAAGCCTTAACCAGATAAGCCAACTATCATGTCAAGTATCGCTTTGTTATTGACATTGTTGGTAAAAACAATAAATATTGATTTGGCTACAAGTTTTATATGCAAAGTAGTATCGATCTTTAAAGTGGGTTTATACAGTGTAATTATTGTATGCTATTATATATATATAGTACTCCGTATTGGATTTTTAATAGAAACGGATAAGGGACAAAAAATAGCTTATGGGTTAAAATGCCCCATTTTGACCAATTACAATATTGCATCACCTATGTTTCCTCTAAACATTCTGACCCATTAGTCAACCTATTTATAATGCCCTCTTTAAATTTTTGTGGTTGTAAGCTTCGGTTTTTATATTTTTATCATGCAATCACAACAGATTTTTCAGTTTTGGTTATTTGATATCACATAATAACCTGAAAACTACAAATTATGCAAGGAATAAACTTCCCCAGTTGTACCTCACGGGTATGGACGATTTGGGTGTTTAGAAACATTGTAATGTGGTTTATTAAAACTCCTAAATTGTATCTCATGCACGGGAGTTTAGAGGGTTTTTGGATAACCGGAACGAAGATGTGCTACTGAAAGTTTGGTAAGTTGAAGCTTATTACTATTTACTAATACTACTTAAAGTTTGAAAACTGGTGCTTATTACTACAAGAAAGAGGCAAAGCAATGGCCATGAGTTTAAGTAGGCAGCTAAAGTCACTCACGACTTTAAAATGTTAAATGTATGTGAATGCCTTTCTTTCTAAAAAATTATCTCACTTGAAATTGATGCGTGGTTTTGCGACCTTACAACAGGTTTTACCTCTCGAGGGATCTCAAGAGGCTTACAACCCCACCAGGCAGTGTACCTGACCGACGTAGTATAGTGTAGTGGTAAGTACGGGGGATTGATCGTTCTCCACAGGGAATAGTGTCGTTAGGATTGAAAAACTATTCTAATAGGTCTAAGGGTGAGGGAAGATTCTTTTTGTATTTTTATATATATATATTTTTTTTGAAAGCAAGTAAAATCTCGGGTTTGAAGGAGTGGGCGGAATTAGTTGCTAGTCAACTAACCCAAATAACTACAAATGCAAATAAAATAAAATAACTGAAAATGAAAAGGTTGTGAAACTTATGTGGAGAGAAATGTGTTTACTTAGATTTCCTTACTCCCTAACTATCTTTTACCGGTTGATTAGTGTGTATTAATTGCGTGGATGACGGGTGTATTCCTTAATACCAATCGTGGGGTGGCGTACGTACTTCCCCAACTCTACAAGCTCCTACTTCACTCCTATGTCGAGCCGGCTAGGAAGCTCCTAACATGGGATCACTAGAATTCGCTCATGCATTAAATACAACCATAAAAACCTAGTACGCATTGGTTCATGCTTCTTAAGACGTTCAAGCAAGTTACCGAATAGGAAGTTAGCCAGTTTACTTAAGCCTAACATCGATGAACAATCATCCAATACAATTAATAACACACTAATAACCAATAATCAATAGTTAGGTTTCATTAGATCTAAGCAAACACAAGATAAATCTAGCCTAGCATGTTAATCAAAAGACAAGAACAAGATATAATCAAACAACACATAGACATATTGATTGATTAAACGATTACTTATCTTCAATTAAACATGGGAGATCCAAGGGTATGAAAACCCTTAAAAATGGCAGAAATTCGTCTTAGGGTTTCTCCTCACAAAGTTGCACACTAATGACAAAAAATTGCAAAACTATATATAGAGTTTAAGGGCTGACGGCGTCACGTTGTAGATCTTGACGCCATCACCTCGCCGTGTCTAGGGTTCCCGGATGGCCTTCCTGACGCCGTCCCTCTTTAGTGCTCCAAAATCCGCTCTGGCTTATCAAGGCTTGACGCCGTCAGAAATGGGCTTGACGCCGTCCTTCTTTAACTTAAACCGTGATGGCCTTGATCACTTTAAAGGGTGACGCCGTCAGACTTTTCATTGCAAAATTCTCTGGCTTATCATGTGTATTTTTCATATCCACCTCTTTTGCCAAGCCATGACGCCGTCAAGAGCAATACTTGACGCCGTCAAAGGTACTTTTCCAGCCGATTTTGAGACTTTGTCGTTTTCTTCACTTTTATGCTCCAAAAACGTCCAAAATGCTTCCTTTTCCAGATTTCTTCTCCAAAGTACCTAAAATGATAAAAGGAACGATTTAGGGCAATATTTGATCAAATAAATACGATTTAGGGCTTAAATGACCCCCTAAAAGCGGTACACTTTTCGCTTCATCAAATACCCTTACACTTGAGATTTGCTTGTCCTCAAGCAAATGCGCTTTTATTCTAATCAAAATACAAGTTAGGGGTCATTTAACGCTAATATAAAAGTAATTACAATAAATAGTCGTTCCACTTTAATCATAATAAGCACGGAGATTACAAACTAGCACCTCACAAGTAGTGTTTAGATACTCACATCTCTCAGGTGTCATTAAAATAAATCTCATAAATGAAAACGGATAATATCTCTCACTACCTGTCATAGCAAATAGATTACCATAGGCTTGGGAAAGGATCAAAAACCTCCTCCACTAGGCGTAAGCACCTAAGATAAACTATCAAAGAGGGTTTTACATGGGTTATAACGTGAGGTGTAGGGATATGATAAACACGGTTTTGTTGGATAAGGGATATTTTACTGGTGGCGAGTTAAAGATCTTGATTAATTACATGTACAATATGGCGTTGCTAAGCCACGACTAGACTCGACTTAAGCTAAAAACAAAATAACAAAAACATAAAATAAACATAAAATGAAACGGGATGGTAGTCCGTATGTTTTTTCTACTTTTCTTTTTCTCATTTTTTTTATATTTTTCTTGATTTTTCGATTTTTTTTTTTTTTTTTTTTTTTTCATACACTCTTGCCCTACCATCCAAAATAATACATCATAGGGGCGTTGCATTCCACTTACACTTGAACTTTTATATAACTTTACAAATAACTATTCTAATGACTTGAATTAAGATAATCGAAACACTTGGAGTACTTTTAAAATATTTAGCACATATGGGGGTAATAATGTTGTTCTTCCCCATTACTCTATTACACTAGTACTTTACCCATGGGTCCCAATTGTCCCAAAACAATATGTATAAGGATATGACTCGACTTAGCAACCATGTAATCAATTAGATAATTAACTTGGGGTTTAAACAAATGTTGTCACAATAATGCACTAAAAATGAGTGCATACAAGGTAGGCTAAGGCGATTTGGGTGTACATTTAAGTGGGGTGTAAACAAATTCTTCCTTTAAGTAAAATGCTTAAAGGTCGAAACGAAAAGATAGGCTCTGAGGGGTGTACTAGGGGTATCGTGTACCAAAAATGGGTACAACTCAAAGGGTGTGGGAGAATTACTTGACCAATGTAGCCAATATAATTATAACAAAAACACAGGTGTAAAACAATGGGTTAATCCTAATGCCTCTTATCATGTAGTAAATCTAACTACACGAATGTAGTCTCACTTGTGGCCTCGGAATGGTCCTAACGCAAGTTCTAGAATCTAAGTGCTACCGGTACACACATCATAGCATAAATGCTTTTCCTACCAATTCTAGGGGCGAACCTCACATATTTGGGGGTGGAAAATTTTTTAGTGGTACGGTTTTGTGCTAGTCATACAACTTCCTATCCATGAGACGCTCATTAAGATCAAAGTTTCACTCCTAAATGTTGTAAAAAAAATTTAAATTTGGCACTAAAATTGCCCTAACAGGTATTTCTCTCAGTTTTATTACACATCTACCATTAAACAAACAAAAATCAAGCGTAAAAGCATTCTCTAAAGTATCGTATTTTTACCCCCCCCCCCCCCTTACACTTAAGATGAACATTGTCCCCAATGTTCAAATAACAAGATGTAAAAGTAAATAAGGTAAAAGAATGAAATCAAATACTCCCCTGATTCGTTTGGTGGATAATGTGGCAACATGGTTAGATCTTCTTCCAAGAGAATGTAGAAGCTCCATGACTAATGCATCGCCAAAAGCTTGATTCCACATACATTTTCTTGTCCAAAATAACCTGTTAAACCTGAGAAAACAAACACGAAAACCTGCATAACATCGGCGGGATAAATTCTATATAAGGATATAATGCTTGTGGAATGATAATTTTGCAGATTCCTGGAGATTATAAGTTAGAGATTTAATAAAAACTTTTTATGAAAACAAAACTTTCAAAAATTTCAGAAAATTAAAACCTGACGCCGTCAGGTTGTAAATCCTGACGCCGTCAGAATTAGTCTGACAGAATTCTCATGTTAAGTTTCCGGAAAATTTCTGGAAAAACCTATACCTTACTTCCTGGAAATCCTGCAAAACATCACTATGACTCGATACAAGCATTTAACTCAAACAAATACTAATATGTATGTTAATTTATTATTGTTACGATTCATGTTCATTTGTGTTCTAATAAACCGATTTGGATTTCCCTTACACTTATCTTTTTGCAAAATACCTTTATATGTAGTTAAGACGAAGTTAAAAAACAAGATAAAGCATTTTTACAATTTAGTTTTGAACATGACTCAATAATAATAAAAATTAAACATACATACGGAAGCAAATAAAATCAAGCAAACAAATAAATAAACACACAAAGCAAATAAAGCTTGGGTTGCCTCCCAAGAAGCGCTTTTCTTTATTAACGAGTCTTGTAGCTAGACTCAAAGTCCGGGGTTCTACGTTTTTCCGTTTTGCTTCTCAATTGCCCTTCTGATCATCCTAACAACCTCCATATCAACTTTGTATTTAGGTCCTAGGTTCAAGCAATCTTTATAATAAAGGCTTCTCTTATTCCAAACATAGTCCATGCCTTTCTCTTTATCCTCATCATTGATGTCCTCAATCGCACCAATGTTGTCCTTGTCAAATCGAGGCACAAAACGAAATTCATTTACCCGATAAGGCATCCTATATGTGATCCTATCTATGTGATTAGAAAACTGAACCGTGCCTCTCAAACGATCATACTTTAAATTGGATGCTTCAATAAATGGCTTACCTAACACCACGAGAGATAGGCGGCAGTCAACAACACTTGCCAAATCCTATAAGATCATGAAGTCGGTGACAACGGTAAAATTCCCAACAAGGATATGCATATCCTTAATCCTTCCAACGAAGTTACAAACTCCGCCGGGGCACTTGGGGTCTTTCCTAGGCTCAAGTGGTGTGTTTATGATCTGGCTATAAAGGCCTGAGGACATCATGTTGGTTGGGGATTCACAGTCAATGTAAGCATGCTCAACGTATTGGTACCCAATCATACATGGTATCTTCACATTCCCGGGATCACCCCTCTTAATCTTTGGGTCAATTCTAACAAAAGGTGGTCGGGGGTAATCAACTAGGTTGTTATAGTAAGCAATCTCCTCCTTAGTGGGGTATTTATTGAAATAATCATCCAACCTAGGATCTACCTTCACTTCATCAATTTTCTCAATCAACTCCTCAACCGTAAGATTATTACGTTTAAAGTAATTACCTGAGTATACGGCGGTCTCTAAGTCGTTCAAGGCATAATCAAGCTCTATATCAATCATTCTATTGAGCTCTCGGAGCTCACTAATCTCATTCTCAAGTTGGCTACGCAACAAAGCTACTTCGCCAGGTGTAAGGGGTGGATTCGCGTTTTCCATAATGGCAAACTGAATAGTCAATGAAAATCTTATACGAACAAAAACACGAAGAAAATAGATAGACTAAAGAAAAACCTAGAAAAATAAAATAAAAATCTCACTAGAAAGGAATCTAGTGAGTAGAACTAATAAAATAAAAATTCAACCTAAACAATAACTATTCCCCGGCAGCGGCGCCAAAAACTTGATGCGTGGTTTTGCGACCTTACAACAGGTTTTACCTCTTGAGGGATCTCAAGAGGCTTACAACCCCAACAGGCGGTGTACCTGACCGATGTAGTATAGTGTAGTGGTAAGTACGGGGGATTGATCGTTCTCCACAGGGAATAGTGTCGTTAGGATTGAAAAACTATTCTAATAGGTCTAAGGGTGAGGGAAGATTCTTTTTGTATTTTTATATTTTTTTTTGAAAGCAAGTAAAATCTCGGGTTTGAAGGAGTGGGCGAAATTAGTTGCTAGTCAACTAACCCAAATAACTACAAATGCAAATAAAATAAAATAACTGAAAATGAAAAGGTTGTGAAACTTATGTGGAGAGAAATGTGTTTACTTAGATTTCCTTACTCCCTAACTATCTTTTACCGGTTGATTAGTGTGTATTAATTGCGTGGATGACGGGTGTATTCCTTAATACCAATCGTGGGGTGGCGTACGTACTTCCCCAACTCTACAAGCTCCTACTTCACTCCTATGTCGAGCCGGCTAGGAAGCTCCTAACATGGGATCACTAGAATTCGCTCATGCATTAAATACAACCATAAAAACCTAGTACGCATTGGTTCATGCTTCTTAAGACGTTCAAGCAAGTTACCGAATAGGAAGTTAGCCAGTTTTCTTAAGCCTAACTGATATGTGTCTAAATACACATATATTTACCTTGTTCAAACCCACATAAACAGCCAAAAACACTTTGAAAAGCCAAACAATACTGAAAATATCATAAAATGTGTTTTTATATGACTCAGGAACAAAAAGATTGAAAACAGATGAAAAACGAACAAAGTTTACACAATTGTCACTTTCAGTCCCTGGAGTCTCACAAATTGGCAGATCTAGTCCCTGAATGTTTAAAATGAGTAAAAAGTCAACTTAAGTCCTTGGGAAACCAAAAATGTTCACAAATGATCCCTGGATAAAAGTTTACACAAAATGGCAACTTTTACCCCTCAAGTTACAAAATTAGCAAAATTAGTCCCTAGGTATTTAAAAATGGAAATTTAACAAAATATACCCTTGTTCTATTCATGAATGACAATTTGGAACCTTTTTGATAACTTTTGGGAAATTACAATTTCACCCCTCAAACTTTGGAAAATTACATAAATGGTCCTCGGGTGTTTTAAATTGTAATAAATGAAAAATAGGACCTATGGTTTAAACTAACTTGACAATAATGGTCCTTGTGATAACTTATGAAATGTTACAGGTCAGGTCCCTCAAGTTTCAGAAATTACAAGATTGGTCCTTGTGCTAAATTAAAAACCAAATCGGATCCAACAATAAAAATAACCCAACCCTTTTATCACTACCCAACCCAACCCTTAAATAAACCCAGCCAAGCCCAAATCCAATCCCACATAACCCGGCCCATCCTTTTTGCTAAAATATCCCAGGGTCAAACTTTAGTTTGACCCGTCTCCTTCCCTCCCACTCTCACAGACACAAAACCATACCACCACACCCCTAGTTTTTCTCTGCTAAACCACCTTATCCCCTGACACATCCATCACCCCCCTCCTCCAATGAGACTTTCACACCATCTACCCCCCATGTGCTCAGTATATGCCAAAAATCCCACTTGATGACTTTCCCGCCAAAAATACCAATGAACGATTGAGATCACTTTAAAGCAATTAAATGGTGGGGATGTGCTCGGAATTCATCAAGGAAGCTAGTGGGGTGACTATAAAAGGAGGAGAATACAGAAGAAAAAAAGTGTCAGTAGTTTAAGACCAAAATTAGTGTAGAAAGTAGCATAAATGTTATTTCAGTTTAATTTAAGGTTTTCAGTTGTAATTCCAGTTTGTTTCAAGTATTGTGTTGTAATTTATTTCTGTATTGTAATTATTCCAAGAGTTAATGAAAGTTCAAATTTCCATGTTCTCTGTAATTCGTATTTATTTGTTTAGCTATTAAGAACCAATAAAAAGCCATAAATACCCTTGCTATGAGCTTATGAAAGCTTTTCATAGCTTTTCATAATCTTATATAGATTACACAGTCCTATTCCAAGAAAGTCAAGAAAAGTCAAAGTTTTGCCAAATAAGCAATTGGAAGGGTTAAGCAGTTGTGATTAAGCTGATTGGGGTCTAAACTTGGTAAGTGACATTCCAAGCTCAGTTCTGATCTAGTTCTCCTCTGTTTCCTATACCATTCAGTTGTAAGTTTTCTCAAAATTTTGCATTAGTTTCAAGTTTACTGTTACAGTGCTTATTTTTAGCTTATCTTCATTATTTCTTGCTTATTAGTAGTTTAAGATCATATTTCATCAGTATAATTAGTTTCCTATAGCCTTTGTTTCATTTCACCTTAAAAAACTCATAAAAGCCAAAAATAACAATATAAGCTAGCTTAATATTATTGCTTTATTTTTCTGTGTCAAGTCCATTTTTATAGCTTAATATAACTACTAGTACCATTAGAATTCATTTCAGTACTTTAAAACATCAAGCTCAGTTAGAAAATCCATAACAGTCCCAATAAGGGAGTGTTTGGTTCTAGCAGACTAACAAGCCAAACACAGTTGTTACTGTGCATTGACCATTTGGTCAACTTCAACCTGGCTTATTTTGACCATTATAAGCTCTTTCCAAGTTCCAAGTAGTCATTTGAATCAATTTAGTAGCTTGGTACAACCTGTGGGAATTTTGGACTGCCACAAGCTCACATAAGCTATTTATGGCCACAAGCTTGTTTAGCCTCTTTCCTTGGCAGTTCTGAACTCCCTTTGGTTCATTTAGTGTGTCCTTTATAGCCTAGAACATGTGCACAAAATTGCATCCAAAACAGATAAGCAGACCACTCAGTATATACTGAGCAGTCTGAGCTGCTGATCTAGGCTTAAATTGGACCTCAATTAGCTTGTTATTCATAGGGCTTTTTATATTTTAGGATAGCCAATAGTATAGGGAATATTTTGCCCCCATTAGGTTGTGTTTCAATAGCTTATTTCACTCCTTAATCTGGTCTGCAATATTGCCTGATTTCTGAGTGTCTGTCTTGAATTCACAGCTGACCATAGTGCTTATCTTGCTTAATCTCTTGTGCTTATTGGTACTATTAAGTTGTTTTATGCTTATAGTAGTATATTAAACTTGTCCTGATCATTTGGTCAATTTTCCTGCTTATTTGCTTATTTTTGGGCTTATTGTAAACTGCTTATCTGCCCAAAAGTGCTTATCAGGCTTAAATACCTTCCACTTTTATTTTTCTTAGCTTTCTAATAATATTTTAGAATTATCTGTAATTTTTCATAATTTTCCTAAGTCTTTTAATATTTTTAATCATTTTTATTAGTTTTTAATAGTAATAAAATCATAATAAATAGAATATAATTCAGAAAAATATAATTTTAATTTTCATAATTTTCTTTTGTCATTTTTAATCTAGGAAAAATATAATTTCATTATTAGGCCTTAAGAAAATCAAAAATAGAAATAAAGTGATAGCTTCTATTTAATAGAATTTTTCTTTTTTTAAATTAATTAAGTAATTTTCATTTTTATAATTTTCTTAGTTTCTATTTACTTAGTAATATTTTTAGAAAAAGTTTTAGATTTTTCTTTGTCCATTTAGTATTTTTTATAAATTTAAATAGTTTAATAAGTTATTAAATAATAAATAATTAATAATAATTAAATAAAAAGTATAAAAAAATATAATTTAAGTTTTTAAATAAGTTTTAAGTTATTTTACATTTTTAGATTTTAAATTTCATAAATTTTATAAAATTTCAGTTTTTGTCCCGTTTTAGATTTTCCGTTACGCATTTTAGTTTAATTTATTCGCGTTTTATTTTATTGTGAATATTTGTTTTTAAATTGTTATTTAGAATTGTTAAAAAAGCAAAATCAAAAATATCAATTCATCAATCACTCTAATCCAAAGCTTTTCACAGTTTTCCATTCACACCTCGTTGGGAAACGATCCGGGTGATCACTTGCCTGGTTTCACACTACACATGAGTATCCGGTTCTGAGACTGCATATATTTATATATAAGTGTGTTTCAGGACGGATCAAATTTTGAGACTGCATATATTTTTCTTTTCTTTTCTATATATTATTATTATTATTATTATCATATAAAAATTAAAAACCCAAAAACATTTTCCGTTTTCTTTAATAATAACAAATAAAATATTACCATCGAAAATCAAGACAGAGTACTACCTAACTGGGGGTACGACCATAATAAGTTCCCAAACCAAAGATAAAAACTTGCCTTTGTGTCGCTTGCGAATTCGGCTCACCTTTGATTGTTAAACAAACTATAACGGAGGTTTAAGGATAGTTTGACATTAAATTGTCGAACTGAAAGAAGCGGGTTTTTAAGGAGCATTAATTGCCCACCTTTGCTTCTCCGCCACTCTGTGCGTTTTTCAGTCAGAGAGCTACCGTACGCTGGTTGATTTAAGGTTTAAGTTCCTTGTGTTTTGCTTTGATCTTGTTTTGATTGAAAAATTTTTACCAAAAACCCAAAAATATTCATCTTTACCCTCTTACCCTTTTTGATTCTTTATCCCTTTGCCCTCTATCCATTTAATTCTAAACTTCTTATACCTTTCTTCTATGGCGTCTCTCGGGTACAAATGTTTGAATTGTGATAGCCCGTTGATTGACAGCCTTCGTTGTTCTAAGTGTGCGTGTGAGCTGTGTGGAGAGCACATACCAAAGGATTGTGGATCTTGTTATTGGTGTAAAGAAGCCCTCAAAAGAGTGCTTAATTCCATCGATAATACTCAAAGTTCTTCTGACTGCCCTTCACAGCCCAAGATACATGCTATTAATGGCAAACAGTCAAGAATTAATCCAGACCTTTCACAATTTACGGTTAAAAGTTTGTCAAGAGAACGTGCAGAGCTTAGAACGGTGACTAAAAAGAACGACTTGCCTACTCTTCACGTTTATCAAAAACAAGAACCAGAGACCATAACGGAAGTGGTGGAAATTCCTAGCTCTCAGAGCACACCACTTGCCCCACCTCCGGATTCTTTTTCCAAACACTCTCCACAACCCCAGCCATCTTCACTCACTCAGCTTAATTGTTGTATGTGTGAAAATCCGTTGGGGGATGATTCACAGTGTAAGCAATGTTTTTGCACTTATCAGCCATTCACACTTGATTATCCAGATTTTCACAACGATTTCAGTACCCCTTCTCAGGATTCATTTTGGCAAGAGCCGTGTTATCAAAACTTCGATGATACATCATTTCAAAATATGCCAAATGATCCTTGTGAATATTGTGGAGGTCCACACCCAAGTTTTGATTGTCAAGCAGGAAATACATCTGTCTATGAACAAGATCCATGTAATCAAAACTTTGGGTATGACCAATATCCATATGATTCACCGAATCAGTTACAGCAAATGTATTGTTGTGAGTACTGTGGTGGTCCACATTATGAATCTGATTGTCAAACAAGGTCCCCGCTTGTCTATGAGCAGGTCCCTTGTAACAATTACGACTATACTTGTCATGACCAGCCTCCACAGTATCAAATGATTCAACCTCAGCCATCTCCTTTTGAAAAATCTTTTGAAAGTGTATCTCAAAAACTCCAAAATATGATGGATACACTTAATGATTTGGCTGTTAAAAAAACCCAAGAAGATCATCATCAGAAAACCATTGGAGAGCTTCTAGCTGAAGAAGAACAAACAGCTAGAATGAGTTCCAATTATCGTCGAACTTTCATTTACGATGACGATGATGATGATTCTATGTGCAGAGGTTGCGAGAATTCATCAGCTGCAATTACACCTATCCAGAAAAGGCAGGAAGACAAGACTATTGCAGAATTGCTAGCCGACGAGCAAATGAAAGCCATTCATGCTAGCAATATTGATAAGGAGGGCGCACGAGGAGAGCATTATTCCTTTGGGTGGCATCATTTCTCAACTCCCTCAGTCTATTTCAATCCCATCGTTCTTTCCAGCTTTGGACCCCAAAGACTCTCTTATTATGGGGGATGAGCATATTAGCACTATTCCTGAAAAGGAATCGGACGAATTCATAAAGTCTAGTGCTGAAATCCTTGTCCCAATCCCAAGTAAGTCCGAGGGTATCTCTGATAATATGTGTGATTTGCCTCCTCTTGACATTTCACATGATCATGTTGAGATGTTTTCCAATTCTGACGATGATTATACTTCAAGTAATGATGATTCTTTATTTTGTGAGGACATCGATTATGTTGAGGAATTACCTTCTGAGCTTGTCAGCTTAGAAGAAGAAAATGATGAAGAAATAATCAAAGACGAAACTCTTCGTGAAACATTATTAAATGTTAATCTTCTCATTTCTAAAATCGAGGCTTTCAAAGAAAAATCCATTTCATCTCCTATCCCCATAAAGGATAGTGACATATTTTCCTGATGATTCTATTCCGGAAATGGAAGCTTTTTGTTTTGATCAGATGGGAGAGAAGACTAGTGGCAATACCACTTCTCATTCTCATAATTCTCTCCCCGATATTGATTCATTCACCTTTGAGGAGTTCCCCAGTGAACTTACTCATATCATATCTCCGCCAGAGTATGATAACTTTCACCTTGATCTTGACAAAGAAAATCTTTATGTCTCGGAGGGAAATATTCTCAACACTGAGAATTTGATTGATATCACAATCCCATCCCTCCCACCCTTGAATTGTCTTGATCAGCTGAGCTTAAATGATGAGAATCATGATACTGAAATCATGAATTCTCCTTCTAATAATGATGAGTTAGTCATGATTTTTATCATGACTTTCTTTCTTTTCTTCACCTACACGGTGACTTCTCCTGTTCTTCACTCCTTTGGGAATGAAGACACTATCTTTGATCCCGGCATTTTCATTTATCATTTATGAGCCGGATCTCTGTGTATATCTCATCGGAGTGGAACTTTCAGATACTTCATTTTTTATCCAAACCCCTTGAATGAAAGTCCGATGGAGATGGTTTCTTCCACTTACTTCCCCATGAACAAATGAATTCGGGGTCGAGTCAAGCTAGCAACTCGGTTAATAAAAACAGTAGCAAAATATGGGTTTTCACCCATGTCTCACCTAAGTGTGGGGGAGATGCCCCACATATTGTAAATATGTACATTGTTAAAAAAAAAAAAAAAAAAAAAAGCTATTAGTATTTCCTTTTTTCGTTCTAAGTATTGGTTTAACAACCAGTGCTTTGAATATTGAGGGCAATATTCAGTTCTAAGTGTGGGGGAATTCTCTCGAATTTGTTCACATATGTACCTTTTAGTGCCCCAGTACCCCCATTTTTGGCCAAAATTTTAAAATTTTTTCTCACTTAGAACGCAATAAATGGTTATCAATCCGCCATGTCTAACCCACGTAAGGATTGGCTAATCCGAGAGCAAACGGCTCTTGGTAAAGATATATCAAATCCGTTTATGGCTTGCAATTTGCCAAAAATTGTATGGTATTCGACTCACCATATCTTTATAAGTGAAGAGTTGGCTAGCCCGCAAGGTTATGGCTTGTGGTAAAGGCATTGGAAAACCATGATTGGTAATCAGCTCACCAAAGATAATATTGATAATTTATCTAAGAGTTGGCTAGTCCAGAAGCAAACGGCTTTTGGTAAAGACAAATCAAACCCGTTGACAGCTGGTGATTTGCTCAAAATCATTTGGTTATCATTGTACCAAAGTATCACATACTAAAACAGTGGCTACTCCAGAAGTGATGGCTTTTGGTAAAGAGATAAAATCCATTAAATTTTCATAAAAGATTGCTAGGGACTAGCAATAGTTTAGTGTGGGGGATTTGATATGTGTCTAAATACACATATATTTACCTTGTTCAAACCCACATAAACAGCCAAAAACACTTTGAAAAGCCAAACAATACTGAAAATATCATAAAATGTGTTTTTATATGACTCAGGAACAAAAAGATTGAAAACAGATGAAAAACGAACAAAGTTTACACAATTGTCACTTTCAGTCCCTGGAGTCTCACAAATTGGCAGATCTAGTCCCTGAATGTTTAAAATGAGTAAAAAGTCAACTTAAGTCCTTGGGAAACCAAAAATGTTCACAAATGATCCCTGGATAAAAGTTTACACAAAATGGCAACTTTTACCCCTCAAGTTACAAAATTGGCAAAATTAGTCCCTGGGTATTTAAAAATGGAAATTTAACAAAATATACCCTTGTTCTATTCATGAATGACAATTTGGAACCTTTTTGATAACTTTTGGGAAATTACAATTTCACCCCTCAAACTTTGGAAAATTACATAAATGGTCCTCGGGTGTTTTAAATTGTAATAAATGAAAAATAGGACCTATGGTTTAAACTAACTTGACAATAATGGTCCTTGTGATAACTTATGAAATGTTACAGGTCAGGTCCCTCAAGTTTCAGAAATTACAAGATTGGTCCTTGTGCTAAATTAAAAACCAAATCCGGATCCAACAATAAAAATAACCCAACCCTTTTATCACTACCCAACCCAACCCTTAAATAAACCCAGCCAAGCCCAAATCAATCCCACATAACCCGGCCCATCCTTTTTGCTAAAATATCCCAGGGTCAAACTTTAGTTTGACCCGTCTCCTTCCCTCCCACTCTCACAGACACAAAACCATACCACCACACCCCTAGTTTTTCTCTGCTAAACCACCTTATCCCCTGACACATCCATCACCCCCCTCCTCCAATGAGACTTTCACACCATCTACCCCCCATGTGCTCAGTATATGCCAAAAATCCCACTTGATGACTTTCCCGCCAAAAATACCAATGAACGATTGAGATCACTTTAAAGCAATTAAATGGTGGGGATGTGCTCGGAATTCATCAAGGAAGCTAGTGGGGTAACTATAAAAGGAGGAGAAGACAGAAGAAAAAAAGTGTCAGTAGTTTAAGACCAAAATTAGTGTAGAAAGTAGCATAAATGTTATTTCAGTTTAATTTAAGGTTTTCAGTTGTAATTCCAGTTTGTTTCAAGTATTGTGTTGTAATTTATTTCTGTATTGTAATTATTCCAAGAGTTAATGAAAGTTCAAATTTCCATGTTCTCTGTAATTCGTATTTATTTGTTTAGCTATTAAGAACCAATAAAAAGCCATAAATACCCTTGCTATGAGCTTATGAAAGCTTTTCATAGCTTTTCATAATCTTATATAGATTACACAGTCCTATTCCAAGAAAGTCAAGAAAAGTCAAAGTTTTGCCAAATAAGCAATTGGAAGGGTTAAGCAGTTGTGATTAAGCTGATTGGGGTCTAAACTTGGTAAGTGACATTCCAAGCTCAGTTCTGATCTAGTTCTCCTCTGTTTCCTATACCATTCAGTTGTAAGTTTTCTCAAAATTTTGCATTAGTTTCAAGTTTACTGTTACAGTGCTTATTTTTAGCTTATCTTCATTATTTCTTGCTTATTGGTAGTTTAAGATCATATTTCATCAGTATAATTAGTTTCCTATAGCCTTTGTTTCATTTCACCTTAAAAAACTCATAAAAGCCAAAAATAACAATATAAGCTAGCTTAATATTATTGCTTTATTTTTCTGTGTCAAGTCCATTTTTATAGCTTAATATAACTACTAGTACCATTAGAATTCATTTCAGTACTTTAAAACATCAAGCTCAGTTAGAAAATCCATAACAGTCCCAATAAGGGAGTGTTTGGTTCTAGCAGACTAACAAGCCAAACACAGTTGTTACTGTGCATTGACCATTTGGTCAACTTCAACCTGGCTTATTTTGACCATTATAAGCTCTTTCCAAGTTCCAAGTAGTCATTTGAATCAATTTAGTAGCTTGGTACAACCTGTGGGAATTTTGGACTGCCACAAGCTCACATAAGCTATTTATGGCCACAAGCTTGTTTAGCCTCTTTCCTTGGCAGTTCTGAACTCCCTTTGGTTCATTTAGTGTGTCCTTTATAGCCTAGAACCTGTGCACAAAATTGCATCCAAAACAGATAAGCAGACCACTCAGTATATACTGAGCAGTCTGAGCTGCTGATCTAGGCTTAAATTGGACCTCAATTAGCTTGTTATTCATAGGGCTTTTTATATTTTAGGATAGCCAATAGTATAGGGAAGATTTTGCCCCCATTAGGTTGTGTTTCAATAGCTTATTTCACTCCTTAATCTGGTCTGCAATATTGCCTGATTTCTGAGTGTCTGTCTTGAATTCACAGCTGACCATAGTGCTTATCTTGCTTAATCTCTTGTGCTTATTGGTACTATTAAGTTGTTTTATGCTTATAGTAGTATATTAAACTTGTCCTGATCATTTGGTCAATTTTCCCGCTTATTTGCTTATTTTTGGGCTTATTGTAAACTGCTTATCTTCCCAAAAGTGCTTATCAGGCTTAAATACCTTCCACTTTTATTTTTCTTAGCTTTCTAATAATATTTTAGAATTATCTGTAATTTTTCATAATTTTCCTAAGTCTTTTAATATTTTTAATCATTTTTATTAGTTTTTAATAGTAATAAAATCATAATAAATAGAATATAATTCAGAAAAATATAATTTTAATTTTCATAATTTTCTTTTGTCATTTGTAATCTAGTAAAAATATAATTTCATTATTAGGCCTTAAGAAAATCAAAAATAGAAATAAAGTGATAGCTTCTATTTAATAGAATTTTTCTTTTTTTAAATTTTAATTAAGTAATTTTCATTTTTATAATTTTCTTAGTTTCTATTTACTTAGTAATATTTTTAGAAAAAGTTTTAGATTTTTCTTTGTCCATTTAGTATTTTTTATAAATTTAAATAGTTTAATAAGTTATTAAATAATAAATAATTAATAATAATTAAATAAAAAGTATAAAAAAATATAATTTAAGTTTTTAAATAAGTTTTAAGTTATTTTACATTTTTAGATTTTAAATTTCATAAATTTTATAAAATTTCAGTTTTTGTCCCGTTTTAGATTTTCCGTTACGCATTTTAGTTTAATTTATTCGCGTTTTATTTTATTGTGAATATTTGTTTTTAAATTGTTATTTAGAATTGTTAAAAAAGCAAAATCAAAAATATCAATTCATCAATCACTCTAATCCAAAGCTTTTCACAGTTTTCCATTCACACCTCGTTGGGAAACGATCCGGGTGATCACTTGCCTGGTTTCACACTACACACGAGTATCCGGTTCTGAGACTGCATATATTTATATATAAGTGTGTTTCAGGACGGATCAAATTTTGAGACTGCATATATTTTTCTTTTCTTTTCTATATATTATTATTATTATTATTATCATATATAAATTAAAAACCCAAAAACATTTTCAGTTTTCTTTAATAATAACAAATAAAATATTACCATCGAAAATCAAGACAGAGTACTACCTAACTGGGGGTACGACCATAATAAGTTCCCAAACCAAAGATAAAAACTTGCCTTTGTGTCGCTTGCGAATTCGGCTCACCTTTGATTGTTAAACAAACTATAACGGAGGTTTAAGGATAGTTTGACATTAAATTGTCGAACTGAAAGAAGCGGGTTTTTAAGGAGCATTAATTGCCCACCTTTGCTTCTCCGCCACTCTGTGCGTTTTTCAGTCAGAGAGCTACCGTACGCTGGTTGATTTAAGGTTTAAGTTCCTTGTGTTTTGCTTTGATCTTGTTTTGATTGAAAAATTTTTACCAAAAACCCAAAAATATTCATCTTTACCCTCTTACCCTTTTTGATTCTTTATCCCTTTGCCCTCTATCCATTTAATTCTAAACTTCTTATACCTTTCTTCTATGGCGTCTCTCGGGTACAAATGTTTGAATTGTGATAGCCCGTTGATTGACAGCCTTCGTTGTTCTAAGTGTGCGTGTGAGCTGTGTGGAGAGCACATACCAAAGGATTGTGGATCTTGTTATTGGTGTAAAGAAGCCCTCAAAAGAGTGCTTAATTCCATCGATAATACTCAAAGTTCTTCTGACTGCCCTTCACAGCCCAAGATACATGCTATTAATGGCAAACAGTCAAGAATTAATCCAGACCTTTCACAATTTACGGTTAAAAGTTTGTCAAGAGAACGTGCAGAGCTTAGAACGGTGACTAAAAAGAACGACTTGCCTACTCTTCACGTTTATCAAAAACAAGAACCAGAGACCATAACGGAAGTGGTGGAAATTCCTAGCTCTCAGAGCACACCACTTGCCCCACCTCCGGATTCTTTTTCCAAACACTCTCCACAACCCCAGCCATCTTCACTCACTCAGCTTAATTGTTGTATGTGTGAAAATCCGTTGGGGGATGATTCACAGTGTAAGCAATGTTTTTGCACTTATCAGCCATTCACACTTGATTATCCAGATTTTCACAACGATTTCAGTACCCCTTCTCAGGATTCATTTTGGCAAGATCCGTGTTATCAAAACTTCGATGATACATCATTTCAAAATATGCCAAATGATCCTTGTGAATATTGTGGAGGTCCACACCCAAGTTTTGATTGTCAAGCAGGAAATACATCTGTCTATGAACAAGATCCATGTAATCAAAACTTTGGGTATGACCAATATCCATATGATTCACCGAATCAGTTACAGCAAATGTATTGTTGTGAGTACTGTGGTGGTCCACATTATGAATCTGATTGTCAAACAAGGTCCCCGCTTGTCTATGAGCAGGTCCCTTGTAACAATTACGACTATACTTGTCATGACCAGCCTCCACATTATCAAATGATTCAACCTCAGCCATCTCCTTTTGAAAAATCTTTTGAAAGTGTATCTCAAAAACTCCAAAATATGATGGATACACTTAATGATTTGGCTGTTAAAAAAACCCAAGAAGATCATCATCAGAAAACCATTGGAGAGCTTCTAGCTGAAGAAGAACAAACAGCTAGAATGAGTTCCAATTATCGTCGAACTTTCATTTACGATGACGATGATGATGATTCTATGTGCAGAGGTTGCGAGAATTCATCAGCTGCAATTACACCTATCCAGAAAAGGCAGGAAGACAAGACTATTGCAGAATTGCTAGCCGACGAGCAAATGAAAGCCATTCATGCTAGCAATATTGATAAGGAGGGCGACGAGGAGAGCATTATTCCTTTGGGTGGCATCATTTCTCAACTCCCTCAGTCTATTTCAATCCCATCGTTCTTTCCAGCTTTGGACCCCAAAGACTCTCTTATTATGGGGGATGAGCATATTAGCACTATTCCTGAAAAGGAATCGGACGAATTCATAAAGTCTAGTGCTGAAATCCTTGTCCCAATCCCAAGTAAGTCCGAGGGTATCTCTGATAATATGTGTGATTTGCCTCCTCTTGACATTTCACATGATCATGTTGAGATGTTTTCCAATTCTGACGATGATTATACTTCAAGTAATGATGATTCTTTATTTTGTGAGGACATCGATTATGTTGAGGAATTACCTTCTGAGCTTGTCAGCTTAGAAGAAGAAAATGATGAAGAAATAATCAAAGACGAAACTCTTCGTGAAACATTATTAAATGTTAATCTTCTCATTTCTAAAATCGAGGCTTTCAAAGAAAAATCCATTTCATCTCCTATCCCCATAAAGGATAGTGACATATTTTCCGATGATTCTATTCCGGAAATGGAAGCTTTTTGTTTTGATCAGATGGGAGAGAAGACTAGTGGCAATACCACTTCTCATTCTCATAATTCTCTCCCCGATATTGATTCATTCACCTTTGAGGAGTTCCCCAGTGAACTCACTCATATCATATCTCCGCCAGAGTATGATAACTTTCACCTTGATCTTGACAAAGAAAATCTTTATGTCTCGGAGGGAAATATTCTCAACACTGAGAATTTGATTGATATCACAATCCCATCCCTCCCACCCTTGAATTGTCTTGATCAGCTGAGCTTAAATGATGAGAATCATGATACTGAAATCATGAATTCTCCTTCTAATAATGATGAGTTAGTCATGATTTTTATCATGACTTTCTTTCTTTTCTTCACCTACACGGTGACTTCTCCTGTTCTTCACTCCTTTGGGAATGAAGACACTATCTTTGATCCCGGCATTTTCATTTATCATTTATGAGCCGGATCTCTGTGTATATCTCATCGGAGTGGAACTTTCAGATACTTCATTTTTTATCCAAACCCCTTGAATGAAAGTCCGATGGAGATGGTTTCTTCCACTTACTTCCCCATGAACAAATGAATTCGGGTCGAGTCAAGCTAGCAACTCGGTTAATAAAAACAGTAGCAAAATATGGGTTTTCACCCATGTCTCACCTAAGTGTGGGGGAGATGCCCCACATATTGTAAATATGTACATTGTTAAAAAAAAAAAAAAAAAAAAAAAGGCTGTTAGTATTTCCTTTTTTCGTTCTAAGTATTGGTTTAACAACCAGTGCTTTGAATATTGAGGGCAATATTCAGTTCTAAGTGTGGGGGAATTCTCTCGAATTTGTTCACATATGTACCTTTTAGTGCCCCAGTACCCCCATTTTTGGCCAAAATTTTAAAATTTTTTCTCACTTAGAACGCAATAAATGGTTATCAATCCGCCATGTCTAACCCACGTAAGGATTGGCTAATCCGAGAGCAAACGGCTCTTGGTAAAGATATATCAAATCCGTTTATGGCTTGCAATTTGCCAAAAATTGTATGGTATTCGACTCACCATATCTTTATAAGTGAAGAGTTGGCTAGCCCGCAAGGTTATGGCTTGTGGTAAAGGCATTGGAAAACCATGATTGGTAATCAGCTCACCAAAGATAATATTGATAATTTATCTAAGAGTTGGCTAGTCCAGAAGCAAACGGCTTTTGGTAAAGACAAATCAAACCCGTTGACAGCTGGTGATTTGCTCAAAATCATTTGGTTATCATTGTACCAAAGTATCACATACTAAAACAGTGGCTACTCCAGAAGTGATGGCTTTTGGTAAAGAGATAAAATCCATTAAATTTTCATAAAAGATTGCTAGGGACTAGCAATAGTTTAGTGTGGGGGATTTGATATGTGTCTAAATACACATATATTTACCTTGTTCAAACCCACATAAACAGCCAAAAACACTTTGAAAAGCCAAACAATACTGAAAATATCATAAAATGTGTTTTTATATGACTCAGGAACAAAAAGATTGAAAACAGATGAAAAACGAACAAAGTTTACACAATTGTCACTTTCAGTCCCTGGAGTCTCACAAATTGGCAGATCTAGTCCCTGAATGTTTAAAATGAGTAAAAAGTCAACTTAAGTCCTTGGGAAACCAAAAATGTTCACAAATGATCCCTGGATAAAAGTTTACACAAAATGGCAACTTTTACCCCTCAAGTTACAAAATTGGCAAAATTAGTCCCTGGGTATTTAAAAATAGAAATTTAACAAAATATACCCTTGTTCTATTCATGAATGACAATTTGGAACCTTTTTGATAACTTTTGGGAAATTACAATTTCACCCCTCAAACTTTGGAAAATTACATAAATGGTCCTCGGGTGTTTTAAATTGTAATAAATGAAAAATAGGACCTATGGTTTAAACTAACTTGACAATAATGGTCCTTGTGATAACTTATGAAATGTTACAGGTCAGGTCCCTCAAGTTTCAGAAATTACAAGATTGGTCCTTGTGCTAAATTAAAAACCAAATCCGGATCCAACAATAAAAATAACCCAACCCTTTTATCACTACCCAACCCAACCCTTAAATAAACCCAGCCAAGCCCAAATCCAATCCCACATAACCCGGCCCATCCTTTTTGCTAAAATATCCCAGGGTCAAACTTTAGTTTGACCCGTCTCCTTCCCTCCCACTCTCACAGACACAAAACCATACCACCACACCCCTAGTTTTTCTCTGCTAAACCACCTTATCCCCTGACACATCCATCACCCCCCTCCTCCAATGAGACTTTCACACCATCTACCCCCCCATGTGCTCAGTATATGCCAAAAATCCCACTTGATGACTTTCCCGCCAAAAATACCAATGAACGATTGAGATCACTTTAAAGCAATTAAATGGTGGGGATGTGCTCGGAATTCATCAAGGAAGCTAGTGGGGTGACTATAAAAGGAGGAGAAGACAGAAGAAAAAAAGTGTCAGTAGTTTAAGACCAAAATTAGTGTAGAAAGTAGCATAAATGTTATTTCAGTTTAATTTAAGGTTTTCAGTTGTAATTCCAGTTTGTTTCAAGTATTGTGTTGTAATTTATTTCTGTATTGTAATTATTCCAAGAGTTAATGAAAGTTCAAATTTCCATGTTCTCTGTAATTCGTATTTATTTGTTTAGCTATTAAGAACCAATAAAAAGCCATAAATACCCTTGCTATGAGCTTATGAAAGCTTTTCATAGCTTTTCATAATCTTATATAGATTACACAGTCCTATTCCAAGAAAGTCAAGAAAAGTCAAAGTTTTGCCAAATAAGCAATTGGAAGGGTTAAGCAGTTGTGATTAAGCTGATTGGGGTCTAAACTTGGTAAGTGACATGCCAAGCTCAGTTCTGATCTAGTTCTCATCTGTTTCCTATACCATTCAGTTGTAAGTTTTCTCAAAATTTTGCATTAGTTTCAAGTTTACTGTTACAGTGCTTATTTTTAGCTTATCTTTATTATTTCTTGCTTATTGGTAGTTTAAGATCATATTTCATCAGTATAATTAGTTTCCTATAGCCTTTGTTTCATTTCACCTTAAAAAATTCATAAAAGCCAAAAATAACTATATAAGCTAGCTTAATATTATTGCTTTATTTTTCTGTGTCAAGTCCATTTTTATAGCTTAATATAACTACTAGTACCATTAGAATTCATTTCAGTACTTTAAAACATCAAGCTCAGTTAGAAAATCCATAACAGTCCCAATAAGGGAGTGTTTAGTTCTAGCAGACTAACAAGCCAAACACAGTTGTTACTGTGCATTGACCATTTGGTCAACTTCAACCTGGCTTATTTTGACCATTATAAGCTCTTTCCAAGTTCCAAGTAGTCATTTGAATCAATTTAGTAGCTTGGTACAACCTGTGGGAATTTTGGACTGCCACAAGCTCACATAAGCTATTTATGGCCACAAGCTTGTTTAGCCTCTTTCCTTGGCAGTTCGGAACTCCCTTTGGTTCATTTAGTGTGTCCTTTATAGCCTAGAACATGTGCACAAAATTGCATCCAAAACAGATAAGCAGACCACTCAGTATATACTGAGCAGTCTGAGCTGCTGATCTAGGCTTAAATTGGACCTCAATTAGCTTGTTATTCATAGGGCTTTTTATATTTTAGGATAGCCAATAGTATAGGGAATATTTTTCCCCCATTAGGTTGTGTTTCAATAGCTTATTTCACTCCTTAATCTGGTCTGCAATATTGCCTGATTTCTGAGTGTCTGTCTTGAATTCACAGCTGACCATAGTGCTTATCTTGCTTAATCTCTTGTGCTTATTGGTACTATTAAGTTGTTTTATGCTTATAGTAGTATATTAAACTTGTCCTGATCATTTGGTCAATTTTCCTGCTTATTTGCTTATTTTTGGGCTTATTGTAAACTGCTTATCTGCCCAAAAGTGCTTATCAGGCTTAAATACCTTCCACTTTTATTTTTTTTAGCTTTCTAATAATATTTTAGAATTATCTGTAATTTTTCATAATTTTCCTAAGTCTTTTAATATTTTTAATCATTTTTATTAGTTTTTAATAGTAATAAAATTATAATAAATAGAATATAATTCAGAAAAATATAATTTTAATTTTCATAATTTTCTTTTGTCATTTTTAATCTACAAAAAATATAATTTCATTATTAGGCCTTAAGAAAATCAAAAATAGAAATAAAGTGATAGCTTCTATTTAATAGAATTTTTCTTTTTTTAAATTTTAATTAAGTAATTTTCATTTTTATAATTTTCTTAGTTTCTATTTACTTAGTAATATTTTTAAAAAAAGTTTTAGATTTTTCTTTGTCCATTTAGTATTTTTTATAAATTTAAATAGTTTAATAAGTTATTAAATAATAAATAATTAATAATAATTAAATAAAAAGTATAAAAAAATATAATTTAAGTTTTTAAATAAGTTTTAAGTTATTTTACATTTTTAGATTTTAAATTTCATAAATTTTATAAAATTTCAGTTTTTGTCCCGTTTTAGATTTTCCGTTACGCATTTTAGTTTAATTTATTCGCGTTTTATTTTATTGTGAATATTTGTTTTTAAATTGTTATTTAGAATTGTTAAAAAAGCAAAATCAAAAATATCAATTCATCAATCACTCTAATCCAAAGCTTTTCACAGTTTTCCATTCACACCTCGTTGGGAAACGATCCGGGTGATCACTTGCCTGGTTTCACACTACACACGAGTATCCGGTTCTGAGACTGCATATATTTATATATAAGTGTGTTTCAGGACGGATCAAATTTTGAGACTGCATATATTTTTCTTTTCTTTTCTATATATATTATTATTATTATTATCATATAAAAATTAAAAACCCAAAAACATTTTCCGTTTTCTTTAATAATAACAAATAAAATATTACCATCGAAAATCAAGACAGAGTACTACCTAACTGGGGGTACGACCATAATAAGTTCCCAAACCAAAGATAAAAACTTGCCTTTGTGTCGCTTGCGAATTCGGCTCACCTTTGATTGATAAACAAACTATAACGGAGGTTTAAGGATAGTTTGACATTAAATTGTCGAACTGAAAGAAGCAGGTTTTTAAGGAGCATTAATTGCCCACATTTGCTTCTCCGCCACTCTGTGCGTTTTTCAGTCAGAGAGCTACCGTACGCTGGTTGATTTAAGGTTTAAGTTCCTTGTGTTTTGCTTTGATCTTGTTTTGATTGAAAAATTTTTACCAAAAACCCAAAAATATTCATCTTTACCCTCTTACCCTTTTTGATTCTTTATCCCTTTGCCCTCTATCCATTTAATTCTAAACTTCTTATACCTTTCTTCTATGGCGTCTCTCGGGTACAAATGTTTGAATTGTGAAAGCCCGTTGATTGACAGCCTTCGTTGTTCTAAGTGTGCGTGTGAGCTGTGTGGAGAGCACATACCAAAGGATTGTGGATCTTGTTATTGGTGTAAAGAAGCCCTTAAAAGAGTGCTTAATTCCATCGATAATACTCAAAGTTCTTCTGACTGCCCTTCACAGCCCAAGATACATGCTATTAATGGCAAACAGTCAAGAATTAATCCAGACCTTTCACAATTTACGATTAAAAGTTTGTCAAGAGAACGTGCAGAGCTTAGAACGGTGACTAAAAAGAACGACTTGCCTACTCTTCATGTTTATCAAAAACAAGAACCAGAGACCATAACGGAAGTGGTGGAAATTCCTAGCTCTCAGAGCACACCACTTGCCCCACCTCCGGATTCTTTTTCCAAACACTCTCCACAACCCCAGCCATCTTCACTCACTCAGCTTAATTGTTGTATGTGTGAAAATCCGTTGGGGGATGATTCACAGTGTAAGCAATGTTTTTGCACTTATCAGCCATTCACACTTGATTATCCAGATTTTCACAACGATTTCAGTACCCCTTCTCAGGATTCATTTTGGCAAGAGCCGTGTTATCAAAACTTCGATGATACATCATTTCAAAATATGCCAAATGATCCTTGTGAATATTGTGGAGGTCCACACCCAAGTTTTGATTGTCAAGCAGGAAATACATCTGTCTATGAACAAGATCCATGTAATCAAAACTTTGGGTATGACCAATATCCATATGATTCACCGAATCAGTTACAGCAAATGTATTGTTGTGAGTACTGTGGTGGTCCACATTATGAATCTGATTGTCAAACAAGGTCCCCGCTTGTCTATGAGCAGGTCCCTTGTAACAATTACGACTATACTTGTCATGACCAGCCTCCACAGTATCAAATGATTCAACCTCAGCCATCTCCTTTTGAAAAATCTTTTGAAAGTGTATCTCAAAAACTCCAAAATATGATGGATACACTTAATGATTTGGCTGTTAAAAAAACCCAAGAAGATCATCATCAGAAAACCATTGGAGAGCTTCTAGCTGAAGAAGAACAAACAGCTAGAATGAGTTCCAATTATCGTCGAACTTTCATTTACGATGACGATGATGATGATTCTATGTGCAGAGGTTGCGAGAATTCATCAGCTGCAATTACACCTATCCAGAAAAGGCAGGAAGACAAGACTATTGCAGAATTGCTAGCCGACGAGCAAATGAAAGCCATTCATGCTAGCAATATTGATAAGGAGGGCGACGAGGAGAGCATTATTCCTTTGGGTGGCATCATTTCTCAACTCCCTCAGTCTATTTCAATCCCATCGTTCTTTCCAGCTTTGGACCCCAAAGACTCTCTTATTATGGGGGATGAGCATATTAGCACTATTCCTGAAAAGGAATCGGACGAATTCATAAAGTCTAGTGCTGAAATCCTTGTCCCAATCCCAAGTAAGTCCGAGGGTATCTCTGATAATATGTGTGATTTGCCTCCTCTTGACATTTCACATGATCATGTTGAGATGTTTTCCAATTCTGACGATGATTATACTTCAAGTAATGATGATTCTTTATTTTGTGAGGACATCGATTATGTTGAGGAATTACCTTCTGAGCTTGTCAGCTTAGAAGAAGAAAATGATGAAGAAATAATCAAAGACGAAACTCTTCGTGAAACATTATTAAATGTTAATCTTCTCATTTCTAAAATCGAGGCTTTCAAAGAAAAATCCATTTCATCTCCTATCCCCATAAAGGATAGTGACATATTTTCCGATGATTCTATTCCGGAAATGGAAGCTTTTTGTTTTGATCAGATGGGAGAGAAGACTAGTGGCAATACCACTTCTCATTCTCATAATTCTCTCCCCGATATTGATTCATTCACCTTTGAGGAGTTCCCCAGTGAACTCACTCATATCATATCTCCGCCAGAGTATGATAACTTTCACCTTGATCTTGACAAAGAAAATCTTTATGTCTCGGAGGGAAATATTCTCAACACTGAGAATTTGATTGATATCACAATCCCATCCCTCCTACCCTTGAATTGTCTTGATCAGCTGAGCTTAAATGATGAGAATCATGATACTGAAATCATGAATTCTCCTTCTAATAATGATGAGTTAGTCATGATTTTTATCATGACTTTCTTTCTTTTCTTCACCTACACGGTGACTTCTCCTGTTCTTCACTCCTTTGGGAATGAAGACACTATCTTTGATCCCGGCATTTTCATTTATCATTTATGAGCCGGATCTCTGTGTATATCTCATCGGAGTGGAACTTTCAGATACTTCATTTTTTATCCAAACCCCTTGAATGAAAGTCCGATGGAGATGGTTTCTTCCACTTACTTCCCCATGAACAAATGAATTCGGGGTCGAGTCAAGCTAGCAACTCGGTTAATAAAAACAGTAGCAAAATATGGGTTTTCACCCATGTCTCACCTAAGTGTGGGGGAGATGCCCCACATATTGTAAATATGTACATTGTTAAAAAAAAAAAAAAAAAAAAGGCTATTAGTATTTCCTTTTTTCGTTCTAAGTATTGGTTTAACAACCAGTGCTTTGAATATTGAGGGCAATATTCAGTTCTAAGTGTGGGGGAATTCTCTCGAATTTGTTCACATATGTACCTTTTAGTGCCCCAGTACCCCCATTTTTGGCCAAAATTTTAAAATTTTTTCTCACTTAGAACGCAATAAATGGTTATCAATCCGCCATGTCTAACCCACGTAAGGATTGGCTAATCCGAGAGCAAACGGCTCTTGGTAAAGATATATCAAATCCGTTTATGGCTTGCAATTTGCCAAAAATTGTATGGTATTCGACTCACCATATCTTTATAAGTGAAGAGTTGGCTAGCCCGCAAGGTTATGGCTTGTGGTAAAGGCATTGGAAAACCATGATTGGTAATCAGCTCACCAAAGATAATATTGATAATTTATCTAAGAGTTGGCTAGTCCAGAAGCAAACGGCTTTTGGTAAAGACAAATCAAACCCGTTGACAGCTGGTGATTTGCTCAAAATCATTTGGTTATCATTGTACCAAAGTATCACATACTAAAACAGTGGCTACTCCAGAAGTGATGGCTTTTGGTAAAGAGATAAAATCCATTAAATTTTCATAAAAGATTGCTAGGGACTAGCAATAGTTTAGTGTGGGGGATTTGATATGTGTCTAAATACACATATATTTACCTTGTTCAAACCCACATAAACAGCCAAAAACACTTTGAAAAGCCAAACAATACTGAAAATATCATAAAATGTGTTTTTATATGACTCAGGAACAAAAAGATTGAAAACAGATGAAAAACGAACAAAGTTTACACAATTGTCACTTTCAGTCCCTGGAGTCTCACAAATTGGCAGATCTAGTCCCTGAATGTTTAAAATGAGTAAAAAGTCAACTTAAGTCCTTGGGAAACCAAAAATGTTCACAAATGATCCCTGGATAAAAGTTTACACAAAATGGCAACTTTTACCCCTCAAGTTACAAAATTGGCAAAATTAGTCCCTGGGTATTTAAAAATAGAAATTTAACAAAATATACCCTTGTTCTATTCATGAATGACAATTTGGAACCTTTTTGATAACTTTTGGGAAATTACAATTTCACCCCTCAAACTTTGGAAAATTACATAAATGGTCCTCGGGTGTTTTAAATTGTAATAAATGAAAAATAGGACCTATGGTTTAAACTAACTTGACAATAATGGTCCTTGTGATAACTTATGAAATGTTACAGGTCAGGTCCCTCAAGTTTCAGAAATTACAAGATTGGTCCTTGTGCTAAATTAAAAACCAAATCCGGATCCAACAATAAAAATAACCCAACCCTTTTATCACTACCCAACCCAACCCTTAAATAAACCCAGCCAAGCCCAAATCCAATCCCACATAACCCGGCCCATCCTTTTTGCTAAAATATCCCAGGGTCAAACTTTAGTTTGACCCGTCTCCTTCCCTCCCACTCTCACAGACACAAAACCATACCACCACACCCCTAGTTTTTCTCTGCTAAACCACCTTATCCCCTGACACATCCATCACCCCCCTCCTCCAATGAGACTTTCACACCATCTACCCCCCATGTGCTCAGTATATGCCAAAAATCCCACTTGATGACTTTCCCGCCAAAAATACCAATGAACGATTGAGATCACTTTAAAGCAATTAAATGGTGGGGATGTGCTCGGAATTCATCAAGGAAGCTAGTGGGGTGACTATAAAAGGAGGAGAAGACAGAAGAAAAAAAGTGTCAGTAGTTTAAGACCAAAATTAGTGTAGAAAGTAGCATAAATGTTATTTCAGTTTAATTTAAGGTTTTCAGTTGTAATTCCAGTTTGTTTCAAGTATTGTGTTGTAATTTATTTCTGTATTGTAATTATTCCAAGAGTTAATGAAAGTTCAAATTTCCATGTTCTCTGTAATTCGTATTTATTTGTTTAGCTATTAAGAACCAATAAAAAGCCATAAATACCCTTGCTATGAGCTTATGAAAGCTTTTCATAGCTTTTCATAATTTTATATAGATTACACAGTCCTATTCCAAGAAAGTCAAGAAAAGTCAAAGTTTTGCCAAATAAGCAATTGGAAGGGTTAAGCAGTTGTGATTAAGCTGATTGGGGTCTAAACTTGGTAAGTGACATGCCAAGCTCAGTTCTGATCTAGTTCTCATCTGTTTCCTATACCATTCAGTTGTAAGTTTTCTCAAAATTTTGCATTAGTTTCAAGTTTACTGTTACAGTGCTTATTTTTAGCTTATCTTTATTATTTCTTGCTTATTGGTAGTTTAAGATCATATTTCATCAGTATAATTAGTTTCCTATAGCCTTTGTTTCATTTCACCTTAAAAAATTCATAAAAGCCAAAAATAACTATATAAGCTAGCTTAATATTATTGCTTTATTTTTCTGTGTCAAGTCCATTTTTATAGCTTAATATAACTACTAGTACCATTAGAATTCATTTCAGTACTTTAAAACATCAAGCTCAGTTAGAAAATCCATAACAGTCCCAATAAGGGAGTGTTTAGTTCTAGCAGACTAACAAGCCAAACACAGTTGTTACTGTGCATTGACCATTTGGTCAACTTCAACCTGGCTTATTTTGACCATTATAAGCTCTTTCCAAGTTCCAAGTAGTCATTTGAATCAATTTAGTAGCTTGGTACAACCTGTGGGAATTTTGGACTGCCACAAGCTCACATAAGCTATTTATGGCCACAAGCTTGTTTAGCCTCTTTCCTTGGCAGTTCGGAACTCCCTTTGGTTCATTTAGTGTGTCCTTTATAGCCTAGAACATGTGCACAAAATTGCATCCAAAACAGATAAGCAGACCACTCAGTATATACTGAGCAGTCTGAGCTGCTGATCTAGGCTTAAATTGGACCTCAATTAGCTTGTTATTCATAGGGCTTTTTATATTTTAGGATAGCCAATAGTATAGGGAATATTTTTCCCCCATTAGGTTGTGTTTCAATAGCTTATTTCACTCCTTAATCTGGTCTGCAATATTGCCTGATTTCTGAGTGTCTGTCTTGAATTCACAGCTGACCATAGTGCTTATCTTGCTTAATCTCTTGTGCTTATTGGTACTATTAAGTTGTTTTATGCTTATAGTAGTATATTAAACTTGTCCTGATCATTTGGTCAATTTTCCTGCTTATTTGCTTATTTTTGGGCTTATTGTAAACTGCTTATCTGCCCAAAAGTGCTTATCAGGCTTAAATACCTTCCACTTTTATTTTTTTTAGCTTTCTAATAATATTTTAGAATTATCTGTAATTTTTCATAATTTTCCTAAGTCTTTTAATATTTTTAATCATTTTTATTAGTTTTTAATAGTAATAAAATTATAATAAATAGAATATAATTCAGAAAAATATAATTTTAATTTTCATAATTTTCTTTTGTCATTTTTAATCTAGAAAAAATATAATTTCATTATTAGGCCTTAAGAAAATCAAAAATAGAAATAAAGTGATAGCTTCTATTTAATAGAATTTTTCTTTTTTTAAATTTTAATTAAGTAATTTTCATTTTTATAATTTTCTTAGTTTCTATTTACTTAGTAATATTTTTAAAAAAAGTTTTAGATTTTTCTTTGTCCATTTAGTATTTTTTATAAATTTAAATAGTTTAATAAGTTATTAAATAATAAATAATTAATAATAATTAAATAAAAAGTATAAAAAAATATATTTAAGTTTTTAAATAAGTTTTAAGTTATTTTACATTTTTAGATTTTAAATTTCATAAATTTTATAAAATTTCAGTTTTTGTCCCGTTTTAGATTTTCCGTTACGCATTTTAGTTTAATTTATTCGCGTTTTATTTTATTGTGAATATTTGTTTTTAAATTGTTATTTAGAATTGTTAAAAAAGCAAAATCAAAAATATCAATTCATCAATCACTCTAATCCAAAGCTTTTCACAGTTTTCCATTCACACCTCGTTGGGAAACGATCCGGGTGATCACTTGCCTGGTTTCACACTACACACGAGTATCCGGTTCTGAGACTGCATATATTTATATATAAGTGTGTTTCAGGACGGATCAAATTTTGAGACTGCATATATTTTTCTTTTCTTTTCTATATATATTATTATTATTATTATCATATAAAAATTAAAAACCCAAAAACATTTTCCGTTTTCTTTAATAATAACAAATAAAATATTACCATCGAAAATCAAGACAGAGTACTACCTAACTGGGGGTACGACCATAATAAGTTCCCAAACCAAAGATAAAAACTTGCCTTTGTGTCGCTTGCGAATTCGGCTCACCTTTGATTGATAAACAAACTATAACGGAGGTTTAAGGATAGTTTGACATTAAATTGTCGAACTGAAAGAAGCGGGTTTTTAAGGAGCATTAATTGCCCACCTTTGCTTCTCCGCCACTCTGTGCGTTTTTCAGTCAGAGAGCTACCGTACGCTGGTTGATTTAAGGTTTAAGTTCCTTGTGTTTTGCTTTGATCTTGTTTTGATTGAAAAATTTTTACCAAAAACCCAAAAATATTCATCTTTACCCTCTTACCCTTTTTGATTCTTTATCCCTTTGCCCTCTATCCATTTAATTCTAAACTTCTTATACCTTTCTTCTATGGCGTCTCTCGGGTACAAATGTTTGAATTGTGAAAGCCCGTTGATTGACAGCCTTCGTTGTTCTAAGTGTGCGTGTGAGCTGTGTGGAGAGCACATACCAAAGGATTGTGGATCTTGTTATTGGTGTAAAGAAGCCCTTAAAAGAGTGCTTAATTCCATCGATAATACTCAAAGTTCTTCTGACTGCCCTTCACAGCCCAAGATACATGCTATTAATGGCAAACAGTCAAGAATTAATCCAGACCTTTCACAATTTACGATTAAAAGTTTGTCAAGAGAACGTGCAGAGCTTAGAACGGTGACTAAAAAGAACGACTTGCCTACTCTTCATGTTTATCAAAAACAAGAACCAGAGACCATAACGGAAGTGGTGGAAATTCCTAGCTCTCAGAGCACACCACTTGCCCCACCTCCGGATTCTTTTTCCAAACACTCTCCACAACCCCAGCCATCTTCACTCACTCAGCTTAATTGTTGTATGTGTGAAAATCCGTTGGGGGATGATTCACAGTGTAAGCAATGTTTTTGCACTTATCAGCCATTCACACTTGATTATCCAGATTTTCACAACGATTTCAGTACCCCTTCTCAGGATTCATTTTGGCAAGAGCCGTGTTATCAAAACTTCGATGATACATCATTTCAAAATATGCCAAATGATCCTTGTGAATATTGTGGAGGTCCACACCCAAGTTTTGATTGTCAAGCAGGAAATACATCTGTCTATGAACAAGATCCATGTAATCAAAACTTTGGGTATGACCAATATCCATATGATTCACCGAATCAGTTACAGCAAATGTATTGTTGTGAGTACTGTGGTGGTCCACATTATGAATCTGATTGTCAAACAAGGTCCCCGCTTGTCTATGAGCAGGTCCCTTGTAACAATTACGACTATACTTGTCATGACCAGCCTCCACAGTATCAAATGATTCAACCTCAGCCATCTCCTTTTGAAAAATCTTTTGAAAGTGTATCTCAAAAACTCCAAAATATGATGGATACACTTAATGATTTGGCTGTTAAAAAAACCCAAGAAGATCATCATCAGAAAACCATTGGAGAGCTTCTAGCTGAAGAAGAACAAACAGCTAGAATGAGTTCCAATTATCGTCGAACTTTCATTTACGATGACGATGATGATGATTCTATGTGCAGAGGTTGCGAGAATTCATCAGCTGCAATTACACCTATCCAGAAAAGGCAGGAAGACAAGACTATTGCAGAATTGCTAGCCGACGAGCAAATGAAAGCCATTCATGCTAGCAATATTGATAAGGAGGGCGACGAGGAGAGCATTATTCCTTTGGGTGGCATCATTTCTCAACTCCCTCAGTCTATTTCAATCCCATCGTTCTTTCCAGCTTTGGACCCCAAAGACTCTCTTATTATGGGGGATGAGCATATTAGCACTATTCCTGAAAAGGAATCGGACGAATTCATAAAGTCTAGTGCTGAAATCCTTGTCCCAATCCCAAGTAAGTCCGAGGGTATCTCTGATAATATGTGTGATTTGCCTCCTCTTGACATTTCACATGATCATGTTGAGATGTTTTCCAATTCTGACGATGATTATACTTCAAGTAATGATGATTCTTTATTTTGTGAGGACATCGATTATGTTGAGGAATTACCTTCTGAGCTTGTCAGCTTAGAAGAAGAAAATGATGAAGAAATAATCAAAGACGAAACTCTTCGTGAAACATTATTAAATGTTAATCTTCTCATTTCTAAAATCGAGGCTTTCAAAGAAAAATCCATTTCATCTCCTATCCCCATAAAGGATAGTGACCTGTTTTCGATGATTCTATTCCGGAAATGGAAGCCTTCTGTTTTGATCAGATGGGAGAGAAAATTAGTGGCAATACCACTTCTCATTCTCATAATTCTCTCCCCGATATTGATTCATTCACCTTTGAGGAGTTCTCCAGTGAACTCACTCATATCATATCTCCGCCGGAGTATGATAACTTTCACCTTGATCTTGACAAAGAAAATCTTTATGTCTCGGAGGGAAATATTCTCAACACTGAGAATTTGATTGATATCACAATCCCATCCCTCCTACCCTTGAATTGTCTTGATCAGCTGAGCTTAAATGATGAGAATCATGATACTGAAATCATGAATTCTCCTTCTAATGATGATGAGTTAGTCATGATTTTTATCATGACTTTCTTTCTTTTCTTCACCTACACGGTGACTTCTCCTGTTCTTCACTCCTTTGGGAATGAAGACACTATCTTTGATCCCGGCATTTTCATTTATCATTTATGAGCCGGATCTCTGTGTATATCTCATCGGAGTGGAACTTTCAGATACTTCATTTTTTATCCAAACCCCTTGAATGAAAGTCCGATGGAGATGGTTTCTTCCACTTACTTCCCCATGAACAAATGAATTCGGGGTCGAGTCAAGCTAGCAACTCGGTTAATAAAAACAGTAGCAAAATATGGGTTTTCACCCATGTCTCACCTAAGTGTGGGGGAGATGCCCCACATATTGTAAATATGTACATTGTTAAAAAAAAAAAAAAAAAAAAGGCTATTAGTATTTCCTTTTTTCGTTCTAAGTATTGGTTTAACAACCAGTGCTTTGAATATTGAGGGCAATATTCAGTTCTAAGTGTGGGGGAATTCTCTCGAATTTGTTCACATATGTACCTTTTAGTGCCCCAGTACCCCCATTTTTGGCCAAAATTTTAAAATTTTTTCTCACTTAGAACGCAATAAATGGTTATCAATCCGCCATGTCTAACCCACGTAAGGATTGGCTAATCCGAGAGCAAACGGCTCTTGGTAAAGATATATCAAATCCGTTTATGGCTTGCAATTTGCCAAAAATTGTATGGTATTCGACTCACCATATCTTTATAAGTGAAGAGTTGGCTAGCCCGCAAGGTTATGGCTTGTGGTAAAGGCATTGGAAAACCATGATTGGTAATCAGCTCACCAAAGATAATATTGATAATTTATCTAAGAGTTGGCTAGTCCAGAAGCAAACGGCTTTTGGTAAAGACAAATCAAACCGTTGACAGCTGGTGATTTGCTCAAAATCATTTGGTTATCATTGTACCAAAGTATCACATACTAAAACAGTGGCTACTCCAGAAGTGATGGCTTTTGGTAAAGAGATAAAATCCATTAAATTTTCATAAAAGATTGCTAGGGACTAGCAATAGTTTAGTGTGGGGGATTTGATATGTGTCTAAATACACATATATTTACCTTGTTCAAACCCACATAAACAGCCAAAAACACTTTGAAAAGCCAAACAATACTGAAAATATCATAAAATGTGTTTTTATATGACTCAGGAACAAAAAGATTGAAAACAGATGAAAAACGAACAAAGTTTACACAATTGTCACTTTCAGTCCCTGGAGTCTCACAAATTGGCAGATCTAGTCCCTGAATGTTTAAAATGAGTAAAAAGTCAACTTAAGTCCTTGGGAAACCAAAAATGTTCACAAATGATCCCTGGATAAAAGTTTACACAAAATGGCAACTTTTACCCCTCAAGTTACAAAATTGGCAAAATTAGTCCCTGGGTATCTAAAAATGGAAATTTAACAAAATATACCCTTGTTCTATTCATGAATGACAATTTGGAACCTTTTTGATAACTTTTGGGAAATTACAATTTCACCCCTCAAACTTTGGAAAATTACATAAATGGTCCTCGGGTGTTTTAAATTGTAATAAATGAAAAATAGGACCTATGGTTTAAACTAACTTGACAATAATGGTCCTTGTGATAACTTATGAAATGTTACAGGTCAGGTCCCTCAAGTTTCAGAAATTACAAGATTGGTCCTTGTGCTAAATTAAAAACCAAATCCGGATCCAACAATAAAAATAACCCAACCCTTTTATCACTACCCAACCCAACCCTTAAATAAACCCAGCCAAGCCCAAATCCAATCCCACATAACCCGGCCCATCCTTTTTGCTAAAATATCCCAGGGTCAAACTTTAGTTTGACCCGTCTCCTTCCCTCCCACTCTCACAGACACAAAACCATACCACCACACCCCTAGTTTTTCTCTGCTAAACCACCTTATCCCCTGACACATCCATCACCCCCCTCCTCCAATGAGACTTTCACACCATCTACCCCCCCATGTGCTCAGTATATGCCAAAAATCCCACTTGATGACTTTCCCGCCAAAAATACCAATGAACGATTGAGATCACTTTAAAGCAATTAAATGGTGGGGATGTGCTCGGAATTCATCAAGGAAGCTAGTGGGGTGACTATAAAAGGAGGAGAAGACAGAAGAAAAAAAGTGTCAGTAGTTTAAGACCAAAATTAGTGTAGAAAGTAGCATAAATGTTATTTCAGTTTAATTTAAGGTTTTCAGTTGTAATTCCAGTTTGTTTCAAGTATTGTGTTGTAATTTATTTCTGTATTGTAATTATTCCAAGAGTTAATGAAAGTTCAAATTTCCATGTTCTCTGTAATTCGTATTTATTTGTTTAGCTATTAAGAACCAATAAAAAGCCATAAATACCCTTGCTATGAGCTTATGAAAGCTTTTCATAGCTTTTCATAATCTTATATAGATTACACAGTCCTATTCCAAGAAAGTCAAGAAAAGTCAAAGTTTTGCCAAATAAGCAATTGGAAGGGTTAAGCAGTTGTGATTAAGCTGATTGGGGTCTAAACTTGGTAAGTGACATTCCAAGCTCAGTTCTGATCTAGTTCTCCTCTGTTTCCTATACCATTCAGTTGTAAGTTTTCTCAAAATTTTGCATTAGTTTCAAGTTTACTGTTACAGTGCTTATTTTTAGCTTATCTTCATTATTTCTTGCTTATTAGTAGTTTAAGATCATATTTCATCAGTATAATTAGTTTCCTATAGCCTTTGTTTCATTTCACCTTAAAAAACTCATAAAAGCCAAAAATAACAATATAAGCTAGCTTAATATTATTGCTTTATTTTTCTGTGTCAAGTCCATTTTTATAGCTTAATATAACTACTAGTACCATTAGAATTCATTTCAGTACTTTAAAACATCAAGCTCAGTTAGAAAATCCATAACAGTCCCAATAAGGGAGTGTTTGGTTCTAGCAGACTAACAAGCCAAACACAGTTGTTACTGTGCATTGACCATTTGGTCAACTTCAACCTGGCTTATTTTGACCATTATAAGCTCTTTCCAAGTTCCAAGTAGTCATTTGAATCAATTTAGTAGCTTGGTACAACCTGTGGGAATTTTGGACTGCCACAAGCTCACATAAGCTATTTATGGCCACAAGCTTGTTTAGCCTCTTTCCTTGGCAGTTCTGAACTCCCTTTGGTTCATTTAGTGTGTCCTTTATAGCCTAGAACCTGTGCACAAAATTGCATCCAAAACAGATAAGCAGACCACTCAGTATATACTGAGCAGTCTGAGCTGCTGATCTAGGCTTAAATTGGACCTCAATTAGCTTGTTATTCATAGGGCTTTTTATATTTTAGGATAGCCAATAGTATAGGGAAGATTTTGCCCCCATTAGGTTGTGTTTCAATAGCTTATTTCACTCCTTAATCTGGTCTGCAATATTGCCTGATTTCTGAGTGTCTGTCTTGAATTCACAGCTGACCATAGTGCTTATCTTGCTTAATCTCTTGTGCTTATTGGTACTATTAAGTTGTTTTATGCTTATAGTAGTATATTAAACTTGTCCTGATCATTTGGTCAATTTTCCTGCTTATTTGCTTATTTTTGGGCTTATTGTAAACTGCTTATCTGCCCAAAAGTGCTTATCAGGCTTAAATACCTTCCACTTTTATTTTTCTTAGCTTTCTAATAATATTTTAGAATTATCTGTAATTTTTCATAATTTTCCTAAGTCTTTTAATATTTTTAATCATTTTTATTAGTTTTTAATAGTAATAAAATCATAATAAATAGAATATAATTCAGAAAAATATAATTTTAATTTTCATAATTTTCTTTTGTCATTTGTAATCTAGGAAAAATATAATTTCATTATTAGGCCTTAAGAAAATCAAAAATAGAAATAAAGTGATAGCTTCTATTTAATAGAATTTTTCTTTTTTTAAATTTTAATTAAGTAATTTTCATTTTTATAATTTTATTAGTTTCTATTTACTTAGTAATATTTTTAGAAAAAGTTTTAGATTTTTCTTTGTCCATTTAGTATTTTTTATAAATTTAAATAGTTTAATAAGTTATTAAATAATAAATAATTAATAATAATTAAATAAAAAGTGTAAAAAAATATAATTTAAGTTTTTAAATAAGTTTTAAGTTATTTTACATTTTTAGATTTTAAATTTCATAAATTTTATAAAATTTCAGTTTTTGTCCCGTTTTAGATTTTCCGTTACGCATTTTAGTTTAATTTATTCGCGTTTTATTTTATTGTGAATATTTGTTTTTAAATTGTTATTTAGAATTGTTAAAAAAGCAAAATCAAAAATATCAATTCATCAATCACTCTAATCCAAAGCTTTTCACAGTTTTCCATTCACACCTCGTTGGGAAACGATCCGGGTGATCACTTGCCTGGTTTCACACTACACACGAGTATCCGGTTCTGAGACTGCATATATTTATATATAAGTGTGTTTCAGGACGGATCACTAACATCGATGAACAATCATCCAATACAATTAATAACACACCAATAACCAATAATCAATAGTTAGGTTTCATTAGATCTAAGCAAACACAAGATAAATCTAGCCTAGCATGTTAATCAAAAGACAAGAACATGATATAATCAAACAACACATAGACATATTGATTGATTAAACGATTACTTATCTTCAATTAAACATGGGAGATCCAAGGGTATGAAAACCCTTAAAAATGGCAGAAATTCGTCTTAGGGTTTCTCCTCACAAAGTTGCACACTAATGACAAAAAATTGCAAAACTATATATAGAGTTTAAGGGCTGACGGCGTCACGTTGTATATCTTGACGCCGTCACCTCTCCGTGTCTAGGGTTCCCTGATGGCCTTCCTGACGCCGTCCCTCTTTAGTGCTCCAAAATCTGCTCTGGCTTATCAAGGCTTGACGCCGTCAGAAATGGGCTTGACGCCGTCCCTCTTTAACTTAAACCGTGATGGCCTTGATCACTTTAAAGGGTGACGCCGTCAGACTTTTCATTGCAAAATTCTCTGGCTTATCATGTGTATTTTTTATATCCACCTCTTTTGCCAAGCCATGACGCCGTCAAGAGCAATACTTGACGCCGTCAAAGGTACTTTTCCAGCCGATTTTGAGACTTTGTCGTTTTCTTCACTTTTATGCTCCAAAAACGTCCAAAATGCTTCCTTTTCCAGATTTCTTCTCCAAAGTACCTAAAATGACAAAAGGAACGATTTAGGGCAATATTTGATCAAATAAATACGATTTAGGGCTTAAATGACCCCCTAAAAGCTGTACACTTTTCGCTTCATCAGAAATGCAGATTCGACCCATTTAACCATCAATGGGTCAAATTATCAAAAGGTCGTTAATTAGGTCATAATGTTCAACTATTCTCTAATCTTTTGCTTCTCCAAATAATGTTTTGAATTCTGTAAGTAGATTGGGAAATTTAGCCAAATCATGAGAGAGTAGGTCAGTGTGGGATTCAATTTGGGATGCAACTCTCTTTATTTTGGCTCAATATCTAAAAACAAAATGTTAATAACAAAAATGACTTTTTTCTGCAGTATAGTAGATTAAGTATTTTACGACTTTTTACTTCTAAATAAAATATAGCTGACCTACTTTCCTTGATACCAATGATTGCTCACCATGGATTCGGACACGTTGACTAGGTATGTACATATAAAGAAGTTCTTCAAGGTCTATGATCACACGTTGACCAGGTATGTACAATATACAAATGACATGATTTGTCGTATTTTTCTTATTGTCACTTATTATAACTCCCAACAATATTTTGCTTACTTTTCTTTTTTACTTATTAGGTGGTCACGGAATTGACTTTTTTTGCAAATGGTAGAATGTTCACCACATGGATTTGTTTCTCAATACAAACATATTCGAGACCAAGAGGCAATCAACGTTTATTAGACACATATTTACAAGCATTGTATTCCATACTTTGACTCACTTATAACTTATTTTTCGGTTAAAAGAAAATATTATATCGTTAACGTACGTTGTTCTTTCTCACTATATTCACGTACTTATCTTTTCTTGCACAAAAACCCTCTAAAATCCCGTGGATGCCACGGGGTTATAAGCTAGTTATTTTATAAACAATCAATTGTCTCCCTACTGCCATATAAATTGTTTTACAACTCATTATACAAGCTATCCTATTATTAAGTAATACACCGATTCGTTACCTTACTACTATTTCATAAACCAACGAGCAATTTCACAAAAAATTTGTAAACTATGTTGCAATCATTCTACAAGTTTTACTACAACCTTATGGACCATTTTAGTCTCCCGTGAGCTGATTTAGCCACTGTTTGATTTGAAAACAACAAAACTGCGTTATTATTATCTTACAAATTATTTCGCCACTACTTCTCAAAACTATTTTACTGTCACCCGACGAACCATTTTGCTACTAAATCACTAAGTAAACTACCGCTTTGCTAATACTTTACAGATAACAAATGATTTTCTTATTACTCTAGGCTTTGTCTTACAAATCATCTCCCAAATTATTGAGTAACCCGATCTTCATCTTTCTAACAAATCACAAATTTAACTATGGTTTTGTCATTATTTTATAAATGATAAGTCATTCTCTATCACTCTATAAACTGTTCTATAAACTATTTTATAAAGTATTTTACAATCACCACGTGAACCATTTACTTCCATGAAAAGTGTTTTCATAACTATTACTTCATAAACAGAATAGACAATATGTTTCCTTTTTGCAAGTAAACCAAACCTTAGAATTGAATCCCGCACCTTTGTCTGAGACTATAGATAACAACCTACCAAGCCTTGATACTGTTTCATCACTGAATAAGTCACCGCATTCGTTCCATGCGATTAGATTCCCTTACTATTAGTGCATGCGTTGAACTAGGTTGTCAATGTACCATCACTCTTAAGACATTTTACTCTCTAGGAGTTCTAGACGACACAGTGACTGGATCTTAACACATGCCTTGTGTTAGATAGATACTTTGAGTAATATTAACTAGCACGCGGAATTTACTAGCTAACACTTAGAAGATTTGTTTGTATGAATGGAACAGTGTTTGAGTTTGTGTATATGAACAATAAAGACAATAAAATATAACCAAAACGATTCAATATTATTATCTCAATAATACGAGTGATCTTCTATCACTAGGGTTTACAACCTTGAATCTCTATGAATGAGTCGTACTTAAACTTTAACCTAGGCAATCCTTTTATACACCAAGGATTCCTGTACAAGATAACTATAATCTATATTAATAAGGATATCTACAAAATCATTTCTATAATTATCTATTACACGTTTACAAAAATATAAGCAGTACTAACTTCTTGTGTGAGCAGTACTAACTGACTTAGTACTGTCAGTGTTGTCTTCAGTAATTCTTCATCAGTACTAACTTATAACCACCAGTACTAACTGTTAGGTTTAATTCCTAACAATCTTCCCCTAAACTTATGATTTCTTTCCAAATCACTAAGTTTCTTCCAAATTAAACTTCATCTCCATGATGTGGGGATTCTTCCAAACATCATCAAGTAATTCTCTTTGTCTGGGCTTTCCTCTGTTCAACAATATCACAAATTCTTCTGATTAACATATCAGCCATGTCTGAATCTGCTTCAACCTCCAATTTTAAATGCACTAAAGTAAATAATACGGTTGTTCTCAGAGGATAGTCTTTCTCAACCAGCATATATATTTCTATCCCATCCTTGGTAGAAATTATGTGTACACCACATGTGTCCAAAAGCTTCCATGAGACATCCTTGATCACTGCTTGAAATCTCCATATAGCTTCTCCACCATCTGGTTCATAAATCCTCTTTAGCTGTACCCATAGTTCTTTATCTTTATCTTCACTAGGATCTGCAACTTTGAACCTGTCTTGTACTAAGTTCCATAACTGATTAAGTTCTTCCCTATCAAAACCCTTAAGCAAATCTTCAAATAATCTGTATCTCTCAGATATTCCACCAGTTCTCATGATCTTCCACCCTTTCATTCTACCTTCAGTGAATACTTCCCAATCTACAATAGGGTGTTTTGTTTGTATTGGATTGATGTTTGTGGATTCCGGAACTACCACAATCATACTCTTGATTTGCTCATCAGTTAATCCCTTAGGTTCAGTCTTTTGTTGCTTTGCTCTATCAGATTCTAACATCTCTGCTTCCCTTTTCTTTCCTTTACCATGCCTTGTATCAATTGTGAAATCCTTTGAAATTGGCTTGTTGAGTCTTGCATAAGCTGAATAGTAAGCTTGTTCAATTTCAGCATCAGATCTTCCTTTAAAGTAACTCTGCTTCCACAATGCTTGATTTTTCAAATAACTCTTCATGAAGCTGATCTGTTATTTATAAGTAGGCATCTTCCTTTTGTAACCTCTACATTGTCTTTCTCTGATCCTCTGCATAAGATTGCTCCAAGCAACTTCTTTATTCTTCTTCAAAATGAATTCAGTGAGCTTTGCAGACTTTTCTTCTTCACTTAAACTCTGATCTTTAAGAAACTGCGCTCCTTGTGCTCTCACAATTGGATCTGAATCTAATAAGTATTGAAGTTGTTCATCAAAGGTTTCTTGAGTAATCTGCTCATCTGAAGCTATCTTTTCTAACCTTCTTTCTTCCATAAAATTAATCACTTCTGCTTCAGATATCTTCTTTGCTAACTCTGCATCAAGATCAATTTGCATCTGTTCTTTTGCTTCTTGATCCATTTGAATTTTCTTTGCCACTTCAGCATCATGATCTATTTGCATCTGAGTTCTTGGCTTAACAATTTTCTTCTGATGAGGCTCTTCTTCTTCAATCAAAATCCCTTTGCCCTTGTATTTAGCAGTTTGTACTGCTTCTTGTTCTGTCTCTGCAGTTTGTACTGCTTCTTTAACATTCTGAGCAGTATCTTGATTTTGATCTTGTTCACCCATATCTATATCATTACCACCATCAGTACCTTGTTCTTCATCCAAATGCCCACTAGTACCTTCTTCAAATTCTGTGTTCCTCCCCTGAGTTCCAAACTTCCTTGATTTCCTCCCCTGTTTGGGAGAATCACCACCATCATCATCTGAATCATCTGAGTCACTATCTGAAGAATCATCATCTATCACCACTCTTGATCTTTTCCTCTTTAGCTGATCTTCCAACTTCTTTACCCTGAGAGTCAATTTGGTATACACCTTGGCAAAGTTGTTCTTGTGGTTTTTCAGATCATTCTCTAAAGTTTCCACTTTTTCATACCATTGTGTACAAAGATTCGTCAATTCAGTTAGTTTATCTCTGCCCTCATCACTTCTAGCTGTGTTACCTGCTAGGAGAGGTGAGTCATTGGGTGGAACTGACTTATACCCTAGGCATGACTTAGCTTTGTTGAGGATTTGACATTCAATTATCTTACTGACACCCTTAGATGCATACTCTAATGTGTCTACACTCATTTGAATGTTTTCTTTAGCCTGTTTCAACTTTTCCAACTCATGTTTCAACACACTAATTTCATTATCTCTAAACATTAAGTCTCTCTTAAGTATAATCATATCATCAGAAAACTTAGACTTATTACCTTTATAATGAACAATTTGTTCTTCTAACACAGCTAAAGCCCTTTTATGATTTGCTAAATTAAAACTGGTCTGGGTTAGCTCTATTCTTTGTTCATCATATCTTTTCTTAAGAGTTTCTAGATCTTTTAATGCATCACAAGATTTAGAACACTTAGAAACTTGTACCTCAGAATCTGAAAATGCCATGAGAGCCATCTCTGTAGATGCTTCTGCTTCCTCCTCTGCAATGTAGCTCCAGTCAAATCCTAAGCCATCAATGGCAACCATAGCTTTTGAGCTTGAGTCTGTAACTTCCACAACTCTGGTCTTGCTTCCAAAGCCTTTGTTCTTGCCATCTTGTTGTCTTGACATTCTGCACTCTCTTGAATAATGACCCTTCTTATGGAAATTATAGCACTCAACTTTTGACTTGTCATATCCAACAACATCATTGCTGTTAATGATTATCTTCTTGCCAGTCTTCTTCAAGAATCTCTTAGCCCTCATGCTAAGAAGAGAGAGCTGCCACTTGATGTCCATTTCTTCAAGATCATCTTCATCAATCTCTTGAAGGTCTCCATGAGTCAACATACTTCCATTGTGCTGAGTATTCAGAAAAGCACAATAAGTATTCTCATCCAAAAATCCATTAGTACTGCTTGAAGTACTAGCAGTACCAATATTTGGACTAACAGTACCAACTGCTCCAGCAACTTGAGCTTCTTCCTCTGAACTTGAGGTACTGGGAGTTGATACAAAGGCCAAATTCCCTGAGCTTGAACTTGTTCCAGCAACCTTCTTCACATCTTGCTCCACTATTTTGAAGTTGCTATATAGATCCATTAAGCTCATGGAATCTATATCAGGCTTGTTCTTCCATACAACCACATGCATAGCCCATTCAGATGGTAGAATCCTCAGAAATTTGGAGTTGAGATCTTCCTGAGGTATCTCAATACCAAGAATAGCAAGCTGACTCACTAGTTTCTGTAACCTGTTGAACATATGATCTAGTGATTCATTGCTTGTAGCTGAGAAGTTCTCAAATTGTTGCTTAAGTAATGTCTTCTGAGTTTTCTTGGTGGCTTCATTCCCACCATATCTGGCAACAATAGCTTCAAACAATGTCTTGGCACACTTGAACTTACTGAAGTTCAATAATTGATCATTAGGAATGGTCATAAGCAGCATGCTTCTTGCCTTAACATCATTCTTGTGCTGGGCCTTCTCTTCAGTAGTCATAGGCTTTGTCTGCACTTTTGTTTCAGTCCTACCTTCAACTACAGTTGTAGTGGTTGTAAGCTTGAATGTGTTTCCATCTTCTATGATCTCCCAGAGTGCATAGTCTTGCACCTGGAAGAATTGCTCTATTCTCAGCCTCCACATATCGAATTCATTAGGTTTGAGAATTGGCAATTTTGCAGCAACATTGGTTTGGGTTGTTGTCTCCATGTCCATCTTCTTTATAGATAAAGTTCGTCTTGGATCTTCTAATTCAAAGTACCATAACCTGTCTCTGATACCACTTGACCGGATCTTAACACACGCCTTGTGTTAGATAGATACTTTGAGTAATATTAACTAGCACGCGGAATTTACTAGCTAACACTTAGAAGATTTGTTTGTATGAATGGAACAGTGTTTGAGTTTGTGTATATGAACAATAAAGACAATCAAGTATAACCAAAACGATTCAATATTATTATCTCAATAATACGAGTGATCTTCTATCACTAGGGTTTACAACCTTGAATCTCTATGAATGAGTCGTACTTAAACTTTAACCTAGGCAATCCTTTTATACACCAAGGATTCCTGTACAAGATAACTATAATCTATATTAATAAGGACATCTACAAAATCCTTTCTATAATTATCTATTACACGTTTACAAAAATATAAGCAGTACTAACTTCTTGTGTGAGCAGTACTGACTGACTTAGTACTGTCAGTGTTGTCTTCAGTAATTATTCATCAGTACTAACTTATAACCACCAGTACTAACTGTTAGGTTTAATTCCTAACACACAGACTCAAAACACTTTCTTCTATGTGATCCGACTTCTGCACCGGAATGCCAAGAGATCTTAGCCTACCTACCCGAAATCCCAGGAGCTAATCCAAAATCACCTACTCGATTGACAAGCATAGCTTTTATACCCAACCTCACCTTGTAAACAGGAAGAACTTTTCTCAACATAGTAACGAGCTGATTCTGGCCTTTCAGGTCACTAGTGCAACCGTTTAAATCAAGATACCTCTTAGCACCAAGTTATCCCTTTTAGACCGCCAATACAACAAATTCGGTCAGGACACCTTTTAGTACCATTAAACAAGTTGGAATACTTACCTCTATGAGCTTCGCCTGGTATTAAATATTGAACTCCGCTCAGCATTGGCAACTAGATCTTTCCCTTGGATATTTAGAACCATAGGTGGACGCACATGCTCAACGATCCTTCCTCTTTGATATTCTTACTTTTAAGGATCTTTCTTAAAATGCTTTTATGTCAACCTTGAAAACCGTAGTTATAATTTTTCTGAAATACCTATTTTGATGGTTAAAATTCTTCTGGTCGAACTTTACCAAACTTTTGGTGAGAAATGTCAAACGTCAACTTTTGCAAAAATTACCTTATCCATACCATGATTAAAAACCCGTTTTGCAAAAACTTTCAATCTTTTGAAACTGTATCTTACGTAACTATTAAATTTCCCCAACAAAGAAATTTGTAATACTTGAAAAGTTATTTTGTTCAAACTTGTACAAACACCTACTCAAATAACATTTTCAAACAAAATTTTTATCCATTCCTCTGAAGGGGAAAACACACAATTTTGAAACAAAAACCTTAGAGACCAGTCATCACGCCGTTTTTACCACCTTACATGTATCAAGTTGAACTTTTGTGTCACCAGAATATGGCCCATATATTGGATTAAGACCCTGAGGATTTGAGAAGAGACCACGCTGACAAAATTGTGAAACATCGTGTAGTTAAGACTTAAACTGTTTCCTCCTATTAAAATTACTTCAGGGATCATTGTACCACACCAAATCACCAGAAGGGAGACAACTTATGGTAGACCATCCAGGTATCCTCCCACAGGCAAGGAGGAACCCTTAAACCAACCAAGTGACACTCGAATATGTTACTAGTGCCATCACCTTTTCACCAACACCTCGACAGATAACTTGAAATAAATCTCGAGAAAGCGATTCCTTTTTAGGGGTATGTGATGTAACAACCGACAACTTTCCAAAACTTATTTTACAAGCCAAAATAATTATTTTTGATCTCCCTTAACTTTTAAATTTCCTTGAAATTGTTTGGGCTTGAAAAACCATGGATATCTTGTTATACGTGAGCGTTATCCATTTATCGAGCCGGCACAACCTAAAACACACGAAACGAATCGATTTATTAAATAAATTAACTCCGAGAAAGTTATACATATCAATACTCGTTTTTATTGGAAAAAATTATTTCGGACTCAATGGCGCGAGTCTCGTAAATTAAAACGAAAGTTTGACACACTAAACGGGGCCCACAAGGCTTATTTACAAAAGATATCAAAAACTACATAATCCACCCTTCCCAAATTTTCACCGCCGCCCCTTTACTTTCTTTTGCCAAACTTCACCCCCTCCCCTTTATATATAAACCCTTCCCTCTCTCTCCTCCCTCATTTATAACACACACCTCGCCGGAGTTACTGTTCCAGATCCGGCCAAAATTTCGGCCACCCTAAAAATCCCACCGACGCGTAGATCAAGACACGGGGGTTGTTTCTGGAGAGATTCGAGCCAAGAGGAGTTAAATTGATCCCGTTTTGAAGACCGTCTCCGTCACCACCACATCACCGCTGCTAGCCACCTCCTTCCCCACCATCTCTCTTTCATTTGGTAAGGCCACGCGCCACTTTTCTTTATTATTATCATCTTTATTCAAAACACTAATCGTTTTAATTTATATAAACGATTTTATTTATGAAACTGATTAAAATTAATGATTTCAAGTTAAAACTCGTGTGGATCTATTATTTTGGAACTCGACAGCCGTGACTCGCCACTGAGTCGTATGACTCGCCCGAGTCTACTCACGAGTTGAGTTGACTCGGACCCGAGTTGTGTTTATTTATTGTTACTTTTATTATTTCGAGTGATACTTGTTACTGTGGTGATTTATTTTTTAGATTTATAATGTTTTGATTGAGTTTCTGTCTTGGCCGAGTGGTATAGCAGTCGAGTAGGGTGAGTCGTGACTCGAGGTGAGTCACACCTCGTGTTGTGTTGGTTAGCTGAGACTTGTGGTAATTATTTTGTAGTCGAGTCTAGATTGTAGCGGTGGGTTTAGTTTAACAGTTTGTGGTCGAAAATATGTGAGCCATGGTTGATTTTGATTAGTGTTGTTGTTGTTGCTATTTTCGTTGAGACCCACTTGGGTTGAAGCCGTGACTCGTTATGAGTCACAGTGGTACTTTTGGATTTGAGTTGTGATGATGGGTTATGGGATATAATAGTTTTGAGCATTTGTTGTTGTTGTTGTGCGAACCGAGTCACGAATGGTGACCATGTTAGACTGATAGCGAGTCACCCAGGGGGTACTCGCTTATTTTGCGTGCTTTCATTTGGTCCTTCAAGGAACATCACCGGGGTGGTGGTTATTTGGTTTAGTATTGGTCGCGACACCATTTAAAGTGTCAAGAAGTGTTTGATTGTCGCGAGCCTACATTTCGGCTCATATGACTTTGAGATAGCTTATTTTGGTTAGGCGTATTTTGCTTTTGGTTGTGCTTGTTGGTTAAGCTTATTTTGGTCCATGGTTCATGATGTGTCGACATATATAATTTGATTTCTAAAAATTTAATTTTAGCTAACGTTGTGTAGTTGGAAACTGCTTTTCAGCTTATTGAACTAGTGTTGTGTTTGAAATATTAGCTCGTTAACTAATAAAGGGGAGTGTGTTTGTTTTGTTAAAATGGACTCACAAGCCCACTAGGCTTATCTAGGGTGCATTTGGTTGTCATATGGGCCGAAGCCTACTAATGTCATAAGATGAGTGAATCTGTACAAGTATATGGGTTTAGATTTTATATCCTTAAATGTTTCTATTGTTACTTTTTACTTTTTTGTTATATTTACGGATATTAGTACTCGACTAACTTAATCTTTATCTTTGTTTTGTTTTTGTGTTCGATGATGACGTTGGATGCTATTGGAGTACATGGGGATTTTTGACACCGATTCACTATATTGTAAAATGTTGTAATAGTTTAGTCATTTTAATATTGTTTATAACCGTTATTGAATTTACGGTATTAGTGTAGGATTTATTGTATGATTTGAGACAAGGGACGGAAGAATATATTAGACTCGTTGAGCTTAATATATTTGGACCCGAACGGACACAAATTATCCGATAAGCCGAAAACTAATATATACGCGAATGATAACGGTATAAGAACTTGATTAAAACTTGAATAAAACTTATAAAAACTTAATAATAAAACTTGATTACAATTAATCACGATAATTCGGGAACGTAATATAAACGGAAAGTGTTATGTCAAGATTTATAAAACCTTTCAATCTTATAAACATACGAATTTGTCAACCAATTCTTATAAAGATTATATAAATCGGTTTTAGTCAAACTTATATAAAGTTAGATGTTGGGATGCGGGGTAAACATCCAACTCATTCATCGACTTATCTTTAGTCTGCTATTCATTCGATATCGTTATTCGTTCATTCTTGATTCTATTTGTTTTGACGTGAGTAACTGTTTGATTGTACATTTTACGACTTCCACGCGAGAACATTTTATTCATCTTCTTCATCTTTTTCTAATTGTTTGATTGTATCTCGTTGACTTTTATCATCTTAACGTGATTTGACCTTGAAAGTATATTTTCCAAAAACCACACGAGATACAAATGATTACTTCTTTTAACGCCATTGAAAACTAAACCACTGGTACACAAACTGGATATCGTCACACCCAAAATGTGTGACTATATGCATATAGTCACACACGTTTTTTTTTGTGTGTGTGACAAAAAGTCGCGCCACCGTAGGGTGTATATGGTCACATTGTTTAGTTTGTGACCGTTTTCATTGAAAAAGAGTGACCAAAACCCGAATATGTGTGACCAATTAGGCACAAGTTTTGTTGGATTTATCAGTATGTGTGACTATTTCCCATCCTATGGCCACATAAATATATAATAAATGTGACGATTGTGATGATTTAGTCACACAACGTGTGTCATTTTTTTCGAGTTAGTCACATACAATTTAAAAAATAGTGGCCAAAAGTGTGAATAAGTGTGACCATATGCTGTTTAAAGTGAAGAAATTTGTCTTTTGTGTGACTATTGATTATCCAATGGCCACATGAATTTTTTTTGTATGTGGCCTTTTGTAATATTTAGTCACACAAAACATGTTTGTTTTGGGTATTTAGTCACATACAATTAAGCATAAAGTGACCAAAAGTGTTAATAAGTGTGACCATATGTTGTTTAAAGTGAAGAAATTTGTATTTTATGTGACTATTGATCATCCAATTGCCACATGAATTTTTTTTGTGTGGCCTTTTGTAATATTTAGTCACACAACGAATTAAACAAACAGTGACCAAAAGTGTTATTAAGTGTAACTATATACATATTTTAGTCACATTTAAGAAATCAATATATATCAAAACAAATTCAAATATATATATCAAAACAAATTCAAATACAATAAAATTGGAATGTATATAACTGGACCACTAATACTTATTATATAAGCAGTACTAACTATATGAACCAACAATGCTAACTTATAACTAACGGTTGTAACTAATACAATAGCAATACTAACAGTTGTAACTAACACACTAGCAGTTTCAGCGAGGGCTTCATGTTTTTCGTCCAACCTTTTTATCTTTTCTCTGATTCATGAAAGTAACTGAAGTTATTTGCAGAAGTAATCCTCGTCAAAGCTCCTGTCAACTATGAAAAACTTTGTATATCTTTTCTCTCATTCATAAGTAACTGCATCACATAAAAGAGTGAAGCAACAGATCACAGGAATTAAAAGCTATTTATTTCTAACCTCAAGTTTTTCTTTCTTTGCAACCGACTCCCAATCTTTTGCTGCAATCCCCGTTCTCCAGTCAATCTTTGCAACCGACTCGTACAATCAGAAATAAATACCAAGATCTGAAACAATATAACAGAAAAGGATTCCAGCAGCAAAGCCACAAGCAGCAATCACAGTTATACATATGATGTCTTCCATCCTATGTGACATCAAAGAGGCTGAGACAACATACCCGTGAACCAACTGAGAGAAGATGTGAGAGCAAGTGCACGTAAAGTAGCCCAGCTAAGACACATGTGATAAATCCTACCCATATTTGAGCAGCAAAGCCACAAGCAGCAATCACAGTTATACATATGATGTCTTCCAATTCCTTTTTTTTTTTATGTTTCATGCAAGATAATGTCCATCCTCTAGAACTAGTATGTAAAAAACTGATGCTTTTAATGGTTTTTTTTATTCTGTATGCTTTTCAAACAGATTTTGGGCTACCTGGTCGACTTATTTGACTCATTGCAGTTGTAGCTAATATAAGTATTTAAATCGTTTGACATTAAAAACAATCCATATCAACCATGTCTGAGTAAACGAGTCAAAATTGCAATATACTAAAAAACCAGAACACACCTCTTCTCTGATTCCAGCAGGTTAGACAAAGGATCTGCCTTGTCGAGTATTGATCCAATCTAAAACAACAAAGCAATTTACAAATTTCAGTCAAACCTACTATTGTGATAGAAGAATAGAGCTTACTACACTACAGCAGATCTAATTCGCAACGCTGAAAAGATATTATATCAATTTTATGAGGCTGCTGCAAGCAAAGAACAATACACGCCTAGAAAGAAGCAAATTCATAAAAATCGTGAATCAATCTTAGCAAGAAACTTTATCTAATATTATATAACACACAATCAACAGCACGATGTTGTTCTAGGCATTGCTACTATACACTGTGTGTGAATATCAGACTTTTTCCAGATTCTGAATATCAGACTTTAGACAGGTTCTTATATCAGTTAATTAAAAGCTTGAGATTATTATGTTAAGAATATTGTTTCTGAAATCAGAATTAACGCACTATTTTTACTTATATCTAAGAAGGGACAAAAACACATTTGTTTCCCCCCACCCACCCACCCCCCAACTGGGCCAGTTTCGTTAAAACGACATGCTACTAACATGGAAATCTCGTCACTCCTAGTTGTTTGTACAAACTAGCTAATATTTTACATTCGAAATAATGTATAAAATTCTAACCTTGACGATTAGCGCCAGCTCGTGAGCGTGTTGTGCTTGTCCCACCCTCATTTGGTATAACAGGTGCTCTGCAAATGGGACAAGTATGTTGTCTTTCTCTGCTACTCAAACTCTCTGCATTAGATCAACAAAGTACATATTCAATACACGTAATCAGCAACGCACATTGGTACTCTAATCGGCATTTTAAGAAGCTATACCTGAATCCAGTTTTAGCAGTCAGCAGCTGAACAGAAACCTAAAGCCAAAAGCATATGAGTTAATACAACACTTGTAATTAAGGGTATACATGTAATTTTACTCTGCCTATTAATAATCAGTAATGTCGCAGTTAGAAACAAATTAATATCTGATTAACACCAGAAACTGATAATAAGATGCATATCTAAACACCTCCTAATTGAAGTGAAAAATGTCACATAAACTAACTCGTAAAAACTTCTAGTTTTAATATAAAATTGATGATCTTGGACACGTATATTTGACAGGGAGCAAAAAAGGATGCTTACCATTCCCACAACAAGTCTGTAGAGCTTATCGTCATATTGTTTGCTCGTAGAATCTAATAAAAGCCTTGTAGTCTCATACACCGGATCTGCCCATTCGGACGTTCAGCTTCTCACATTTGCTTTGCTAGTCTTTGGCGTAGCCTTCCCGGTTTCAGTAGGAATATAAGATATAAATAACTTCTCCCATCCTTTTTGCGGAATCTGAAACATAACAATTTGTAAGCTTAACAAATTTTCGACAAGGGTGAAATGGTACAAGAAGAACAAACTTACGTGTGTAGCATGAAATTGCAACAGAAAGACAACTTTTACTTTAGCCTTCTCAGGTTTCCATTTGGTAACCTTTGACATTATTGCATAATCAATGCATCACGCCCTGCAGATTGTTGGATCCGTGAAAAACAGTCTCAATTTGACATAATCATATCAATATTAGCATAGCACAAAATACACTAGGTAGCATAAAACCAAATGTCATGACTAGAAACTATAGTTAGCATCAGGATTGCGTCCTGTGAACAATAAACTCTACTAAGGGGGGGTTTGACTTTTGAGGTAAGCTCAAGCATAAGGGCTTATGCATCCCTAAAGAGGTCCAAATTTGGATCTTATGCTTATTGGCACTTCATACTCACAAATAAGGTACTAATTTTTTACGAAAACTTGACCGGGACACATTTGTGGAGCCCTGTGTTTTGATAACACAATATTATATCAATCACCACAGATAAGCTTACCCAAACACCCTGTAAAACAGATGTGTTCCTTACCACACCAAATCCAAATTAGTACCTCAAATTCTAAAGGAGATACTCCTCTATTAACAACTTTGTGGGTTGGTAACGGGTATTGGGGCAATTTCTACAAATGAAACAAGTGTTACTAAACCAACTATACCACAAATGCATAAGCTTGTTGCATAAAAAAAGCTGTAAAATCACCTCACTGGGCGCCAGGAACTGCTGATGTGGTTTGTTGTGTGAGTGAAATTAGGGCTTTAATTTGAAATTGATGGTCAAATAGATGACCGGGGGTGTGTGTCTAAGGTTATATATTGCTTATTAGCTTACATGTGTTTAGGAACTCCAAGTGAGCAAATGCAACAACTGAAATTGGTCACCAAAAAGGTATCATTTCTTTTTGAGATTAGTCATTATATACATAGGAGATGAAGTCTAATAAGTAAAATAAAAATTGATACCTTTGAGCTGTTGGTGAGCCTAGCCTGAGCTTAAGATTTCTTTATCTTACTAAGTGATGAGCAAAACTTGGTCTTGGTGGGAGTGTGGGTGTGGTAGAAGACCAGAACTATGTGAAAAGTTTGGAGGGATATTTGGGATGGTTAATGAAATATTTGGGAATTTGGGAGGGATGGCACTTTGATTTTTTTGGAAAATTTGGGCGGGGCCTTAGAAGAGGGAAATATTTTGTGAAAAATTAATTGCACATTTAGTCACTTTTAAATAATGTTTTAAATGTGTGACAAATTTGACTATATGATTTAGTCACTTCTAAATAATTTTAAATAATGTGTGACAAACTTGAGTATATGATTTAGCCACATACACAATTACTTCATGTGACCATATATGGATTTTGGTCACACTATTCAATTGTGTGACATATATTTGTCACATATGTATATATATAGTGTGACTAATGTTTCAAACTTATTTGTATCCGTCACACGTCCCAAATTATATGTGACTAAATAATCAAAAAAAAAATTTACAAGATACCTCTAGTCACGAAAATATTCAAATGTGTGACTGTAGCCTCAGTTGGAAAGACGAAATGGTCACACAAGTCAGATCAAGTGTGGCTGTTGATTTTATTCTAGTACATTTAGTCACACAAAAAAGCGACTGTGTGGCTGTTCGAAAAACAGCATGTGTGACTAAATCCCATTTTTGTACTAGTGAAAACTAAACCCTTTTCATACTAACACGAGTATTCAACGAACACTACTTCATAAATTACTTGAGGATTACTTTCTGAAACATGTTACTTATTAGGTTGTGCCGATCCAGTACCGTTGTAATCCACTTTTGATATCATTGTGCCTTTACTGCTTGATGCCAGTTGTGATATTTGTAATATCTTGCATTGTTGCATACTGAGGTGAATTCATTCCCCCACTTTTTACTTGCTTAAACTATTTTATAAGCTACTTGGGGTGAGATACATGCTACTGTTTTGACTATGATCACAATTGTTTGAAAACTGTACTTTGAACTGAAAACTATGCTTTCTGCTTTTTGAAACTTTATTTGAGTTGTAACAACACTTATACTTTCCCGGTACTGTGAGTGAAGCAGTAGCCATTTATACTTTTCTGGCACGGTGAGTGAAGCAGTAGCCACTTTGCGAAACATCTGATAAGCACTAAGTACCGCCCTTTCCAAAAGCAAGTCCCTCGATCATGAACCATTAATCACTTGCGAGTGAGCGTGAATATAGTTTATAGGCCTATAGGATTTGACCATCCCATCCCTGTTACTGGGTAGGCAACACGGGTGTGCTATATTTGAGTTACCTAGGTATTTGGCAAGATACCTAACTTTGGGAGCAACTATTATATTATGAAATCCGCGGTTACTGTCGACTTATGCTAGGGTTACTGGTGCCTGTTAACGCTTTGTGTGTCATGAGCTTAGTACAGTGGTAATATCTGGATTTATGGGTGCTAACAACTGGCCCACTGTTTCTGTTATGGGTGCAACAACATGGCCCAATCTTGAGAATTGTGTTCAATTGATTTTATGCAAACGAACTTACGGGAGTATAACAACGTAGCCCACTTTCTCTTAAACAGTTAAACTTGAAATATTGTGATCAACTATTTTATTTAAACCTATGAATTCACTCAACTTTTGTGTTGACTTTTAGCATGTTTTATCTCAGGACTTTTCTGCTGCATATCTTACTATCGGAGGAGCTTGGTGAAGGGTATGGCATGGTCATAGAAGAATCTGAAAACTATTTGGGACCGCTTTAAATCCTTTTATGAACCTATCTTTTCCGCACTATTTTTTTAATAATGTAAATTGAATGTTTTCAATTATGGAATTTCTTCTAAAATGGTTTAAGTAAAACCGTTCTTTGTACCTTGTGCTTAGATAACTATTCAATAACACCTCCCGACCCGTATGTTTTTGCTGATCCGATTTTGGGGTGTTACACAAGTTTTGAGAGAGAAATTTGCAAGAGTTTGATTGGATTATAATAGCGTGTGTGTGTTTTTCTTTGTAAGGGGTATTTATAGGAAAGTGGAGAGGGGTGTAGTTTGAAAAAATTGGATATCAAATGATATTAATGTGTATTTTTGAAAACAGTTTTGTGAAAACCGTTTGATATCCGCATCAAATGCCACTCTTCCCATTACCCGTCTTTTACACAGCTATCAAGGTGAACAGTTGCGTTTCTCTATAAAAGTGTATTTTTCAGAGTGTTTTCATCACATATAATATCAAAAGATATTATTTGTGAGAGGGAGGCATTAAATGCCAAGTGGGATTTTGATGAATGTTGAGGGGGGCCAAGACATAGATGTCAGTTAGGCAGAGACATATATTCCTTTAATTTAATATGTCCAGTTACCAACTTAGAACATTTAATAACTAAATAGTTAGAGCATTTAGTTTTGCATTGAATGTCCCTATTTATGTCTTGAGTCCCCTGAATGAATTTTCATTCAGTGTGATAATGTTAAGGGTTTTTAGTTGTCCATCTTTCAATGACAGCATTTTCTTTCTTAAGTTCTTCTATAAGGGCATGGTTTTGTTTCACAAGTTATGAGTTTTGAAATTGAAGTGTAACACTTTCAATTTTGGCTTGTTTTAAAGCAAGAAGTTCATCTCTACACTTATTTAATTCGAAACTTAGTTTGTTATATTTTGAAAACAGATTTAACCTTTGCTCTTCAATATACTTAAGATCGACATTAATTTAGTTTAAGTAAGATTGCCAATCAGAATCATCATCTATAGATAGTAAGATATTTACCTTCCTCATGGTGATGTTGACCCATTCTCCATTTCTGGCATGACTTTTTCCAACAGCCAGCTTGTTGTCTTCTGAGAGTGCCATCAGTGCATTGACATGAACTTCTTCATCATCAGAGGATACAGCTTCTTCATCCCAATCAAAAGTTTCAGCAACAAGCCCTTTGTTTTTAGCCTGAGAAGGTTTAGGGGCTTGGGGTGGCTGAGAGTTTGAGGGGGCTGTCTCAAGAAGTGCAAGTTTGGCTTTAGCCTTTCTATACTTAGCTTCAAAGTCCTTTTTGTGAAAAAATTTCAGTTTTGTTTTGAAAAGATTGACTAGACTGAAGCATTTTTGGTTGAAACTTGCTAGTTCCTGAAGAAGAACTGTTTCCAGAAAACTTGTATGAGGGTTCTGAGGTAGTTTTAGAAAAACAATCTTTTGCAAAATGACCCTTTTTGCCATATTTAAAACACTCAATGTTTTCATTAGCTTTAGCACTTGAAAAGTTTTTGTTTCTTTTAATAAAACGTTTTGAGTTAGCAAGGAGTGCCCTTTTTTGAAATTCTAATTGTAAGTCATTAAGGTACTCCTCACTGGTTCTCTCATCAGCCTCATCATCAGAATCTTCTTGAAAATCCTGCACAACACCATTAGAATAGAAGGCAGTGGATATGGGTGCAATAGTCAAGGCCTTTTTGGTCTCTTGAGTCTTCTTTGAATCAGGGTATCTCCTAGAGATTAAGTTGTCTTCATAGACAAACTTCCCATAGATTTCAGGGAGCTCAAGATTTTGAATGTGGTTAGCATTTCTAAGACCTTGAGAGAAGTTTAGCCACTTCTCAGGAAGACTGTTGACAAAGCCAACATTGATCTCATGCTTAGAAAGGGTGACACCATCATTGGTCAATTCATTTATAATGGTTTTGTATCTGATGTAAGTCTGAGAGAGAGTTTCTCAGTCTTTAGCCCTGAAAGTGTTATACTCAAGTTTCAGGTCCATGATCATGTTTTCCTTGGTATCTGAGGGACCCTCAAAGCTATGAACCAAGTCAGTCCAAGTCTGTTTGGCAGTTGGACAGTTAATGACTGATTCCATTATATCGTCAGGAATACATGATATAATGATGCTTTTCAGGCGTTGGTCTTGATTGACCACCCTTCTCTCATCAAAAGTCCACTGAGCTTCAGGCTTGGGTAAACCTTCAGCAGTCTTAGGGACAAAAGGACCTTCATTAATACATTTAATGTAGTAAGGTTTCATTCCTGTTAAGTAGCAAAGCATACGCTTTTTCCACTTGTTGAATTTTCCAACCTCAAGTCGGGGAGCAGTAGCATTATAGCTTCCTCCTTTTTTGTCGACTAGTTAGGGTACATCACTTTCAGCCATGGTAGGATCTTGATTTTAAAAACGTTTTGAACAGTTTATAAAACTTGTTTTATAAATCAAACCGCTCTGATACCACTTGTTAGTCCACTTTACATGGTTAGAGTTAGCTACAAAGTTAATCTAACTATGCACCATGCTTAAGTAATGATATGATATTCTTTGATAGTTATGAGGAAACGTAAAAGTAAAAAAGTCAATTTATTTTTCAACGTTCAATTCTTATTAGAAATCAATCAAAGAATTATACCCAAGTGTTTGCGGAATAACACTTGGGATTGAAATGACAAGTATGGTATGACTCCTCACTAAACTTAAGCTAAGCTTAAGTAGCAACTAACTGAACTAACTGAGCTATCTCAGGGACTAGGTTTCTATTTGGAGGAGTAAAAGTTGTTTTTGAATGTCTAAGCATTTAGTGCACAAACTTGTCGAGCTTTTACTCCACCTTATGTCTCCTATTTATACACAAGTAAATTTGCAACCGTTGTGATAAAGACAAAGGTGACCTAAGCTAGTTAGGACAAAATACTTACGTATTATGTCTTTAATACAATAGGCTATTTTGGGTATAGGACAAGGTTGCTTTCTGAGGAATAGTGATGACAATATTCTGATAATTAGCCGTTCAGGGAAACTTTGACTTTTCTTGATAAGGACTTCGTCTTATCTGTTCAAACGTTTCCCGCCTTGTCCCGCCTATTTTTCTGTCTTCAGGTCTTCAGTGTTCAGTATTCTATCTTCAGTCTTTAGTTGTTGAGGAGTCTTGGAGGTTCAGTGAGTTATTGTCATCACTCACTGAACCCATCACCTTCTTCTTTGGCTTAGGTACCACTCACTTAGTTCTGCCTCACTGAATGGAGTGGCTTTCTTCTTAGACTCGTCCTAAGCATCCTGAAGGTGACTCACTGAGCAACTGTTCACTTAGTGACTTGAATGTTGTTAGTTTTCTAACACTTAGGTTATTTTCTATTCAAATCCTTGTTTAAGGAAGCTTGGGTACTGAATGGACCCAACAATCTTCATATCATCACAAGGATGCGTATATGTATTACATAGAAAACGCCTGTCCCATCTTCAAATTATTTTATGAGAAATGGATTTGTAAATATGATAGCCCTTCATCTTCTCTTTGTTACCTTAGCAACAAAGATCATGTCATAGACTTGCACAACAAATCATCAAATCGTCATACTATAAATAAATAACGATATATTGGACTTAATACGTGAACAAGCCTTAAGGTCAGTTGTAGCAACAATTAAAGAGACCAAGACGTGTACCTAATTGCCGTGATAAGTTCTGCACATGTGAAAATCCTTCGAGAAAATTTTAATGCATGGACGAATGAGTAATTAGAAATTTAGAATGGGTAGCCTCTGGCCCTCTAGGACTTGTATGGGTGCTTGATATGAAAAGGCTCCAATCTGTTAGGCCTATTCAATAGTAATATCTACGTATGGTTAATCAAAGCCCAAAGCCCCACAGCGAGTTCAGAACTAACAAATACAAGATTTGGATAGTCTTTCTACAATCAGTTAGCAGATGTATCACTTGATTGGATCCCACAACACATTAATCATGATAGTAACGTATCCTGACTTTTTCTTAAAATCGAACCACCATTGCCGTAGCTAGCTTAAGCAATGGGACTAGACTTCACTCGTACTGTAAAATCAGTTCTTTAAAACAATATTCAAAAGCTTGAACACTTGGATTAGTGTTGATGACTTTTTAAATTTGAGAATTAGGTCCTGTTTCAAAAGAGCATCCTTAAGTTTAGCTGCACAAATATCTTTTTTGATATGAACTTGGATTACAATTAAAAACATGTATTTGCTTCATGTTAGCTTGCAAACACCTTTTCAACGAGTAGGTTGCAAATGATGATGTTAAGGTTTAAATTCTATCACCTTGTAGCTTTGGGATCAGTCAGTACCATTCGCGTAGTATTATCAATAGGTATTTGAATTCCAACAACCTCAATCTAATTATCATATAACACTAAACGGTTTTTCATGCAATATAACAGCCCTCAAATGCCTCAAAATTCTACAATTAATTTTATGTTATTCACCTTAGTTGAAAGATGTCGTGTTGCAATCTTATGTCTTGACTTTAAGTTGAGGGGGTAATATTGTCACTTTTTTTATGTAGTATGGATGTTTGGTTGTGTTTGACAGGATTTCATAAATTCAAGGTCTAAAGTGGAAGTTGGCTCTATATAAGCTTTCCTACCTACCCCAGTGATCATAATTCAGTCTTGCATCTCTCTCACTTCAAAGTTTTCTTTCTCAAAGTTGTTAGAGCTTTCTTGGACTCAGTCTTGATCATCTTGATCAAATAGTCTAGTCTGGTAGATTGTTATAGTATTGTGAGTGTTATAGTAAGGTTGATTGTACTTGATTCTTGTAGTGTGATAGATAGGATCCTTCTGAAGGGGACTATCTTTTTCTTTTGTATTTGTTTGGTGAGCACACAGTTGTGGACTCATCTTTTTGAGCTATAAGTAATTAAAGAATTTCATCAAAAGGTGGTTGGCTGGGTGAAGTGTTAAGTGTTGTGGTTGTGATTTGTGATCAATTTTAGATTTTTTACATGGTATGAGAGCCACGAATTTGATCTCCGGTGGTTTTTGATATTTTTAGGGTTTTTTAGTGTTTCGAGAATTTTTTGGGGGTTTCTTGATCCGGTGGTAAAATTGGTCGATTGGGGCTGTTATCTCAACGGCCGTGGTGGTTTTAGTGTAGATCTTGTGGTTTTTTGGTTCGATTGGTTAGGGTTTCTTCAAACTCTAATTTTGGATTTTGGGGATCTTGGTTCCTGGTGGTTTTTGGTAGTGATTGTTCGTGTTCTTGATTTTTACTAACAGTCTTGATTAAGTGAATCAAGGTTTTTAATGATTGTGATTGGTTATTCCGCTGCGTATTATAGTATTGTAAGTCTCTTTCTCCTTTAAACCCCTGGATATCTTAGTAGAAACACTGCAAACTCAGAGGGTAACATCTTGACCTACTTCCTAAAGAAGCAAGGATACCTGCTCTTCCCTCTCATAGGTGTGAAGCTGGGTATCTTTGTTAGTTTTGGTGTGAGTTTCTTTATCTTTACTATTTTTCATTCAGTTGCTCTTGTTGAGTCTAGATTGCTGGAGGATAGGAATTTGGGCAGTCTTGGAAGTCTGGTGGTTGTTTTTGAGATTTATTGTTTCTTATTGTTTTCCTGAGTTGTTATATGTTTGATATTTGTTGTTATATGTCTGTTATATGCCTGCAATCATGACTGATGTGTTGATTAGTGCTTTGGATGTTGGTAATCCTTTGTATTTGCATTCTAATGATAACTCTAATATGCCTATTGTGCATTTTAAACTGATTGGTTCTGATAATTACAAATTGTGGTCTACTGGTATGAAAATTGCTCTTAAGGGTAAGAATAAAATGGGCTTTGTTGACGGTACTTGTGTCAAACCTGTTACTAGTCCTATTTTGGCCCAGCAATGGGAAAGATGCAATGCAATTATGCTTGGTTGGATTTTTGGTTCTTTGTCCTCTGAGTTGTATTTAGGACAAGTATATTCTGAAATTGCTTATGAAGTATGGACTAAATTAGAGGAAAGTGAATTGTCTTAAATACAACTCAGAGGACTAAATTAGAGGAAGGTGAATTGTCCTAAAGTGACATCATACTTAATTGTCCTCTGAGTTTTTATAATAACAATGTTTTGTTTAATCTGCATATTGATAACTTTTTCTGTGCTAAAACTGGGTCTATTAAGTATGGTGTCACTTTAGGGTGGATTATTGATTCTGGTGCCAATCAGCACATGACTGATTCTTCTAAAAATATAGTTAATGTAGTTGACATTTCCAGTCTTATGTTAACTCTGGGTCATCCCAATGGGACTGTTGCCAAGATTACTGCCATTGGTAGTCTTAGGCTGACCACTGGTGTTGTTTTATTTGATGTCCTTGTTGTGCCTGAGTATAATGTTAGTTTATTGTCTGTTAACAAGATTATTAAGGACATTAAGTTCTTTGTTGGGTTTGATAAACATAAGTGTTACATTAAGGATTTGAAACTGGGCAAGCATGTGGGGACTGGTAATGAAACTGTTCGTCTGTACTTTTTTAATGTGGATAAGTATGGTGAGTCTAAACTTAGTATTTGCAATTTTGTATTTGTCTGTCATGTTTCCAGTGAGTTATGGCACCACAGGATTGGTCATCCTGCTGACAAAGTCTTGTCTATTTTGGGGGATAAAATTAGTGTTAAAAAGATTGATCATGTGTCTCCTTGTGACATCTGTCACAAGGCTAAACAGACAAGGGAGCCTTTTCCCTTAAGTGACCATAAGTCTAAATCTGTTGGTGATTTACTTCATTGTGATGTTTGGGGCCGTTATAGGGTCACAAGTAAAGATGGGTATAAATATTTTTTGACTTTGGTTGATTACTTTAGTAGAGTTGTCTGGGTTTATCTGCTAAGGTCAAAGGCTGAGGTTGGCAATTATATTGAAAGTTTTATGAAATTGATTTTCACACAGTTTGACAAAATAGTTAAGGTTATAAGGTCTGATAATGGGACAAAATTTGTTAACAATCATTTATAAAAATTGTGTAATGATTTGGGGATTATTCATCAAACCTTTTATGCCTATACTCTTCAACAAAATGTGATTGGTGAGGGGAAACATAGACACCTTACTAATGTTTCTAGGAGTCTTATGTTTCAAGGGGGATTCCTCTGTATATGTGGCGTAAATGTGTTTTGACAACTGTGTATTTGATTAACAGGCTTCCCTCCTCAGTCTTGTCTGGTGTACCCCTATTTTTTAGTGTATGGTAAGGATCCTAGTCTCTCTCATATCAGATCTTTTGGATGTCTGTGTTACTCTACCATTTTAAACTCAAATGATAAGTTTAGTTCTAAACCTGAAAAGTGCGTTTAATTTGTTTTTCTAGTGTTTAAAAAGCATATAAACAGTATGGTTTGGAAAGTAAGTATGTTTTTTATTCAAGAGATGTGAAATTTTATGAAACAATTTTTCCTTTCAAAATGAAGTCTGCAAATATTTCTAAAGAGTCTACAATGGTTTTAATGAGTTTGCAAATGTTTTAAATGGTCTTGAACAAAAATTTGATGAATATGGAGTAAACAGTTTAAACTTTTTTGACATCCATAGGTCTGAAAGTCCCAATGATGAAAAGGGGGACCCTTTTAATATAGAAGCTAGTGGTAGGGTAGTTCGTGATGACTGTTATAACACGGTTGAGGATGGAACTGCAACCACATCAACCCAAATAGGAGAAAATGTCACCTCTGAGGGCATAAATCAAAATTTTTTTAATGGTGAGGATTCTGTAGTTAATAGGGAAGTTCCAGTGGTTCTGAGAAGGTCTGGTAGGCAGAGGTATGCGCCTCTTAAGTTGAATGATTTTGTTGATGGTAGTAATGTTAGATATGGTTTGGAAAAATATGTGTGCTATTCTAAGTTGTCTGCTGTTAATATGTGTTTTTCTACCACTTTAAATAAGTCTTTTGAGCCTAAGTCATTTGCTGAGGCTTCTCAAAATCCTAAGTGGGTTGAAGCCATGAACTTAGAAATGGAGGCATTGCAAAGAAACCATACTTATGAGTTATGTGAGTTGCCAGAGGGTAGAAAGGCCACATGTAGTAAATGGATTTGGAAAATTAAATATAAATCTTATGGTGAAGTTGATAGATACAAAGCTAGACTTGTGGACAAGGGTTTCGATCAAAGGGAAGGTGTTGATTATGAAGAAACTTTTAGTCTTGTGGTTAAAATGGTCACTGTGAGGTGTCTTATTGCTTTATCTATGAATAATTCTCTCTTATATGGTGATTTAAAAGAAGTTTATATGAAATTGCCTCCTGGTTATTATGATAAGGATGAGACTAGAGTGTGCGGGTTGATAAAGTATTTGTATGGTTTAAAACAAGCTCCAAGGCAGTGGAATGAAAAGCTTACCACTACTTTGGTTGAACATGGTTTTGTGTAGAGTGAAAATGACTATTCTTTGTATGTGAAAAGCAAAAATGGTTTGTTTCTTGCTCTGTTAGTTTATGTTGATGATATTGTGGTTACTGGTAACAATGTCAAGGAAATTGAAGAGTATAAAAAGTTTTTGAGTTCTAAATTCATGATTAAAGAACTGGGTTGTTAAGATTTTGTAATAACAAAGGCTTCCAAGCCAGCTGCAACTCCTTTGCAGCAAAACATGGTTCTGAGTTTTAAAGAGTTTGAAAGTGATAAGTTTTTGTCTAGTATGACTGAGTATCAAAAACTGATAGGCAAACTTATTTACTTATCAATCACTAGACCTAATATTTCATATAATGTTCACTGTTTGAATAAGCATATGCATGCTCCTCTTAAGTCTCGTTTTGCAGCTGCTTTAAGGGTGTTAAGGTACTTGAAACAAGATCGTGGAACAGGTATTCAGTTCAATAGTGGTGAAAGACTTAATCTGTATGCTTTTTCACATGCAGATCGGGCCAAATGTCCTGTGTCTAGGAAATCTGTTTCTGGTTTTTGTGTGTATTTTTGCAACAACTTTATTTCTTGGAAAAGTAAAAAACAAGCTACTACTACTTGTAAGCTTATATGGGTTGCAAAAATTCTTAAAGATTTTGAAGTTTATAGTGTGTTGCCTGCACATTTGTTTTGTGACAGCAGTTTTGCTATACAGATTGCTGCAAACCTTATTTTCCATGAAAAAACAAAACACTTTGAAATTGATCTTCATTTAGTAAGGGAAAAGTGTCATCTGGGGTAATTAAAACTTTGAAAGTGGCTTCTGCTAACAATGTAGCAGATGTATTCACTAAAGGGCTGAGTATTACTCAGCATAAGCAGTTTTTGTAAGAAGCTGGGGTTAGTTGATATGTTCAAGCCATAAGCTTGAGAAGGGGTGTTGAAATATGTCTTGTTGCAATCTTTTGTCTTGACTTTATGTTGAGGGGCTAATATTGTCACTTTTCTGTGTAGTTTGGATGTTTGGTTGTGTTTGACAGGATTTCATAACTTCAAGGTCTAAAGTGGAAGTTGGCTCTATATAAGCTTTCCTACCTTCCTTAGCCGATCATAATTCAGTCTTGCATTTCTCTCACTTCAAAGTTTTCAAAGTTTTCTCACTTCAAATAGTCTAGTCTGGTAGATTGTTATAGTATTGTGAGTGTTGTAGTAAGGTTTATTGTACTTGATTCTTGTAGTGTGATAGATAGGATCCTTCTAAGGGGACTATCTTTTTCTTTTGGATTTGTTTTGAGCACATAGTTATGGACTCATCTTCTTGAACTATAAGTAATAAACGAATTTCATCAATGGGTGGTTGGCTGGGTGAAGTGTTAAGTGTTGTGGTTGTGATTTGTGATTAGTTTTAGAGTTTTTACAATCTTAAAGATGAATAAGCATCCACAGACATGTTAAGGTTTCAAAATTATCACCGAGTGGCTTTATGTCAATCACAATAAGAGGGCAGGGTATGGCTGAGCCATGGCGTTGCGCCATGGCTCCAGCCCAGAATTTCTTACGCCGACGGTACCATCTCTCTTTCAGCGCCATCGCCTCCTATGCCGACGGTACCATCTGCCTTTCAGCCCACGCGGTACCCTTTTTTTTGGTGGTTGTGTTTATGTGTGTGTGTTTGATTTTGTGTTTAGTTTGCAAAGTTTGTATTTTTTTTTACATGAATTGCAGGTTCCAATGAGGAAGAAGGAAAAGTTAGAACCTTTTTTTTTTTTTTTTTTTTTTTTTTTTTTTTTTTTTCACTTTAAACCTTGCTGTTATGAAAGTTTACATTAATAGTTCCTTGTTGTTTTTTTTTTGCACCGTTAGTCTCTATTTTGTTTACACCGTTAGTCCTAAATTTATGTAATGTATTTTTTTATTTATTTTTAATTTAATGTAATGTTTTTTAATTTTAATGATATTTAATTTAGTTAATTTGTGTATTTTTATTCATACAATGAAAAAAAATAAATAAATAAATAAATACCCCACGACACTACATTTTGTGGTGCCAACGAGGGAGTGAGTTTTGGTTGCTACGTGATAAGTTGGTGCCGAAGCATTTTTTGTCCATGGCTTGAAGCCATGGCACGAGAGTACCCAACACTCTAACTGTAAGATTATCATAACTGACCCCTAACTGGGCCAAGTTTCCCAAGTCTTTTAACGCCCTTGCGCATTTATCGTCGAAATACATTTGAACGGCATTTGTAAACATCTATACGGCGAGAGGACATGCATGGTAGATGGGAACAAAGTCCGATAGCCCATCGATGGCTAAAATAAAAACTTATCTCCACATTTTATTTTAGTGTCACTAAAGAATGCGTAGAGATAAGATTCTGACTTTAGCCAAGGACGGTGTATGAGGCGTTTTTCCATTGAACATGCATGTAATATTCTTGCCTGATAGATCTTTAAAATTGACGTGCAAATGAATTTAAATGATAAATGCACAAGATCATCGAAAGTCTAGGTAAAGTTAACCCAATTAAGGGGAAGTAGTGATAATATTAGGATATTAATATATTATGGTAATCGATCTAGAAGTCACCACGTGATTGAAACCTTAACAGTAAGGTTTTGTTCTTCCTTGATGGGAATTCCATGGTAGCTCCTATAAATTCAACTGTAAACCTGCTTACATATCCCTCAAAACAACAATATTGTTCGCTCTTTCAAATATAAACATAATCATTTATTAACATCAGTTTAGGTCTTATTGTATAAATTACAAGGAAAACCCCTCTGACTAACTAATTAGCACGTACGTCATGTAAATCTTGTAAACAAGTTTTATAGCAGTAAGCTAGTTTACCAAGACGTGGAACATGTTAGGAACTCACCTTAATGCCGGAAGAACATATGGGTAACCTCCTATATATTTATCTTTTTTGTAGCTGAGCCTCGTCAATTAATACTCAGCTCGTTCCTTTTTTCTAGCTCTCCTTCTCGGCCCTCGACTCCTTATATAAATATTTATCATATTGAACGCTAGTATGATTAAAAAAAAATGTTCTAACTTATAATCACCTATTAGTATTTCAAGGGTCCATTCACTCATTTATTGGAGCAATTTTCTATACTAGACGAGTACCCGTACATAGCAACGGAGGTTCCTAGCGGCAGACAATTAACGATATGCGATATTGTGGTAAGTATTTCGTATAACGTTCAAAATAAAACGTGAAAATATCAAAATATAATTTGCAAACGGTTGTACCCGTGCATAGCAAATGAATTTTCTAACTGCTTACTTAGTTTTTATAGCTTTCATTTGAAAGTATAAAGGGTATTAAAGGGGGTAAATTAGACAATTAACTTTAATTTTTTTTAGAATAATTAAGTTTTCAAAAAATGAGGTATATGCGGTTATTAAGATAGTCGTTTATGTTTGTATGCTTGCATGTTCTTTTATGTTTTAAATATACTAATACAACAATTGTAAAATTATTTGTGGTTCTCATTTGATTGATGGGTGAAGTTAACATTCTCTGTTTTAGACGTTTTGTTTAACCTTTGTTTTTTTTTTTTAAACACGGAATGTTTAACCTTTGTTTATTTATGTTCATGTTTTAGGTCGAAACATTTATTTTTAATTTTAGATCCATTTAATAAGGTTGCTTTTAATAAAATCACTATAAATAAGTTACTTTTAAAAAGCAAAAACAAACAAAACGCTATTAATTCTTTCCAAATTTTAGATGGTAAAAATTTCAAACACTATTACAAAATTTCAAATTTAAAAACTTTTAAACTTTTGGATCTTTTAAATTTTAAAATTATTTCAAATTTCAAAACTTTTAAACTTTCAAAATATTCTTAAATCTTAAAAGTTTCACACTTTCAAAATATTCCGAATCTCAAAAGTCTTACAATTACAATAAGATAATTCACATACTCTAATAAATTTCGAAATTTACCTGCACTTTACCAAACAGATTTACTTACACTTTATAAACAAAATTTACAAACAAATTAAAAAAAAAATAAAAAAAATAAATAATAAATAAAAAATTGTAAACATCAAATACGATTGTGACAAAATTTAAACAACAAAATACACAATAAACTTTATATCATATAAATTTTAACTACATAATATTTTTTTTGAACGGCGATTTATTAAAACACTAGCAAGGAGCTAGATCAAACAAGAACAATATAAGGGTTCTTAAGCCAATCGTCCCACTTGAACGACGCTTTACGCCTAAATTTACACCAATAAAAAGAACTAGAAACTAAATTATCAAATATGACGGCCTTTTCCGGGCTTTTCTTGTCAAACAAAATCTTGTTGCGGAAGTTCCACATATACCACCACAATCCAAAGAATACGCCTTCCAGAATTCCTTTGAGTTTAGATTGAATTCGAATAGAAACCAACCAATCTCGCCATTCCTCGTAAGAATTCACTTCCGAGTAGTCGATGTTCCACCAAGAAGAAATCTTACGCATGATTTGCCTCACAACGACGCATTGAAAGAAGATATGATTTGTCGTTTCCACACCAGTATTACAAATGGGACAAACCATCGAATCGATATCCATTCCTCGACGAGAAATATTGAAGCGCGTAGGAAATGCATTAGATTTGACTTTCCAAGCTATTATATTCACCTTGATAGGCACGGATTTAACCCACCTAGTCGGCAAACAAACATCTTGAAACCTATTCTCATCAATCTTTTTCCGTATTGAAGCCACGGAAAAAACCCCATCTCCTTCTAAAGACCAAATAAAACGATCTTCACAAGGCACCAAAGTGGTCGACCTAGAGATTTCAGCCAAAGAATTAAGTTGCATCATTTCAATTCCACTTCTCGCTTGTCTTCTGAACGAATTATCTAATCTGGGAGCATGTATTTTCGAACTAACAGATGCATATTTATTAGTCTCAAGAGCATACATACGTGGGAACACATCTTTGATAACACCACCTTCGAACCATTTGTCAATCCAGAAACGCGTATTTTCTCCGTTCCCCAGCTTCAAACGGATGAAATCAAAAACATTAATGCCATGACCTTGTAAATCCCTAACTTCTTGAACGATAGATGACCAGCAGGTACGAACTCCTCCAAAACTCACCTTGTTCAAATTACCGTCTTCCCCGTAAATGGCCTTGATCACTTTAGTCCATAAGGAGTTTTTTTGAGAATAAAACCTCCAAATCCACTTGATCATGAGACCTTTATTAAGGGCATACAAACTTGACACACCTAAACCCCCTTTATCCCTCGGAGTTAAGACCATATTCCATTTAACCCAAGAAGTTTTGGAGCTCTTCTGATCATGGCCATTAAAGAACCGACTACGGATAGATTCGAGAAATTTAAGAATACTCGAAGGAACCTTAAAAATAGACATATGGAATATTGGCATAGAGCCCAACACCGATTTAAGAAGCGTAAATCTACCTCCAACTGAAAGAAGATTCATTTTCCATCTAGAGAGACGCGATAAAACCTTATCCACTACTTCTTTCCAAGATTGTATCCTCGACATATTTCCTCCAACTTTCGTGCCCAAGTAAATGAAAGGAGTCTTAAGGATTAGACACCCAAGCTTGGCAGCCGCGCTTTTAACCAACCCATCTTCTACATTAACTCCCATAATCTTACTTTTACACATGTTAATACGAAGGCCAGAAGCCCGGAAAAAACATTCCAAAACACAAACTAACGAGTCAATGTTAAGCTCGCTCCATTGGCCAAGAAAGATAGCATCACCCGCATAAAATAAATGAGACAGATTCACCATGGAATTGATTTTGATCCCCGTAAACAAACCCGCATCTACCACACGCTGAAAAGAAATATGCAAGCTCTCCATAATAAGAGTGAAAAGAAAAGGGGATAAAGGATCACCTTGTTTAAGACCTCTAAAAAATTGAAATTCCTCCGTAGGACTACCGTTGACAAGAATGGACCCCCTGGACGATCTAAGACAACCTTGAATCCAAGTCCTCCATCTTTCGCCGAAACCAAATTTGTTTAAAACATTTACCTATAAATTATTTACAAATATACTTGCAAACAAATTACACGCCAAAGTGCACAAATAGATTTACATAAAAAATACACAAAGGTCTTATACACTTATAAAAAAAAATACCAACAAATATTGAGAGGTAAATAAACGTTTTCCGGTGACGACAGTCAACACTACAGCAGAATCCGGCGGGAATTAAGCAGATTCCGGCGGCTGTTAGGCTGATTCCGGCCGTGGCAATAATATAAATTTTTTTTTTACTCAAATAAAATTTTAAAGCTTAAGAAATACATAGATCTATAAAAGAAACATAGATCTAAAATAATAGAGCTTTCAAAATCCATAGATCTTACCCGGAGGCAGCAATCCTTTCCACCTAAAGCGGCGGCGACTGCAACCCTACCAGCGACAGAGGCGTTAAAATACCTCTAAACTTGAAAAACTCTTTTGGTGGTTTCTCTCGTGGTAGTCCGGTGGTGGTGTCGTCGGGGTGGTGTTGCCGTCGGGTGGAGGTGGAGTTAGGTGGTGGTGGCTTCGGCCGGTGGTGGCGTTGGGCGGTGATGGTGTGAGTTTTAAAGTGTTTGTTTGTGTGTTTTTGTGAGAGTGTTTTGTGTATATGTTATTTAAGTTTCAACATTTAATTTTTAACATTTCTTTATATATTTTAATTTTCAACATTCTATTTCTCTCACATTTGACCATTGTTGAAAAATTCAACTTTTCCACTTGACAATAAACTCTTTATAAATAGTATAGACTAGGCGAGTACCCGTGCATAGCAACGAAAATTCCTAGCGGCACACAATTAACGATATACGATATTGTGGTAAGTGGTTCGTGTAATATTCAAAATAGAATGTGAAAAGATCAATACATCGTGTTGATATTCATAACCATATGCTGAACATCAGTACAAAAAACTACAACCTTTATACTAATAAAACTACAACTGAAGTCAACAAACCTATCAATATCCAACATCAAAGTAATACCTCTAATACATAAACCAATAGTAAAGTAAACCATCAGCTTTTAGTTTTCCTTCATTGCCATAAGCCTTAAGATATTGTGTTGTACATAACCATCTTCAAAACTACACTTATTGATATTAATAACCTCATGCTGAAGTTCAGAATAAGAATCTGCTACGTTTGAAACAGTAATCCGACAATTGAAATCAACAAAACTATCAATACAGCCCTTAATACCCAAGATCAAAACAGAGACTCTTTCTAGAGTGCATTGATCGTAACCTTGGCTTGATTTGAGGGTTGCAGAGTAGATACCAAATGCGTATGCAGAGCCGCAGTGCATATGCTCGCTACCGAGGCTAAAAAGGCGGTACATGATGGTATACATCCCAGACTGTGTCATAGCACTCACAATCCAGTTGATAATATAGAAAAGTACTACATTCCCCATATCTCTACATGTTGCAATATCGTACGGGAGCTGCATACATCAGATATATATAATCAGTTAAGAAAGTGAATCAATTTTCAATGACACAATCACAAGACATCATGATTAGTAAAAATACTACATGGAAAGTAATATACATGTTCACAGTTCCGTTAAGTTGGATGGGCGCGCTTAAAAAAAAGGGCCTGGTCTCTCTTCTTTAACCATTAATGAAGACAAAAACTATAGATTTATACTTGTATTTTCTTCTTTCCTCTTAGAAACACGAGTGGTTTATTACAGTTTGAGTCATCGTAACATACTTGGTTTCTAACGTTACTACAAAAGCCTGCAACCAAACACACCCACAAAGTGCGACCATTGAAATTTCCTCCAACTCGCTTTTCTTACGGGCATATGAAATTATGAATGCATAGTTATTGCCAACATAACAATTGATACACATCTAAAGAAAAGATACAGTGAAGGATACCTGATAAGCAAGATAAAACATGATTCAAAAGAGCCATATATGTTTACAACCAATGATAAATGTTAAGAGTTCATATGCTAATGAATCCTGAAACTAAAAGGATTTGCTATCTTTTTTCTTCTAGACAGATTGTTATAAGTCTTATATATAGCATATAACCGTTGGAGTAAATCGCTCATAAAGATAATTCAGACTAAAGTCATTCTGTCAAAACCTAAACCTCAAGTATCAAATTCTTTAAAACAACATTATCCTACAATCAAAAGTAACAATATTTGAGGCATAAATTATAAAGACGATGATATGCACAAAAAAAAAAATAATAATAAAAAAAAAAAAAAAAAAATTATCCTACAATCAAAAGTAACAATATTCTCACATACTATACCTGCAATGAAAAAAAAATATTTGATAAAAAATTCTTAATCAAATTCAGCGTTAAACAAAAACCATTGAAAAAATTAAACACAAAAGTGTGGAGTAAAGGAAATGACGAATCTGGAACCTGTAAATTATAATTGCAACACCACCATAAACTTGATCATAACTGCACCATAAGAATTGAAAGAAACGATATTAAAATGTAAATATCACATTCAAAATCCGTTTACAAATGATTTATGACGTTTACCAAACAAAATCAGAATTCAAAATAAACATCAATGTATATGGAATATAAATTGGCTGAGAAAATTCTTTGCCCTATAAAAAACAATGACACAAACAAAATAAATTCATGTATTTTGTCAAAAGTTTGGTACTTTTGAGCTTACAATTGTTTCACACGTCTTGTTACCTCGAGCACACCAAATTTTCTTACTTTTGAGCTAACAAAAATATACGATGTAAAAGCTCTTAATACTACTTTATATTGTTATTGTATTTCTATTATTTAAATACAATTGTTTTGAAATATTTAGGTTTTTGAGATTTTGTCCTGTCCTTCTCAATCTGACACTTCCCTATTTTGCATAGTAAGTCCTTTTATGCTTTTGACACAATAAACTTTATAACTAAGTTTACACTAAAAGCTTATAACAAAATTTACAAAATAAACTTTATAACAAAATTTATGCCATAAACTTTATAACAAAATATACACCATAAACTTTATAACAAATTTACACCATAAACTTTATAACAAAGTTTACAATATAAACTTATAACAAAATTTACACTATATACATTATAACAAAATTTACACCATAAATTTTATAACAAAATTTACACTATAAACTTTATATCAAGATTTACACTATAAACTTCATATCAAGATTTACACCATAAAATTAATAACAAATTTACAATATAAACTTCATAACAATGTTTACGATATAAACTTATAACAAAATCTACTTTATAATAAAATTTAAACCATAAACTTTAACAACAATTTACAAAATAAATATTAACAACCACCATATCAAATATTAACAACAATTTCAAGAATAAAGCATACTATTTCCGGCGATAGCAACAAATTCAGGCGCGACAGTAGTTTTTCCGGCGAGGCACTAAATTTTCTGGCCGGCTAATCTAAAAAAAAAAACACATAGATCTATAAATAACGAAAAAATATTAATGAAAAATATTAACGAAAAAATTAACGAAAAATATTACAGTAACAAAAAAATATTAACGCAAATTAAATATTTTCCGGCGAGAAATATTAACGAAAAATAAATATTTTCCGGCAAGAAATATTAACGAAAAAATAAAAATTTCCGGCGATAAATAATTTTTTTCCGGCAGAAACTATTAACGAAAAAAATACCAAAACGAAATATACCAAATACAAAAAATATTAACGAAAAATACCTCAATTTTTTTCCCGTGGTGGTAACTTTTTCCGGCGACCAATAGATCTACAAAAAAATACAAAAAACGTTAGATCTATAAAAGAAACAATAGATCTACAAACTAAATATATAGATCTAGAAAAAATATGTATGGATCTATAAAAAAAAAACAATAGATCTACAAACAAAATATATAGTTTTATAAAAAAAAACAATAGATCTATACAAATTAAACTTATTGGAGAGGTGGTGGTGTTGTGGGGCGGCGATAGGTTTCGTGGTGGTGAGGTGCGGCGGATGAACAGATTCGAGAGGTGGTGGTGTTGTGGTGGTGAAGTGCGGCGGCAGTTAGGGTGTGGTGGTGGTGGGTTTTTGTGTGTTGGCTTGTAGATGAGAGTGTGGTTGGTGTGTGTGTTGTTTTTGTTTAATGCACGTATGTAGTTAAGATGGATAAGATGGACAAGAGCAAAATGGGGATTACACAAAATTTAGTTTTTCACTTTCTTTACTTGTTGATCATTTTTTCTTTATAATTAGTTAAGATAAAGGAAAAATCTCAATGACAGGTTTTAACATTTTGAAAACTAAATCATTCCTTAACTATTAAGATAATATTTTTTTAACTATTATCTTTTTAGTATGCTTGATTAAAAAGGTTAAATATTTTCTTTTTCTTCCATAATGTTTATACTTTTTGTTTTTATTGTAACATGCTTAAAAAAACTCAAAAGCTATTTTATCATTGTTTTGGGTTAAACTGTAATAATAAAAATAAATTAAAAAATAAAAAAAAAAAGAAAAAAAGAAAAAAAAAAAACACCGTAAGACCAAAACTCATTCCCATAATCATTTTTTCCCCTTCTGAACCCACCTACCTCTATTTTTCTCTTCATCATATTCGACTAAAACAGCCTAAAATAATCTCACTAAAAAACAACTCACTAAAAAATTTAAAAAATTACAAACACACTACTTGCAATTCACGATCATTACAGGCAAACAAACTATTTCAATTCAAATTAAGATGATTTAATGTGAATAGATAAAGTTAGGGTTCGTATATGATATTCGATTAGTTTAACCGTGATTTGTGAATGGTTACTAATTTCAAACGCCTTTTATTTATTTATAGGCAAATCTTATGTGTATCATGATTCTTTTATCGTATGATTTTGGTGTCATTGATGAACTATGCAAAATGTGTTTGATAAAAGTTCTTAGGCCACTCACAACAGTTAACTCAATCTTAAATTTTAAGGCATGCCACGTCAGCTTTTTCACCCCTTAACTTAACTCAGCATTAACCCACACAACAATAACTCAGCTTTAATACACCTTAACTCAACTTTACACATAAATTTTCAAATTCAACCCCTAACTTATAAATTACTTCATTTTTTTTAAAACATAACATTTATTAAAACATAACATTACATTCAAACATAACACACTTAAAAAAAACTTACAACGAAATTAAAGAAATAAATAAAAATAACGACGAAATTAAAAATTACATCATAAAAATAAAGACAATCCTAAATCTACTGTGGAGGCGTCCCGAGCTTGTGTTTTGCCACAATGCGAGCTTTTTCTTGGTTGATCCACCACACCACCTCTGGAGGTTGCCCGTCGGTAGATTCCTTCAAAAACTTTATTTCCTCTAGCCTTGTTATCGCCTCTTCTTTTTCTTTTGTAGCCCGATACGCGGCTTCTGCCATCTCCCGTTTGTGACGATACTCGAGTGTCATACTCTCCACGAATTACACTGACGACATACTTCCTCCCGTACTCGCTCCCGTGCTCGTTCCTCCCGTGCTCTCAGCTCGGATCGAGCTTTCCTTGCAGCACGCCTTCCCATTGGCCTTGGTTGTTCATCATGACCAAACAACGCCTCATTTGTTTGGCTTGGTGGTTCATCGCCGGTTAAATCAATTCCCTCCGGCGTGTCCCACTTCACATGACCCCGTAAAACCTCCCAAGCCTCCTCGTTGCTAAAAGGAGCGGTTTTGTGCTCATCCCGGTACATTTCTCGGGCACGTTTCAGGATATCAATTTTACTTTCGCCACTTCTTTCTTGGCGTTTGGAATGTTTGTAGTACGCGTTGAACTTTGAGCAATCATGGTTCAACGTTCTCCACTTACTTCGGAGCATATCCTTGTTCTTTGGTTGGTAATTGACTCTGTTAAACTCATTATGCACCCGTTGCCAAAACGTATCCCTGCTTTGACTTCGACCCACATGTGCGTCTTCCGACGCTGCAACATAACACTGAGCAAGCACTTTTTCCTCTTGTAGGTTCCAACGTTTGGTCTTGTTGGCAACGGGTTCTTCATCATCATCCTCCAAAGGTTCGGGTTCAGGGTTTCTTGATTTTCTCGCCTTTTGTTTGATACGCGAGAACTTGTTTTTCTTTAGTGGAGACGTTGGAGTCTCGGGAACTTCATTGGTTGCGGTTTGAGATTGTTGTGAATGTTGGGAGAAGTTGAGATTGGAGAAATTTTGGGTATTTAGGTTAGATTGTTGTTCGAAATAGAGCATTTGTTGATGTTGTCGGTAAAGTTCTTCTTCCGACAAGCCAAGTGGGTTCGGGATTGAAGATGAGCCGGCGTTCGGGTTTGAAGATGAGCCGACATTGGGGTTATTAAACCCGGAGCTTAAGAGATCTAAGAACGATTCGTTCCCGTCATCGTTTAGGTTGAATCGAGACATTTTTTTTGGGGTTGAAGGTTGAAAAGATAGTGTAAATATGTAGTGTATTGAGTTGTGGAAGTGTGAAAAAAAATATGTTGTGAAATTGTTATTTATAGGGGATTGAAAATGGTTTAGATTTTTTTTTTTTACTAAACCCCGCTCCATTTCAACGGTTAGAAAAAATAGGGGTCGAAAATGAAACAATTTAAAGTTGCAACGGTTAGAAATAGGGGGCAAAAGTTTTTTTTTTTTTTTTTTTTTTTTTGACATTATATACCCTTAACGCAGCGTTATCGCCCGTTACTTGCATCGCTTAACGCCCTTAACGCAACTTTAACATGCAAAAATCGTCCTTTAATGTGGCTTTAACGAGCCCGATGTGAGTGGTCTTAGTATAACACGTTACCAATCTTTTTTATTATTATAATTTGTCTAATGTTTTTCATTATTGACGCCATTAAAAGTGGTTTGTATCTTATGTATTATCTAATCATTTCTAAAAACAACTTTTGTTGGTAACTGTGCTTGTTTGATATTGGTGTTATGAAAGTGCTTAATGAATTAATAATTTGCTATGAATAACCAACACGAAAAAGACTTATTCTGAACTATGAAACCTACTAGAATCTTGAACGTTTTATCCCTGTGGTTGATTAAACGTTACAGCATCTATCCTTTTGACTAACAGCCATTTTGTTTTTACTAAAATGCCTACTAGAATCTTGCATGGTTGATTAAAAGTTACAGCATCCATTCTTTCATCCAATGACCGTTTGTTGTACTAAAATACCTTTGTTTTTTTAATATGAAATGACTAAAGTATATCAATGATGAGTTGGCCCAGTGATTGGGATTTGGCTTGGTGACCGTGAGGTCTCAAGTTCAAACCCCACTAAGGCCATCTTTGAGATATTTAGGAAGTCCCTCTATGAGGGCTTGGCTTGGGTATACTCAGGTCAAGTCTGAGGGGGCAGGGTTTACCCCTATTAATCATCATGCCTTCGGGCGGATTAGTAGGGGGTTTTCCCCCCATCGGGTATTTGAATAAGGCTTTCCACTTCGAGGGAGCTCTCTAGCGCGGGCCCGGTTAAGACAACGTAAGCTAGACCTCCCACTGTCAAAAAACGAAGTTCACCTTTCAAAAAAAAAAAAAAGACTAAAGTATCCTCACTTTATTTTTATTTTTTTCTTTTTCTTACTATTATTATTATTATTTAATTAAAAACATTTAGTTGAGGAGTTTCTTACACAACAAAGGATAACATTATATCACAAGCCCTTTAGTATATTAAAAATATTAATAGTATATATATTTAATATTAGTAATAAGTTTTGACTCTGTATTGTAATGCAATTTAGTTGTTCGTTTTGAAATGCTTGAGTGAAAAATATGTGTGCTATTGTTTGTAATTCAGGTATGCGGCGAGGTCATCAAGTCGAGTTAATTAACCAGATTACAAGTAAATCGGCGAAAATAAACGGCTCTACGAAGAATAGTGCTATTTTCGGTATGTTGTGCGGGAAAGAAATATTACGATAACTATTGTGGTTAAAGACTAAAGAATCACTTCTTCATTTAAACAATTTAAGATCATTTGAGGACCAAACTTTTTTTACATACCAAGGGACTAATCTCCACCCTCCATCTTTATTTGATCTAATGGATGAGATTAATCCCAACAATTTAAAAAACCCACTTTCATCCTTTTTTTTCAAATATTAATATCTTTCAAACCGTTAATCGTTAAGCGAAAAAAAATATGCCGTTACGACGAGCATTTAATTATCTTTCTATAGATAGGCAATTTGATATATTTTCGACAATTTTTTTTTTCATTTTTTTACGTTTTTTTTCGTGGCCGAAAAAATCATATATGATATTACATATCATATATGATATATATGATATATCATATATGATATATATGATATATCATATATGATATATCATATATGATATTACATATCATATATGATATTATATGTAATATCATATATATGATATATCATATATGATATTACATATCATATATGATATTATATGTAATATCATATATGATATATCATATATGATTTTTTCGGCTACGAAAAAAAACGTGAAAAAAATGAATTTTTTTTTTTTGTCGAAAGTATATCAAAATGCCCGTCTATAGAAAGATAATTAAATGCTTGTCGCGATGGTGTAATTATTTTCGCTTAACGATTAACGGTTTAAGAGATATTTAAATTATAAAAAATGGGTGAAATATTAAATGCTTTTAATCTCAACCATTGATTTCTTTTAGATGGATGGTGGGGATGAGTCCCTTGGTATGTGAGGAATGTTTGATTTCTAAAGAATCACTTCTTCTCATTTAAACAATATATATCTATTGGCATATGTGAATCTATTTAAGCAATTTCTCATCTACAAAACTTGGACAGTTTTATACGAGGAACTGGTCAACAAATATTGCACATGAAACAAGATACACCATTCATGTTATCTTGATACCTATGATGCCATGTGTGGGATTAAAAAGCTCATAGGAAAATAAGGTTTGTTTTAGATATATATCATATGTTGTTCACAAAATGGCCTGAAAATATGCCATGAAAATAGATGAATATAATCTCTCTATTTTTCTTTTTCACTAAGTGAATATGAACAAGAGAATTATATACGAACATGTCTCAAGCTGATGATATACAAAGAACGTTAGACAACCCAAAAGGAAAAAGTGTTCAGAACTCCTTTAATTTCAAAAGTTCCAAAGCTCAACCTTCCCCGACGTTTCAGCAACTTTTGCAACGTAAGACTCGTGTTTATTTTAGTAGATTTTGTTTGATTTATGTGAAAGATTGACATATTCACTTGTTGTTTTACCCTTCGACTCTTCTTGTAATACCTTTATATCATATAATGAAATAGAATAATGTTGTGGATTCGAATCAATAACATCAACTGCTTAAAACAGTATTAACAGATCAAGACCACCGGCTTCATGTATGTTGAGTTGTTGACGATTCACAAATAAATAAAATGAGAACTGTGAACATAAACAAAGAAAACTCTGTAATTTTTGCCCAAATGCTAACTAAATTTTGCTGCTTTATTATAATATCAGGTGATGGTTCGAAGTGGTCACATGTTTCCTTGCAAAAGATGAAAAAGTACAGTGACCAAGAAGACAAGGGGAACAGCCATAACAAAATGTCAGTTTTAGCAAAAATTAAAGACAAAGCCAAAAGGCTGAAACATTCATTGAGCAGGAAGAAACATGGTGACAAAAATGATTCACGATGTAATTCAGCCACTCGTTCATCCGGTTTTAGTCTAAAGGACAAGGGTGAAGAAGATGCCAATTATCATAGTGCACGAAGTAATCTATACTTTTACATTTCACATTTTCAGGTTATTTTATTATCATATATGATGTATTAAAACTCATACTTATATGTATGTGTATATATTTCAGATTCTGAATCCAAGCATGCACCAGTTGCTAACACACAAGCTCTTGTATCAATTCCCGAGAAGCATTTAGAGAAAAGGAACACTGAGAAATGCAAGGATGAACCTTCAAGCTCCAGTAACACCATAACAGATCCACAATCAAAGAATCAAGCCCCACCGAATGCATCAATTGTTGCTTCTGACACTGATACCAAGAACAAGGCCGTAGCAACAACAGATGTTTCTAAAGTACATGAATTGCCGGAAAGAAATTCAAGATTCTCAAGCCTCACAGTTTCCACTTCAGAGAGTGTCACGAATAGATCTGATAGAAGCGTTGAGGAGGGAGATAACATAAGAGGTGAGTCACAAACATGGGATAAGGGTGTGTCGGTGAAAGAATATTTGATGCACAAATTTGAGCCTGGTGAAGATGAGCGTGCACTTTCAAAAGTAATCACAGAAACAATAAGTCCTCGAAGAGATAAGGTGAGAGAGGCTATGAGTTCTTTTCTTAAAAACGAAGAACCTTCTGAGATGACATCATCGGATGTTGATAACAATGTGAACTTGAGCTTGAAGTCGAAATCATTACCTACTTCTACTAACTTAAACACAAACAAAGAGCCAAAAAAAGGTTGCATTAAACAAAGCCATAGTTTAGGGTCAAATGCCACAAAAGCCTCCGCGAATTTAAATCAGACCTTTAAATCGACTTTTGCTTCTTATCAAGTCCATTTTCTAGGTTCAAGCTCAAGCCGTAATATGAATCTGAACTCCTCAACCACTTCATCTAGCCCAAACACTAACCTTTCCACTAGCAAAACAAGCTCATCGCCATTGGGTCATGCTTCCATGGCTAATGAGACTCAGACTCAGACTCCTGCCTCTAGTACTGCTGACCAGACTCAGGTGTCTAGGCGCATTGCCACTAGTGTAAGAAGGGTTCCTGTCAATAGTGCTAATAAGAGTCGGGTTCCTGACCATACTGATGCTAATGAAACTCGATCCCATGTCTCTATTAGAGGTCAGGATCCATCTCCTGTACAAAAAGGCTAATATAACTCGAGTTCCAGCTTCAGGAAACAATCATAAAGGTAATTAAATGCTTGTTTCATAAGCATCATATCACCATAGCGTACAACTCATTGATATATATATATATTTTTTTTATTATTATTATTTTTTTGCAATGAGCCTTGCCTTGAATATTATATTGCTCATATTGTTTAACAACAACTTGTTATATGCAGATGGGAAAGATGAAAGTTGTGGAAGGATAATATAACTGAAGAGCTTTTACAGCACAAGATATCCTGTGTGACACCCGAAAAGAGGCCTGATTTTCTCTCGTTCCCCCTCAAAACATAACAAATTGTGTATTGTCTGTAGATATGAATGAGTATGCAAGCAAATGAGCAATAAATAGATATTCGAGTTTCATTGTTGTGGTGTGGGATCCCAACACAAAGTTGTAGAAAATTAGCTACACAAATTATAGTTTATTGGGACATTGGTGGCTTAGATTCTCACAAGCCATGAACCATTCCGAATAAATTTTAACCAACTGAACCAGTGGTGAGAAATTGAAAGTATAGTATAACGGAGCAAAACATGTACGTAACTTTTTTTAGCATATACATATGTGTTGCTTCATGTTAGCTTGCAAAGACCTTTATAACCAGTAGGTTGCAAATGATGATGTTAAGGTTTCAATTCTATCACCTTGTGGCTTTGAGATCGGTCAGTACTATAACATTAATATTAACATTAGTTATTTTAATTCCAACATGTTTTCTAAAAGACTAGTTATCTGAATTCCAACAACTGCATTTAAAAAAAAAAAAAAAAAAAAAAAAAGAATTCCAACAAACTCAATCTAATTATCACATAACACTAATGGTTTTCGGTGCAATATAACAACCATCAAATCCTCAAAATTCTACGAGTAATTTTCTGTTATGATTCATCTTAAAGATGAAAAATTAAAGCTGCCGCAAACATGTTAAGGTTTCATTTTTATCACCTAGTGACTTTAAGATCAATCACTATAACTGTAAGATAATCATGACTACCCCTTCATTTGGCCTAGTTTTCCCAAGTCTTTTGACACCTTTGCTCATTTATCGTCAAAATATGTTTGAACGTCATTTGTAAACATCTGTACTGGCGAGAAGAGATGCATGTTCGATGAGAACAACGTCTCATAGCCCATCGTTGGCCAAAATCAAAAACTTATAACTAGGCGTTATTTTTAGTTTCACTTAAATAATGTGTAGAGATAAGTTTTTGACTTTAAGCAACGATGGACGAGTATTTATAATGCAAATTTGATTAAAGAAAATAAAGTAAAGTAACTCCCAATACCGTCTTCCACGGGTTATGGGTCCCAATACCGTCGAAGATGGTGTATGGGGGAGGTTGAGACGTAGACAGTCTTACCCCTACCTAAGGTAGAGAGGCTGCTTCCGGTTCTACGAAAGGTAGAAAAGGACCCCCGACCTTTTGTAGGGAGTGAGGATCGAACCCTTGACCTCTCGGTTGAGAGGCAAAGGGTTTTCCAACTGATCCAACCCTACTATATTATAATGCAAATTTGATTCCTTTCACAATATGTTACCTGATAATGTATAGGGCGGAATCCGCCCTGTAGAAGCAAACAACACCTCATCTGGTCACAAGGCATAGGTCCTGACCCAGGACGGGGCCGGAGAGAAGAACTGAAATGGACGGGGAGGAGAGTAACGGAAAAATCAAAGAATGGTGGCCAGCGTCCAGGGCTAAGGCATGGTCTAAATCGAACCTTCTTCACCACGCCCTAACATAGATGACTAAGCTCCAAGACACGAATCACGTGACCTACTAAGAGAAGAAAGGAATATATGGTGTGGAAGAGGTGTGGACCAAATCATTCCAGAAATGGATAAAACGACGAGATGAGGCGGCGTCATAACTCCCAAGGACGGCGGCAAGCTATATGTACAAACAAAGTAGCTCGGTTGTCCATAAAAGATATGAGTCAAACGTATCAACACCGAGGCGTTCACGCTATTTGCAACCGGACATTAACGGGATCCGCCACCCGTGATCCGGGAAAAACGATAAAGTACTTAGCCTATAAATACCAAGCCATGGATCATTTAAAGTGAGGTTTTTTCACATACTATCACTCCACTCTCTCAACTTTCAATCCTAAAAAACACACTTACTCTCACACCCAAGATTGATCGTGGGATCCCCTCCAACGGTAAGACTAACGGTGCTTTAGCTTAGCAGATTTCATCTTGTGAAATCGTTCATTCCATCACAACAAGCGGCGTCCTTAAGCTGATTGTTGGAGACAAATAGTACGGCTAATTTTTGTTTATCAAGTGGTTCTGTTCGTGGGACCAGAACACAACTGCGTCCCATGAACATGAATCAGGCTGTTGAGAACACTCCCACTAATGTTGACGATTTTGCCCAAAACAACGTTAACAAGGAAGCAGTGGCTCAACATATTTCCCACCACGGTATGCCCCATCAGAGGTGGTTCGTGAGTTTTGTCAAAAACATTATGAACAGTTACTCCCTTTTACGGGGAAAGAGCCCAAAAGAAAAACTAAAAGATGTCTGAACCCGACTTAGCAATGGTGAAAGTATCAAGCAAGAAACCAAAAAAACATCCTAGTACCAGGATCCCTAGGGATCCAAGAGAAAAAAGAAAAAGAAAAGAGAAAGGGAGAACTAAAATCTTAACAAGGAAGCAGTGGCTCAACATATTTCCCACCACGGTATGCCCCATCAGAGGTGGTTCGTGAGTTTTGTCAAAAACATTATGAACAGTTACTCCCTTTTACGGGGAAAGAGCCCAAAAGAAAAACTAAAAGATGTCTGAACCCGACTTAGCAATGGTGAAAGTATCAAGCAAGAAACCAAAAAAACATCCTAGTACCAGGATCCCTAGGGATCCAAGAGAAAAAAGAAAAAGAAAAGAGAAAGGGAGAACAAGATCTTGAACACCACCTGGACGACAGTTTAGGAGTGTATTCTCTAGATTAGGGTTCAGGTCTCGTAGTTCACAAGGGAGGCACATAAGATCCTCATCACCAAGCTTTTCAAGGCCGGGAAGTGTTTTCTCTCGCTTGGGAGCAAAAAAGACGAGCAAAAAAGACAAGAGCTCTATCTTGAGGAGAGAAGCTAGGAACTCATACGAAGTTATGTAACATGTTCTAATGACCGACAACGGAAAATAAGGCGGAACTATTCTTATCCAGAAAAAGAAACTTTTGAGGGGAAAAGAATAAAAGCATCATGTGAAAGTGACGACAACGTCGGAAGGAGGCACTGGAAAAGCAAATCCTGAAAGTCTTCAGAAAGAGCACAGGATAAGTTATCCTTACCATACAACTGGGAGTCTAATACGCCGTTCACAAGGCTCATTAACGAATTTGTTTTCCCAAAAAGAGTCTGAATGTCGTGAATGTGAAAACATACGACGGGGCAAGAGATCCAGAAGATCACCTTAAAAATTTTACAACTGCGGCTGGGGTTGAAAGATAGCCTATGCCCACATGTTCAACTCGGCCCTCATGGAAGTGGCCCGGCTGTGGTTTGATGAACTTCCACTCGAGAGCATAAATAGCTTTGAAGATCTTAGCAACATACCTCAAACGTCATACACGAACTTTATATCAAGTTCTTCCATCCTGATCACCTAAACATATCTTGCATGTTCTAAATACAAAAAAGAGCAATAATAGTTACACCAAAATATTAATGGCTTGATTTAGATACTGTATTATGTAAAAAGAACAACTTTATTGAAAAATCACCACTCATTACCACAACCAAATAAAACACAACTCTTAACAAAGCATTTAAATCAACACTCATTATCACATATCAGATTTACCAAAAATATTAAACAAATACAAACACATTCACAAATCCACAAACTAAAAAAGAAGCTAAATACCTTACATCAACGAATCAGACGACAATGAAACCTCAATAGCGATTCTTGAAACACCAAAATCCTAAACTCTCACCGTTATCCCAAAATGTAACCCAACAACAACCACCGTGTGTGTTCAGAAAGAAAAAGTATGGAAACAAATAAACCGGAAATCACATATGTATGTGATTTTAACATCAATGTAATGCAAAACAGGTATACAACATGCAACCAACCCTAAGATCTGATTAGTAAACTGAACGGCAGAGGAAAACAAGTTTGCAACATGCAGCGAACCCATTAACTAAGTGCCAGCTAAGATAAGAACTCACTAATCTAACCCATTAACACTATGTTAATCACTTTAAGCCGTCGGCTCGGCGTGTGAACAATGTCGGCTCAAGCCATGGATCCACAGTGCACCCAAGCCGCCCCACTCCCTCAAGCCAACCTCTAAGTCGGCGGTTTCGGAACAGTTTCGGCTCCTCAAACCACTTCAATGAATATTATATAGTATAATTGTTGCATTTAGTTTAATATGAAGAAAAAAAATTGTTTAAAAGTTCAGTTTCTTTCTAGTTTTTTTGAGACTAACCTACTCAAAAAGCCTTATCAATTATCTATGTTCTGGAAAGACACCATTTCAAAAGTTTCTAATTTTCTATCACTCTTCTTTAACTAACTAGTTTTAATAAAATTTGTTGTTCCAAAAATATCTAAGTTGCTTTATTATATACGGGGATGTATGTAAATTCCCTTTGTTATTATTATTATTGTTTTTTAATATGCGAAAACATATGGTCTAGACCCAAAATATCAGTCAATAAAAAAGCTAGTTTTGATTCACTTACTAATTTTCCAAATAATTAGTTAAGATACTCAAATAAACAAGAACGTAAACAAGTTGAATTTAAAAAGACATATACGCGCATCAACTCATGGCAATTCCGGTAAAGCGCCTCATGTTGCCAGTTCATTACGTAGAACTTGTCTAGCATATTCTTGCATGCACGCCAAGTGGCAGCTATCGAAACAATAGTTATTTCCGTTAACCTGTCTAAACAGCTATAACTTAGCAGATTTTACTTAAAATAAGTTGTTATAGATCAGTCTATTGAAACTCGACTGATGAAGTATGAAGTGATTTTGATCGATAAGACTTTTTATAATTTTTAAAAGTATGTGGCATTGTAGTGTACATTACTATTTCAAATTCTCTTTTCTGGAATCAGAGAGTACACTGAGACAGGCATTTTTGTTCTGTTTTATGAATGTATGCTCATGAGTTTACAATATTTGCAATATTTTAAAGGTGATTTCATAAACACAAACATTAAAGGTGCTAGAGAAAAAAAGAGATTACAATACGTTCGTAAGAGCGTAGTTTGTGTCAAAGATCCAATCATGCCACACATGGTTCGACATAACAAGAAATTTTAGTCGAAACAAACCCAATTCCTATATGTCCACGTAACTTAAGTCGAAATAGATTGTATAAATAAAAAGTTCAGCCTTATACTGGGTCATCATCCCAACCGGACCGAGTTGAATAAAGATCCATTTAAGTGTGTGTAACACATGTACATCTTATCTATAATACATTATAAAATATTTGGAACATTTTTAAAATAAAAAGTCTCAAAATATTAATTCTACACACTCACTTATTATGAAATTGTATCTTAAACATTCACAATTAATGTAACTAATAAAACAACTCTATAAGAAAACTACAACTAATAAAACAAATAGTACAAATAATCAGTGGCGAAGCTAGAACATTTTCAGTGGGGGGTCGGGATCTAAATTTTTTTTTTCCTAACGCTATTTCGGGGGGTCGAAATCGAATATACCGAAATTTTTCTACACGAAAACTATATACCCCCTACATCGCAAAAAAAATTTCGGGGGGTCGGGCGCCCCCCCTATGTAGTTGCGCCCCTGCAAATAATGAAAGCTACTAACTAATATAATCATCATTATTTGAAATGATACAAACTAATCATATGTTTTCTACTTTTACAATCACTTATTTTAACCAAACCGTAATGACCCTTTAATTACCTTAATATTTTAAACGTAATGTCCATATGTTTTATACTTTTCTCTTTATCGTCGTTTATGTCATCTTCTTCATCTTCATTTGTTTTTTTTTTAACAAAGGCCTATTGTTACATTTATTATCGTAAGAAACAATGATCGATTACCCAGTGGTGGTTCAAGGGTAAAGCTACTAAAGCAATCGCTTTAGGCCCCCCGAATTTTTGAGGCCTCCAATTTTATAAGATGTCGTCGTGTATAAAGTCGTCACGTATATTCTTTAGGCTTAAAGACTATTAAATACTATGTCCATAATTTAGGTTAAAAAAAAAAAATAATAATAATAATAATAATAATAATAATAATAATAATAATAACGTTATTTTAGGGTAATGGTAAACAATGATTAAGCTCATTTTAGTATTATTTTTTTTTAGGCCCTCATGTTAGGATTCAAGGATACATCTGTTTTTATCTTTATTCTTTAGGCTTACAAACTATCAGATATCAAGTCTATCGTTTTAATTTTATAAAAATGACCAAGGTAGTCTTTTAGGGTAATGGATCATTTTAGTAATCTGATTCTTAAAAACTAATAGATATGATTGTAAATGAACTAAAAGTTTGATGATCTGTTTATGAATTGTTCAAAGGATGATACACTTTTATATGTTTTATGCTCAGTTGATCATGCATTTTTAGTACTTTTGTACAGTGTGTTAATAAATGAATACGATTTTTTTATTATTATATAATGAACATGAGCATAATATTTCTTTTTACTTAACTGTTTAAGTACTCATGTAGGGTTTGTTCGATAGAATGTTCATGAACGAACACGTACAAGTCCACTCGTGTTAGTTCAGTGTGTTATCTTAGCCCTACTTCACTTTTGTTAATTCAGTGTGTTGTCTTAGCCATACTTCTAGATCATTGAAACGACGATGTATGGTTTCTCAATTTGTCATTTTGTTTTTCAATCTTCAACTAGTTCTTAAGTTTACCAAGCGTTCTTGGTTTTATAGTTAAACGTTATATTAATCCAGTTACTTATGTTAAAAACACATCAAATACTCGAAAAGGCCCCGTGTAGGTCACGATAATAATCTCAACAACACACTCGTTAATGACTTATTGACACACGAACTACTACTTATCTAGATATTAAGCTACGTATGGAAAAAGAGAAATAAGCTAATACGATAAAGCTAAATAAGAGAAATAAGATGAGAAGAATAAGATAGAAGGTTTTCACTTAATTCGATTCATACACTAGCAGAGCTTCCGCACTTACATAAGAAAACCAACAATGAAAATGTATCCCTTGCCTTGTATTTATAGGCAATGGGAGGGGGAATCATTCTAAGAATATTCCCTTTGCATGTGACTAGAATATTTAATCTCATGTGACCGGTCCATGGACTACTAATGGACCGGTTCAAAATTACAAACAATATAGTCCTAATGAACGTGCAACATTATAAATGAACAAGACTTGTAAATATTTAAAACATGTTCCTAACAATCTCCCCCTAAGTCTTGATCATCAATGTTGCTCGACGTCTTCTTTGCATCTTAGGCTTCCGATGTCTTTATAATCTTTGTTTCTTTGTTCTTGAACAATGATGATATGTTGTCGTCTCTATCTGCCAATCTCCAATGTCTTCTCGTCTTCTCCATCATGCTCATATGTCTTAGACTTGTTTTCTGCAACTTGTTCTCACTTTTCAATCTTAAAACTTGAGAAAGGTTGATGTGCTTGAACTTTTGACTTTACTATATCATATGTTGAACTTTTGATGTTTCTGAGTCTTTGAGAGAACATTTCTTCAAGATATGAACATGATGGAGTCTTGATGGTCGAACTCCAGCTCCTTAGCAGCAGCAGCAGCAACAGCACGAACCAACCGGTTCTTACAGGCTCGGACTTGAGATCATCAACAGCATAGTGTGAAGACTTTCTCAAATCCTAACCCAGACCGTTCTGAACCGGATTCCCCCGAAAGGGATTACACGGACACACCGAAGTGCACCCACGATTCAGTGAGTCGCTGGAGATCACCCCACGACTGTAGACCGTTTGGAGCAAACACTAAGCGTAACTCACAAAGAGTTACCGAAGTGACCTGCTGTCAGAGTTGTTTGATGTTGCTCTGGCAGGATTTCCATTCAATCATTGATAATCACAATTGTGACTTTTCTCATGAATGTTCTTGGTAGATTGCTAAGATCTGCGAAGGACACTTTTCCTAATTTACAACTGATGCCCATGATGTAGAACACCAGAGTAATTCTAAGTGTACCTAAGAGATCTTTTATGAATCTTATGGCTCTAGACTCAATAAGTGCACATTTGTTTGGTCATCGGAGGCGTGGAGCATATTGCCTCCTTTTCAATATCAACACTCTCGTAATGAGAGGTCAATAGATTATGAAGGGTTCTCCGTGTGAATGAAACAAATGTCTTTTGAGAGACACTTGAGTGGCTTAGAAGGTTTATTAGTGCGTCACTGGGTCCATGACGTCTTTGGTCTTCAATACCGGTGATGTTCATCAACCAGTAGATTATGAATTGAACCCGGTGTCTGCCCTAAGGTTGAACAAATGTAGGGCTATTTCTTTTCACCCTTTTCTTTGCTTTTCTTTTTAATTCTTCAACCCCTTCTTTCTCCGTTCATTCATTTTCTCCTTTTTTATATCATACCTAGGACTTTCTAGTTCTAAACTATTGGTATTGTCCTTGGGTAGATCCCTCCGGCTCTGGCGGATCATAGGACGGTTTTCCCTAACCTTAGTCACCTTATAACTCCATGACTATCCTAATGATGCCATAAACCAAACCATTGAAAATCTCTCAAAAGTGTCGATAATTGTAAAGACATTTTGTTGACACCTTGAGCGTTTGATGATTTTCAGAAATACTCCCCCTTAACATGTGCACATAAGTATTAAATTTTGAAATTTGCACATGCCGGAAAGAGTTGGCACTTTTTTTTTTTTTTTTTTTTTTTGAATTGATAGACTTTCAATGAACCTGATCGTTGCGAGACACGCTTACATCACCAGTTAGACTGGCTTGAAATTATTACCCGTCCAGATCAGATTCAAAGATTATCGCTCGAAATTGGTACATTTTACTCAGACATGTCCTTTGCGAGACACGCTTACATCACCAGAAAAACTGGCTTGAAATTATTACCCGTCCGGGACATGTCCTTTCGACTACTGACTTTCCTATTCGTCAATTCGAGAGTCAATTCGGAGTTTGAACACACGAGATTCCAGCAAATGAGACATCATATTTTAATCATCTATTTCTTCTCCCCCTCAAAAATAGCATACTCATGATGTTTTTGGAAAAACGTTTATGATTAAAATATGCTGTTTTTTGAGTTTTAGGGAAGTAGTTTCAAGAACATTTATAATTCTTTGAACAAAGATTATATTTTCAAATATTCCCCCTTATCAAGGGAATATTTGTCCTTATGAGCAGAATGTTTGAAAAACGTTGGAAAACATGCTGATTTTAATTCTGCTCATAAGTAAGAAGCTTTCGCTTCTTTTATAGGATTGAGGCACTGAAGCGTACCTCAGGGTCCTTTCTTTGGGGTCCGGGTTGTACACTATTATGTGTGCACAAACCGTAGTCATATTAACAGTCATAAATAAGTAAGAATATTGAATGAATATTGAATATTGAAATCAAATTCTTACAAACTAACCGCCTCTGCCAAAAGTGGTGAATTTTGGATCTGTTCTCTGGAATAATCTGATGGCAAATGGAGGACGACCACCAACATATGTTTCCAATCTCCTCATCTGATCCCTTCGATAGAGCCTTTCTTCGATTGACCAGATAAAATTCTTGACTTGCCTGAGCTGCTGATGATTCCATTTCTTGTGCTTCTTCAATATTTGATCCTGAACCCGTGTGACTAACCCATCTCGAACATTCTTTAGAGTGTCATCACAGAACTTGTGAATCTCTTTATGTGGCATGAAACGGTTAGTGTTTGTTGCACTTCTGTAGACAAATCCGAAGACAGGGTCGGTCTTGAGCAAGTACTGAGGCTCCTTGTTGTCAGTAAGAGTAAACATTGGTTCCTCAAGATTCAGCTTCATCTGATAGCTTTCAACTCCAAGCTGAAGATCCTCTACACGTTCTTTGATAACCGTTCTTCTGATGAAATGACAGATAGCCGTGCTAAATGCATACAGAAGAGTAGGATTGAGATGATTCAGCTTCCCTTGTACTTTCATCAAATACAGATCTTTAATGTCGTTGAGATTGAGTTCCGGAAAATCTGCTTCGTTGAACGTGTAAATAAGATCATCTTGTCTGCGAACAGAGATCTCAGAAATGAATGTGTATCCAAGCTTTTGTGAACCCTTAGCATCAAGCACCGCCTTGATACGAAGATCACTGAACACCTTTTCACGAGATGCCATGAGGCCAAGCTTGTACTTGTACCACGACTTGCGTTTGTCAAACCAGTGGTGAATTCCAAGTTCAGCGTCTCGATCATATTTTGCCCGTTTGTTGATGAAGAGTTTACGGTGTCTAGCTTCTTCCTCAATGGCAGGATTGGTGTAGTTCGCAGCAGGAGTGAATGTTATTGAGGTAGCATATTTGACTTTACTCGAAGCCCCATGTACGAGTAGTTCCAGATCTTGATTGAAGAAGAATGCGAATGGAATTTCTGACATTCCATGATATGGTCGTATCACAGGAAGTTGTTTTGTCCAGTCAGTAATGTATGGACGTTTCTTACTGTCAAGACCACCTTCCCTGTATACATCTGGATTTGTCCAATCAAAGTCTTTGGATAATGCCCTAGCAATGTTCTCCAGATGATATTCCAACTCAGCGGCATTTGCAGATTTATCTTTTAAAAGGATGAAGGCATCATTCTTTATTCTATGAAGCTCTCTTTTTGTCATCTTCTTAATGTTGAAAGCATGTTTGACTTTCTGAGTATATTCAAACGTGCTATCTTCTATTTTGGAAGCTTCGTCGTCGATGATCTGGGCCCCTGCAAGATGATCGAACCAGTCGTTTCCTTGTAAGTCTTCATCAGTATCCAACCATGTTACCACAGCTGGTTCTTCAGACGGTTGCTTACTGCTGGAAGGTTTAGACTTAGCTGGTTTTGGAGGTGGTTGAGGTGGATCGTCTTAAGGTTGAAACTCAATGTCATCATTAATGAAATGTTCAAAATGATGCTCAGTTTCCTTTGGACCAGATTCGTGATGATTTGGAGATGGTGAAGAAGTTCTTTGTTCTGGTGGTTCCTGAATGTGAATACCAGATCCACTCCTAGTCCTTTGTTTCTTTTGTGTGGAGTTTGGATCAGGATCCTCAGTGTCATTATCACGAATCCTTTTACCCTTATCAGCAGCATCTTTGCAAGAAACCTTCTCAATATGTGCTGCAATAGACTTCATAAGACTAATATCTTCAGGAGAAGGAGATGTCATAGCATGGAATCTGTTGAGAAGTTCAAGTTTGAGTTCTTCTGTGGTGAAGTCTTTGAGTTGCTTGAAGCCAGAATTGGAGATGATTGCTTCTTTGACCTTGATATCAAGTTGAGTATTGACATTCTCGTTAATATTCTTCTGTAGATCAGCAGTAAAACGTTTGACATAATGGCTTCTCTTACTTTTGATATTATCTTCTATATCAAAAGAAAGAAACTCATCCATGTTCTGCTTTGTTTCTTGCATCTCCTTGACTTGATCGGACAGACCCTTGATAAGATTTTGCATTTCTGACATCTGGTCTTTCATCTTGCTTTCTCTTCTTGCTTGAGCAAGTTTGGCTGCTTTCTTGATTTGCCTGGATATTGGTGAGAGAACTTCAACTCTTGTGACTTTGGCGATTTTACTCACATGTTTACCTTTCATGACTGTCTTGATTCTTTCTGCCAATGTTGCTTTGCCTTTGTTTGGTGGTGACTTTGATGGTGATGGAGTGAGTGATGGTATGGATGATGATGAATTAGGAGAAGCAGAATCCTTGTGAGATGAAGATGAAGGTCTTGGAGATTTTCTTGGTGATACTGGAGGGGTTTGATGCTTGGGAGGTGATTTAGGAGGTGAGATAGGTTTGGGAGACGGAATGGGAGGAGTCTGATCTCGTAGTTGTTGTGGAGGAGACTTATTGAATGGATCATTCAATGGAGAGATAATGTAGTTATCAGCTTCCTCATCCTCCTTTTGTTTTCTTTCCATTTCTTCCTTCCTTTTCCTTTCAAGTGCCTCCAGCTCATTTGCAGCTTCTGTAGTCTTTAAACCAGTAATTTCCTTTTCTTCATCTGAATTTCCCCATTCACCAGTGTCTTCATGGTGGTGCACCTCCTCTTGATGTGGGATGTCATCAAACATTGAATCAGAAATTTCATTTTCGGTAAAGACTATCTTTTCAGACTCAGATTGTGTTTGATTCTCCAAGTTGGTTTGATTAACCGAGCTTGATTGAGGAGGGGGAACTGTAGTTGTAGCCATAGCGGGTTGATTAACCGTATCTGGCTGAACTGTGGAAGTTTGTGAGACACCGGGTTGATTAACCGGATTAGGGGATGAGATTGGTGCTGGAGTAACTCCTGATCCTCCTGCTCCCTTAGCAATCTCTTCCTTCTTCTTTTCTTCCAATTCCCTCATAACTTTCTTCTGTAGTTCTGCTCTTCTTTCTTCATCAATCTTCTTCTGCTTAATACTTGCCTTAGCAGCATTCTCTAAGTCAAGCTCTGTTTGAAACTCAGCTTCTTGCTCATTGAGTATTTCCACTTCTGGTTCAGTGTCTTCAGAGGATTCAGAGGATTCATCACGAATACCAATGTCTTCAACTTTTGGTTTCGGAGCAGTCTTAATAATTCTCCTCTTGCTTGGGGGTTGTTTCTTTGGAGCACTTGATGCACTTCCAGTTTTACTAGCTCTACTACTTTTGGAACGAGTCTTGGAAGAACCTGTTCCCTCAGTCATTTTAGTGATGCCGACAAGCTTCTTCTCATAGGCTTGAATGTAATCTGCGTAAGCAGGAGTTTCCTTGACCTCATCAGTAAGTAGAACATCAAACAGCTTAAGACCTTGTTTGTGAGTGCTATCCTTTGGAAAGTATACTGATTTGAAGTCCGTGTCCATCTTGATCACATGTCTTTCTCTGTCTTCGGGTCGATTAGAAATATCATGATGCTTATCAAGGAGAAGACTGATCAGCAACTTAGTGTAACGGACAAATGGGATTTTAGTCAAGGGTTTTCTGAGTAGACCATGCATTTGATACATAAGATCTTCCCAGATAATAGCAGCAAAATCAAGGTTGTGTTTGGTAACAAATCCCCAGAAGAGTTGAGCATGAGAAAGTCTTGGATGTTCGTGTCCACTGTCTCTTCCAGACACTGATCGAATCAGAATATAGTACATAGCTCTCCATGGTTGAGGAATGGACCTGGCATTGATATTTGAGAGGATGTTGAGTGGAAGATCTGGATCTACATCATATCCAATGCCAATGAGAAAGTTGAGAATGTCTTGTTCAGTGGGTGAAGGCCAGTATTGTCTTGAGGTATCCGGTGGATTTGGTAGAGATAAAGCTTCACGTAGATGTGCTGGAGTGACCTTGACTTGTTTTCTGTCAAGAGTGCATGTGAAGAATTTGTTGTTGTCATCTGGTTTGATAGTGCTCCACATCTGATGAATGTAAATCTCAGGAATACTATCTGAATCTTCCAAGATACTCCTGCATTCATGTCTTTTGAGGATTTCGATGACAATTCGACAACTTGGTTCAGCACACTTGATGTTGTCGAAGACCACTCTTGAATTGTTCTTGCCATACTTAGCCTTGAATCCTTGTGGGAATAACTCTGCTTTGGTGATAGGTGGAAGTGGTTGTTGTTGTTGTGAAGACATTGTGGATGATCTGAAACAGCATTATGACACCAATTTGCAGGATATATGTGTGTTAGCATTAGTTGAGATTGAGAGTTTACACATAACATCCTTTATTAACATGATTGAGCAATCGTTAAACTATGAATTGATCATTTTAATTTGCATAAGAAATTTTCTCATAAATTTGACAAGACTTAAGGAAATTGGAATATTAATGGAAATTAGTAATTTCTAAGACAGATAGTCAAAAACGAGAGATTTTGACAAATGCGAGAAAAAATTACCAATTGCCAGAGAATATACCAATTGCGAGAAAAACTTGTCAAATGCGAGAAAAATTTCCAATTTCGAGAAAAATTTCCAATTGCGAGAAATATTTCCAATTGCGAGAAAAATTTCAATTGCGAGAAAAAATTCAATTGCGAGAAAAAGATTTTTCAATTGCGAGAGCATTTTACCATTTGCGATAGCAATCACCAATTGCGAGGGCAATGGCAATTGCGAAAGCAAATGACAATTGCGAGAGCAATTGCAAATTCGAGAATATCTTATACAAGAAATTCCGAAACCCTTTTGACGACGATTCTTTCACCAAGATCTTGTAATTCACAGATTAATGATTCCACACTAATTGCAATAGGTTCACAAAGCTATTTTATTCATTCTGTCCAAGTTATAACAATTTTTAACCACAAAATCTATAGAATCAAACTGCTTGTGCATCGTGTTCTTGATAAACCCTAAATTTCAATTAATGATTAACTGATATTTCTGGGCTTAATCTGAGGCAACAAATATTCAATTCTTATCATAATAACAATATTACAACACTTTAATCACACCAAAACATTTACATCCGATTTTCCCCAAATTATGAACATAAACCCTAAAATTACGAATAATCATTCAGATGAATTTCTGGAACAATTAAGCACGCATTTATGTTACATAATCAAGTTCTAAGTATACAAGTACAAGCATAATCACTCAGAAACACATAGGATTAAAAAATCCCAAATCTACGCAAACCCTAGAAATTCGACTAATCATTATACACAAATTCCACCGTTGGATCTTTAATTCCTTGAAAACCATATGTTATAATCACTTAAAAATCATGGAAACACTCACAGATTTGTTAGAACTTGAACGGATGATCAGATTTAATTAGAGCCGTTGATTAGGTTGTTGGGTGATAGTAAATGCGAGAGACAAGAATCAGAGATAGTAAATGATTTGCACAGTAGTTACAGATTGCATTTAATCCTTTACTATTAACTTTTATCCTATTTCCACAATTAGTCCCTTAACCTCAATTCTTAGCACAATAAATCCTAACCAAACGATTTTCAAGAATTAGCACTTTTAGTCCTCTAACAATTTGTAATCATCAAAGTCCTAACAATTAAACAAATAATCCTTAGGATATCACATCAAAACCAATACAAAGCAACAGTGTTACAGAAAAACATGCAAGTACAAATTTGTAAAAAATTTGTAAAATTTTGTGTCCCCCCCTCAACATTTGTTCAGAAATGAATAAAGACAATTTTAAAATGAACAAAATGTTGAATGAGAATTTGTACTTGCACACACACTTTTTTTTTTTTTTTTTTTTTTTTTTTTTAATTATTTACAAGATAGTTTGGATGTTTGATTCAATTATTTGTTTTGAGAAAGTTTGTCAATTCTTGAGGAGTCAAACATCGCATTCCAATTTGGTGAACCAATGTCACAAAACGTTCATGAGGTAAAGCCTTCGTGAAAAGATCCGCCAATTGGTGTTCCGTTCCCACGAAATACAACTCAACGGTACCCTGCTCCACATGTTCTTTGATAAAGTGATATCTGAGAGCGATGTGTTTGGACTTGGAATGTTGCACTGTGTTGCACGAGATAGCAATAGCACTTTTGGAGTCGCAGTACATCGGGATTTTGTTGAATATGTAACCATAATCCATCAGTTGTGATCGCATCCAAATGATTTGAGCACAACAGGCAGACATGGCTACATATTCTGATTCCGTGGATGATAGAGACGTACAATCTTGCTTCTTTGATTGCCAGGACACTAGCTTATCACCGAGGAATTGAACACCACCGGATGTGCTCTTTCTTGTATCAATACATCCCGCATGATCCGCATCTGAAAAAGCAGTTAGTGCAAAACCAGAATCCTTTGGATACCAGATCCCCAAATTAATGGTTCCCTTGATGTATCTAAGGATTCTTTTAACAGCAGATAAACGTATTTCTGTTGGGTTAGATTGATAGCGTGAACACAGGTATGTGGCAAATACAACATCCGGTCTGCTAGCTGTGAGATACATAAGAGACCCAATTATACTACGATAATTTGTAGGATCAGTGGGTTTTCCATGTATGTCAGCATCTAGCTTCGGGGATGAGGAGGACATAGGGGTGTTATAGGTGTCACTAGTGGTCATGCCATGCTTCTTTAATATCTCTTGTGCATATTTAGATTGACTCAAGAATATACCACGAGGTGATTGGTGAACTTGTAATCCTAGGAAAAAATTTAATTCACCGATCATGGACATCTCAAAGTTTTGTTTCATAAGTTTTGCAAAAGCTTTTGAGTACTTTTTATGGGTAGACCCAAAAATGATGTCATCCACATAAATTTGTACGATGAGAATGTCCTCCCCGTGTTTTTGTATAAACAGAGTCGGGTCCACAGATCCTTTAGTAAAATGATTAGCAAGCAAGAATGCAGCAAGTTTATCGTACCATGCCCTCGGGGCTTGTTTAAGGCCATAGAGAGCTTTCTTAAGCCTGTAAACGTGTTGTGGATGTTCTGGATCGACGAAGCCCTCTGGTTGTGAAACATACACCTCTTCACGAAGTTGTCCGTTCAAAAATGCTGTCTTCACGTCCATTTGGTAAACTGTGATGTTCTTATGAGCCGCGTACGCCAGGAACATTCTCACTGCCTCTAGCCTAGCCACTGGAGCAAAGGATTCCTCGAAGTCAAATCCTTCTTCTTGGCTATACCCTTTAGCAACCAACCGAGACTTGTTACGAATAACCGTTCCTTCTGCATCCAGCTTATTTTTCCAAATCCATTTTAATCCCACAACATAAACTCCATCTGGTTTTCTCAACAAGTTCCCAGACTTCCAATCTTTTGAACTGATCCAACTCTTCTTGCATTGATTCAATCCAATTGTCGTAAGTCAGGGCCTCTTTGATATTTTGCGGTTCAGCTTGACAAACGGTGAGAGCGTAAATGCAAGTTTCACCATCTGTGTGGAGTTTCTGGCGTGTCATAACTGGTTTATCTGGATTGCCAATCACATTTACTAACGGATGATCCCTTGTCCATTTATGAGTTGATGGGTAGTGTTGAATGTTGTGATGATGATATGACGGGTCCATGTTGCTTGAGGATGATTCTCCGGTATCTGGAACAGTTGGTGGTGGAGCAAATGGATTAAAGAAGGCGTTCCCGTCATATCCTGATGGTGGTGGAACATTGTTAGAAGTGGGGGATGAATCTTCAACTGCTGGTTGAGGTGTTTTCTCCATTGATGATGATGGTTCAGGTTGTGGTGCATCGGTAGCAACTACTGTAGATGTAGATGCTGATTGATCAGGTGCTTGATGTGGAATTTGTTGAGCAGTGGAACTGGTGGAAGCATCTGATGCACTGGTAACATGAACGTCATCAAACATTGGTGCAAACAAATCTTCCAAATCCTTCCTGGTGAAAGGTAGGGGTGCAGCCGAAGATTCAGGGAAGTTAAGACGGTTGTGTGCGGGTTCCAAGCGGTCTTGCTCAGAAGCCATTTCGGTGAGTTCATCAAAATTAGCGTGTATGGTTTCTTGAATATCCCCAGTCCGACGATTCCAAATTCTGTATCCCTTGGAGTTCTCACAGTATCCAACAAATATCCCAATATCTGCTTTAGCGTTAAGTTTACCAAGATCATCTTTATCATTCTTTGGATAACACAAGGCTCCAAAGACGTGAAAATGGTTGATGTTCGGTTTTCTTCCTTGTATAAGCTCATATGGTGTTTTGGTGTGTCTGTTGGTGATCATTGCACGGTTCTGAGTATAACAAGCAGTATTGACAGCTTCAGCCCAAAGATAATCCGGTAATTGAGCATTGATCAACATAGTTCGAGCTGCTTCCACGAGCGTACGGTTTCGTCTTTCAACTACACCATTCTGTTCCGGAGTGCGAGCTATGGAAGTCTGATGAACAATCCCATGTTTCTCAGTGAATTCCCAAATGATTTGATTATTAAATTCAGTCCCGTTGTCTGTTCTGATGATGCGGACGGTGTTGCGGACTTGAACTTGAATCTTTGTGAGAAACGTGATGAGGATAGACGGAACTTGATCTTTAGTTCGAAGGAAATAGACCCAAGTCCATCTTGAGTAGTCATCTACTATTACCAGAATATACTTCTTCCCGTTAATACTCTGAACTCGCATCGGACCACACAAATCCATATAAAGCAGTTGTAGGACATGGTCTGTGCTGTGTTCTGTTTTGGGAGGAAAATGAGCACGATGACTTTTCCCTTGTTCACAAGCAGAACACAAGTGATCCTTGGCATATCTGAATTTTGGAAGACCGTCAACTAATTTCTTCTTTGCAAGGTCAGTCATGGTTTTAAAATTGAGATGAGACAATCGTTTGTGCCATAACCAAGCCTTTGTGGGATGAGCCTTGGAGAGTAAACAAATAGGAGTAGAAGCTGTCATGCCATCAAAGGAGATAGAATACAGACTTGTTCCGCGTTTCCCTTTCATAAGGTCGTTCCCTTGAAGATCACGAATAAAGCATGTTTTCTCCCTGAATGCTACTTCCAAGTCTCCATCGCAGAATTGTCCCACGGAGAACAAATTATGACCGAGACCTTCAACATAATACACACGGCTGATTTCGATGTTCCCATTAATGTAATCCCCATAGCCCATAATTGCAGCGAAGTGATCATTCCCGAATCTGACCGTTCCGATAAACTTTGCAACAAAGTTCTGAAGAAGTTTGAGATTGCCGGTCATATGTCGGGAGCACCCGCTATCAACAATCCAAAGGACGATTTGAATCACCTGCATCACACACATTGGAAACAGGTGGAGAATTGATAACGGTTGGATCCGCTGGGTTAGTTACACAAGAGGTTAGTACTTTAGGTAACCATTTAAAATCAAAAGTGTTCTGTAACCAACGTTGCCAGGTCCAACTGGTCTCTGCCTTTTTCCGAAGGTATGCACTAGGTGATTTTGTAGTCTTGGATTTGGGCTTTTCTATTTTCTCCTCAGAAAGATCTAGTGGGGGCATTCCTAAAATGGACTTTGCAACGGTTTTAAGCCTAGAGGAAGCGCCACTAGTTCGTTTCTTTCTCTTACTCAGCAAAGTTTTAGCAACACATTTTGTATGATCACCAGATAGTATGCTATGACGACAGAAAACACAAGTAGCATCAACCAAAACATCTGCATTAATATTTAAAGATTTAGCATCTGTTACATCAATCTTAGAACTAGACTCAGATAAGTGCAATTCTATTCCTGATGTTACATTTGTCTTATTCAAACTACTTTCTGGAACTTCTTCAGACTTAGATACTTCCTTCCTAGATTTCTTGACTCTATTCTTCCTCTGTTTCTTGTGAGTCTTGGAATGGTTGATCTTAGAGGTGGTTTCTAATCCTGTGGAAGTACAAGTAGCTGAATTAGTGGTTGTGTCAGACGCTTGGGTATGTTCTTTGTCCACTACATACATTCCTGGGGCAATCTTATGAATGTTTGTTTTGCCTTTGTCTAAAACTCTGATCTTCTTCTTCAAATCAATAATGATGTGTTGGAACTCTTGATTTTGTGAATCTAATTTCCTGTTTAGGTAGACTGTGTCATTTCTATTTTGAAGAATGTCATCCAAATCCTTTTCATTTTGAAACAGTTTAACTTTTAAGAAAGCCTTTGTTTCTTTGTTCTGTTCATGACTGTTTTGAAATGATAGAGATCCCATGAGATTTTGAAATTTGAGTTCAAATTCAAGACTTCGTTTTTGACACCAGTCCAACCTTTTTTGAAGATTAAAAACTTTGTTTTCCACAGCACAATTGATTTGTCGAAGATTCTCATTCTCATGTACCAGATTATCAATCTCCATATGCAACATCTTAATATTCACAGCATGATCATTCACAATTAAAGCATTACCAGATTCATAGAGCGAATTCATAATCACAGAGACTACGTCATAACACAAGACTTTTTCCAAGAGTCGATCATTTTTCTTTGCTAAAAATTTCTTTTGAAGTTTTTGACGTTGAACCTTGTCATCTTTAGCTTTGAAAATGGATTTCATAGATGCTAGTTCCGTATATAACTCATTTTCCCAGTTTGTTGCACCCTTCTTTAGATTTCTAACATGAGGAAGAATTTTCTTTTGAAGAATCTCCTTCTTTTCTTTCTGAACAGGAGAAAGAAAAGACGAGATAGGAATTTGAGAACTGAACTCAATTTCATTCTCCAAACGAGAAATGTCATCCATAAATGTCTGAAAATATCGAAGAACCCGACATTCTTTAGGCATTTGTGGATCAACAATATCCTCTGTCAAACAATCTTTGAATTGTACAGCAGTCGTGGGGACATAAGTTATAGACGAGGGAGCACTTATGTTTGTGTATGTTAACGTTTGTTCTGGATGATCCTTAGGAGGAACAAATGATTTGCTCAAATGAGGTCGTGCATTATAATCATAATGTACTTTTGAAAACTTTGTTTGTGAATTTGATCGACCCTCAATCTTGTTTTCAAGAAAATCCGTTTCTTCATCAACAGAATACATAACAACACGTTGAAAGGAATCATCTAACAGAAATGTTGCATTGTACAACTTGGGATTGTCTTTGAGTGCTTTATGTAAATTACGGGGTGTGTCACTTCCAAGTGCAAAACTTACTCCTTTAGGACTTGGTTTTACAATATTCTTTTGAATTTGCGTTACAGAATTACCCGTTTTATACACAACATGTTGAAAGTCTTTGAGTTTGGTTTCCAAATCCAGAATTTGATCAAGATAGGAGTCAACACATTTCCTATTGGCTTTCTTTTCTTCAAGAAGATCCTTCTGAGATGTGGAAAGCTCAGATTGAGTTTTCAACAACTCAGAATTTAAAGCATCAATTTGTTTTTTAAATTCAAATTGATCCTTTTCTTTCTGAGAGAAAAGCTCAGCTTTGGCAATGGTTAGCTCACGAACTTGACTTTCTAAATTTTGAACTTTTACATATTCTTGTTGGAAAGCCATTTCAAAACCTTTTTCACGTTTATCTTGTTTAAGATATCCCGAAAGTTGTAGTTTTTAACACTCATTATCCTTTGTTAACAATGCAATTTTCTCTTTGAGTTTCTGATTGATGTCATTGCATTTTTCTATTTGTGACTGGGTGGTCAATAACAAGGCCTGTAATTCCGAATCTTGATCATTCAAATGATCTTTTTGTTCAGGATGATTACAATTGTCATCATCAATGAGATCATCAAAAGAAACAACAGTTTTATCATCATCAAATGATACAATCGTGTTAATTTGATCATCAAATGGTGATGACAATAACTCATTTTGAGCAAAAGTTTCGTTTGTAGATGAAGATGCAGAAGGTGAAGCAATTTCATGAATAAGACATGTCGGATCAGGTACCTGAGAAAGACCATCGGTATCATAGACCGGGCCTGACTCGGACATATTCATTTCTTGCATATTAGCCATAAGCATGACTGCAGCGTTTGCCTCAAGGTCTTCCATTTCATCATCTGATTCCACATTAGCCATAAAACTTTGATCATTCTGAGTCATCATCCCGGCAGCCCGTTCATCTTTGAGTGCCATCATAAGAGCCTCTTTGTGATAAGCACTGCCCATTGTTCTTGGTTTCGGACATGCGTTTGCCATGTGACCGTTCCCCCCACAATTGTAGCATGTGATAGACGTATTAGCAATGCCTTTCTGACCATTCCCAACATTCGAATTTCCTCTCTGAACATTCCCCATGCTGTTTCTGTTTGCCCCTGCAGTATTGAACCTATTTCCTCCTGACTGAACCCTTTGAGTACCATAGCCACGATTTCCCGAACCATATCTGCCTGAAGACCTGTTTTGAATTTCAACTCTGCCATCATTAACAACTGCCTGATTCCTGGTATTTGAAGATGAACGAAGACGATTGTTGGATTTGGTGAATCTGCCAAATGCGTTAGCAATCAATCCAAATGCTTCATTAAGTGAATTGAAAGCATCCTCTTCTTCATCATGATCTGCATTTGAGTATAGCATTGAATCGGTGTTGTTGTATGGAACCAGCTGGTTATCAGAGTATTGTTGTGGTGCTTCATAAGGAATGATTTGGTTATGAGGTTGGGGTGGATGACTTGGTTGAAAAGATGAGTGTCCAAATTCCTGTTGTGGTAAAGAGAAGTTAGATTGAGCAACGAGGGCAAGTGAGTTTGATGTTGGTGCTGGTGTGAAGCCTCCTCGTGCTGCAATTTCTTTATCCACTTCTGATTGATGTTGTCTGAGGTAATCATACATGAGTCCATATTTGACATCACCAATTTTCTTTGTCTGCCTTACAAAAGTCGCATATTTCTGCCATTCAGGACCAAGACATCCAAGGAATTTGGAGTTGACAGCAATCTTTGGTAATTTTATATCATGACGATCAAGATCATTAATAATGTTGGTGAAACGGTGGTAGTAAGATTCAATGGTCTCCCCTGGTTCCATGATGAAGTGAGTGTACTCCATATATAATTTGGACTCAAGATCTTCTTGATTTAACTCTGTTCCTTCCATGAGAAGATGAACATGTTCCCACATATCTTTGGCTGTCTTTTGAGCATCAATACTTCGGTAGATAGGATTGGGGAAATTCCTTGAAGTATGAAAGACATGGCCAATTGGTTTGCTTCTTGTTGTAATGTTTGTTCAGTTGTGTAGTTGGCAACCGGAGTGGGTGTGGATGTTTCTTCTCTCTCTGCAGTTGCTGGAACCACAGTAGCTGGAATAGGATAGGGTCCTTCTTCAATGACCTTCTTGAGATATTGACCATGGGGTTTTTTGAGTTCAACGAATCTGAGGAATCTACTAGCCCATTGCACGTAGTTACCCGGAGTTAGCATAGGTGGAGTTTCTTGACTTCCAGCTTCATGACGTGATTGCTGACTACTAATTGCTTCACACATCTTGTTAAACCAATGAGGTTCTCTGGAGTATGATGAATAATTCTGCAGTTGTTGATTCTGTTGCATGATTTGTTGTGGGGATACTTGTGGTGGAGAGAGAAATTGATGTTGTTGTACGAATGCTTGTTGTTGTTGATACTGAGGATGAAATTGCTGTTGTTGAGGATGTTGCTGTAGTTGATAGTAGTAACTGAAGTGAGGTGGTTGAGACATTTTGTTGGATCTTTAGATAATTAAGATGTGTTTTAAGAGTTATGATGTTTGATTTTTAAGTTTACTTAATGTTCTTAGTCCAATTGCGAGAAACACTGTTTGAATTGCGAGAGATTCTGAATTGCGATAGAGATTGTCCAATTGCGAAAGACCTGAGTAATTCCGAGAGATTTCACCAAATGCGATAGAAAATTGTAATTGCGAGAAACAATGTCAATTGCGATAGAACTTAGCAATTGCGAGAGATAACTCTGAATTGCGAAAGATCAAGCAATTTCGAAAGATTTTCAAAATTACAATTTCGATCACGTTCTCAAACTTTTATACAAAAGATGAGAATAATTCCGAGTCGAGGTAGTTTCACAACTTTTACAAAGAAGGAAACACCGAGTACCAAATCCGAAGAATCTGATGAATTGCGAGAAACCCTTAAACCAGTCCAATTGCGAGAAACCCTTAAACTAGCAATTCCGAGAAACCCTTGTTACCAAATGCGAGAAACCCTTGAATTGTTGCAGACCAATTGCGAGAAACCCTTCTTCTTCGAATTTCAACCCAGAACGTTGTTGAATGATGAAAAACGTAAAACTTATGAATATTAACGATTAACACATCGAATTTGCACCAGATTTTACAACGTTATCTTTAAAATACGAAGATTTGATGAAAAGGATTTAAACAACGATTTGCAAAACTCACTTTTTTTCACACTTTTGACGCAAATGAACTACAAAAACTGACGTAAACTATTAAAACCAAATGAAATACCGATTAGATCTATTCTTAAAACACTAACCTTAACTACCTTTGGCGTATGATACCACTTGTAGGTCACGATAATAATCTCAACAACACACTCGTTAATGACTTATTGACACACGAACTACTACTTATCTAGATATTAAGCTACGTATGGAAAAAGAGAAATAAGCTAATACGATAAAGCTAAATAAGAGAAATAAGATGAGAAGAATAAGATAGAAGGTTTTCACTTAATTCGATTCATACACTAGCACAGCTTCCGCACTTACATAAGAAAACCAACAATGAAAATGTATCCCTTGCCTTGTATTTATAGGCAATGGGAGGGGGAATCATACTAAGAATATTCCCTTTGCATGTGACTAGAATATTTAATCTCATGTGACCGGTCCATGGACTACTAATGGACCGGTTCAAAATTACAAACAATATAGTCCTAATGAACGTGCAACATTATAAATGAACAAGACTTGTAAATATTTAAAACATGTTCCTAACACCCCGTTTTTTAACTTTTGCTTTAGGCCTCAATAAGGTTTGAGCCGTCCCTGCGAGTACCTATTAATTTCATAATACTATCAGTATTCGTCACGAAAAACATATGATCGATCAGGAAATATTAGTCGCCGTAAATTTTTATTACATGATGCTCGCTGTCACAACGTGCGTGTACCCTAGTACCTATACAAATAGTTTTTTAATTTGTCTTAAAATTTTTAGAAAAATACAAATATCTTAAGCCAACACATGAGAGTTACGATAATAATAAAGATATTTGTTATGTTAAAAATAAAAATTTATGTAATTTTCACTAAAAAGAATATAGGTTGCAAAAAGTTAAATATCTACATTGTTATCATTTAGTGTGCTTCGTAAAAACATTTTTACAATCATAATTAACATGCAACTGCAATTTATAAACTCATTAATTACTAAGATATTAGTTGAAAATATAAGAATGATCATTTAGAAGCGATAATAGCATTTGGTGGTGATGAATACATAATCTGCTAATATTGTAAGAGATGATCATGCGGAGTCGAGATGGTAACTCAGAATTGTTCTACAACAACTGACTGCATTATATCAATTACGAGTGACTAATATTGTAAGAGATGATCATGCGGAGTCGAGATGGTAACTCAGAATTGTTCTACAACAACTGACTGCATTATATCAATTACGAGTCATTAATTATCAAATTTTACGACGTGTGACATAAAGTACCTCCAGATGATTATCGCATGGTTCGATTATGCAACTAATATGAATATACGTGCAGACCATTCTAAGTTTTTTATATGATATTAGAACTTTACTTTGGTTTTTATATAATAGATGAATACATGCGCAAAACGACAACGTATAACGGTAAATAAATATACTTGTAAACTTGTGTTTTGGTGTGACCCTTGATGAAACACTTACGAGTTCAATTTATAGTCATTGTGAGATAAAAAATTCTATGGTTATAATTGAAAAATGATAAAAGTTTGTAGATTAAAAAAAAAAAAAACTAATTAAATTATCAATTTAGTGGTGTATGTTGTTATCAATTTTAATCAGGGGTATTTAAAACTTGTTATTAGTGTAATCAAAATGTTGATTCAAGTAAAACACTTTACTCGGTTTTAAGTCATTTTAACTTGCACAAATAAACATATAATTTTTTTTTAAGTAGTAAAGATATGCTGGTTTCAATTTAGAAAGAGTCCAAGTATGTGACACAACTATCAACCATTATATGACATCATTCGTTAATGAATCAAATAATACTCAAGCATGGTAGTTTTAATATAACCATGCACAACAGAATCTAAACAATCCAAAAGAAGGCAATTAACAAACACAGTGGATGTATCGATAAAAAGGCACGAAAAAGTTACAAGAAAGAATTATTTAACAATTAAAAATATATTGCATTGATGAATAAAAACAAGGTAAATCGTCCAATATTAACAAAAGAATGAATTCAAAAACAAAAAACAAATCCAAAAAGAAACCCTAAACAATAAGAAAGGTTTCTTGGCTTTTTGCAAAACAAATCCACAAAAGAATAAGAAAATTATTAGAAATTTAATACCAAGTCAACATTAATAAACAAATACCAACATGAGGATTAGTTTTGAATCAGTCAGAAGAATTTCCTTGTAGTTGTAGTCTTGTTTTCGGACGACGATTCTGGCTCCTGTGGTTCAATATGTCCCAACCGTAGCTCGAGGTCAACTTCAGGTTCCGGTTCAAGTTCAGATTCACGATGGTTATCCGGTTGTGGAACATTTCTTGGAGCCTCGTGATGGCCGAAAAATGGAAGTGGTGCTTTTTCATCTTGTGGAGGGACAGAAATCCAATTCCCATGATGAGATATTGAAAAAGGACTAGTGGCTGTACCAGTCGTGGGACTTAGTCGTGGACGTGTGGCAGAAGGCGATTCAACGACAACATTTGGTGACAAACTAGTTGAAGAAGATAATGAGTGCTTGTTCTTGGCTTTGTCTTTACGATGGATGTTCATATGACCTCCTAGTGCTTGTGCATTGGTGAAACCTCGTTTGCAAAAATTGCATTCGTATGATCTCGGTGTTTGGGGTGTACTAGGTTGTTGTTGTTCTTCAGAAGGTGGTTTCGGGTCATCTGAGGCTTCTGTTGGAGGTTGTTCTGATGGTTCCATTGCTGGATGAGAAAAAGATCTAGAGGTGGTCAACTTATGGAAGAAAAAAGATGGTGAGTTTATAATATAGTAAGACGTTGGCCTGCATTGTGTTTGTATACTACTCCGTATTTTATAAATTTCCTGTCGCTTTTGTACGTGATAAACAAATGTTGTATTTATAAACAAACATCTAATATTAGCTTATCTTATTGTATGATTTTGACGATGTTGATTATGTCGAAATTATGTACTACTGTTGCCTTTCAAAGAAAATATATAAATAGGGTAAGTGTTTAATTTGTATGGATTCTTACTAACAAAAGAAATATTTTTGTATACAATTAAAAGTTGTCGTAGTTTGATATCTTATAATATTAAGGGTTTTCTAACTTGTTTCATAGTGTCATAAGCTTAGAAGTGTTTAATAAAGACAAATATTTTTTAAATAACTTAATTTACATATAAAACATATATAATTTTGGTAAACATCATAAATATAGAAAATTATTAATCTCAAATAACATAAATATGGTAATTTGAGTTATTTTAAAGCCTCTTAAACCTATACCACCATAAAACAGATTAGAAATTTCCTTAATTAAAAATCGATAATTTCTTTTCACGTGCTAAGGAGTGGTAGAGAAATAACTCCATTCGCTTGTGGGTGTAAAGTGTTACATAACATTAATTAAGTAAACATTTAAACTAGAGTATATATTAGCCTATTATAGGGAGGATACAAAGTTGGAGTGGCGTTAACTCCACATGTATGTACACAAACAAAGTCTTGAAACCGTGCAAGTAACTAGGGCTCCTAGTAATATATATATATTTTTTTTTTTTTTTGTAAGAAACCCATACTAATCAAAGTTAAGAATAGTCACTGTTGAAGTTTGCGTTCTAAGGATTTTAGTTTTTTGAAATAAGAAATGGATAAAATATCCTCTCATATTCTATTTCAAGTTTTCGACATTATAATTACAAGCTACTCCGTATTATTCTTGCGATAAACATTAGGACCAACTATTATTTATGAAATTTTGTAAATTGTATTGGGCTAATGAGTACAAAAAACGGGTTGTAGAGATAGATTCAAAGGCCTGTCATGTTGTTGCTGATGTAGGCCAAAGCCCACATAGTTGGACTTAGATCCCTTGTGTTCTCAAGTTTGTTTTTTTTGAGAAGAAAAGGAAGTAAAGGGAAAGGAACTCAAATAATTGTCATGTTCATGAGTTCTTTAAAGAATGAAAGTGGGTAGACCGAAGGGGAAAGGGGTGAAAGTACTTGGGTTTTTTTATGAACTTTTTTCTCACATTTGGGATACAACGTGAGTAAACAAGTAATACGATCGGTCCTGCTTTCCTCCCTTTGGTGAAAAAGTACGATTCATAACCCTAAACCTAATACGATCGATCCTGCTATTCTAACTATTCTTGGACGTCAATATGTGATTTACTTGTTTAGGATTAAGCCTTCTTAATCCTTCGGCACGATTCGTTTACTCGCTACGATTAGGGTTCACGTTTTTAAGGTTTTTTGATGAACAGGTTTTTTAGGGTTTCTGCGTGATTTGGATTCATTCTTTTACTCGGTACCATTGGACAACATGTGAAATCATAAATGTGTGTGTATATATATATATATCCATTAGGCATTTAAGTAACAACGATACTTATGTAAACATAAAACTAAAAACCAAATGTTACAATTTGACAACACGTGAAAGCCTAATCACTCATCAAATAAACGAAATATAATTTGAAACAAATATTGTAATTAATTAGCTCCGCCGCACCACGTGGTAGCCTAATTCCCTGTTTGTGTACATAACATTTGTGTTTGTAACGATATGAAGTATATAATAAGTGTGGTAAAAATAATTAAAAATGCCATATAACTAGTTTAACCGGTGACTTGTCATGTCACGTCATCTAAAGTATGATATTGGAAGGAAACTGAAAATACGTATACGAATTTGGAATTTTTTGAAGTTACTATAATAATAGGTCGAGAATAACTCTTACATCGAAGCCGGTGAGTTGAAAAACGAAGATGATGCAAATCTAAGAGTAAGAATATCAACATGCGTTTTTGTGAGTGCGCGTGAATATATTATGAGATATATTTGCGTATAAGTTGGGTATATTTAGATGGTGATGATGGTTGTGTTATTGCACTATGTTAGTAGCGATGTTAGTTAACGAGAGAAAAACTAATGTGACGCTGAATTAATGATAGTGATGAAAGTCACTGTTACCACGAGTCGCCTAGCAGCACATTTTCTTTCCTAAAACCATTATTTATTTTTCTGTTTACAGTATTGCTAACTAGTTCTTCCTGAAATAAAAACGAAGCTGATAGCAGACATATATGCAATTTCCTTTGGTTTCTCAAAATTTTGATTGCAATTTATGCATCACAAATTCATGACCAAGTTTTCTTTAAATTTACGACAACAACGCTAACATTGTCCGCACTCCTTCGCGCCAAAGCCAGCTTTGCTAACAGCAACGATGCATCCGAACACGCCTTGTCGCAGTTCTTATACTCCGAAGCATCGTTCACCGGTGGGTTCCTTATCGACCCCGAGGGTCCATTTCCTTTTAAACACATACTTGCAAGTCCACAAGCCGTATCATTTGACACCACATCCCATAATCCGTCACTTGCTAGTATTAAAAATTCGTCATCTGAAGTTCGGCCTGTGATTGTCACCTCAGGCTCGCAAGTCACGTAAGGTTTTAAATAGTTATCACCTGTAAGATTAGCCAATAAACTTATTAGACTAATGAATCCGCAAAACCAAGTTTTTAATACTTGCGACAAAAATTGTCCTTCAGGTTTAAAGGTGCAAAGAAAGAAACTTATTATAAAAAAACACAGTTTAAGAAAAATCGAAACTTAAACGCCGAGACATAAAATAGTGTATCCGACAATAAGTCTGAGACGGGTGGAGCATACGAAAAAATAGTACTAACCAATAGCTCTAGACATGGCAAGAACTCCGCAAACTCGCGCGCCTTCCCAATACAAAACTCGACCACCAGCTGCTTCGATTCGGCTAAGTTCATCAGGACGATCAGGCTACAAGAAGTAAAAAAAAAAACTTATAACAGTCGTAAAGAAAAATAGACGTGGGATTATATCATTAACGAAATAAGTTTTTTATGTTCATCAAGCTAGCTAACCTTATGATCTACCGATAAAGGCACTGCTTTGCCATTTCGACAAAGTATAGCTCTAGAATCACCACAATTTGCAACAATGATTTTATCAGGTGTCACTACTGCAACTACTGCAGTAGACCCCACACCGTAAGACTCCGCTGCGTGAAGCTCGCACCGGCAGCCATTTGTTGTAGCTTGTTGGTTCCACTCTATTATAACTTCTTGGTCCATTCGGCTAAAGCTTTGCTCCATAGTTTTATTCCAATCCATCGGTTCCATTTTCTTGCTTAATTCTTCGTTCACTAATAAATGTAATCGTTCTTTACATCTTTTTGCCACCTACAATATATAATTCAAAAACTCGTTTAATCAATATGATCATAAAAGAACTAGTTGTTTTGAAAAGTTTTTGTTTGTAAGTTTTGTAACATACATGAGAACAACCATGACCATCGTACACGCCATAATAATGCATGGTATCATTATTTTCCCTAAACGAAGGATGAATCGCAACACAATCTTCCATTTCTCGGCGTCGTCCACAAACCGAAGCAACTCCGAATTTCGGAACCAAGACATCGTTAACATAACTACATGAACCTAGATGACTAGAACTCGTAGTTACCAAATCTTCAGTATCTTTTGCAACATGTGCACTATCATCACCATGAGAGAAAAAGGCAGTCGAAATAGATACTCTTGATCTTTTCATTCCCATAACAGATGCGGGTGATGACACACCCGCGGCATATTTAACTTTTCTAAGTTCCATCCGTTTCCGCCGAGCAGCACGTGAAGTGGTTTCGGCGGAAGTGGACGGCATATACTTATCATTCACAACACCACGACATATTTCCGCCATTTTAAACACACAATTTATATCTTGTTAAGTGGCACAAACCAAATTCCAATATCTTTGGGGAAACAAATGTTCGAGTAAATAGAATGAAAAATGAGGCGGTTCGGTACAAGAATTGTTAAAAAGAGGCTACGTAACTTTTATGCAAGTCTTAGATTTTCGCCAGGTAAGGTAGGCTAGCAACTATGTGGGACCCATTTAAGGAAAGTTAATGATCTGAGCCGTTGATCTTGATATATGTGTTTTAGAATGTTTTTGGCGGGTAAAACGTGGACAAATGAGAAAATAACACGAGTGATGGGTAGTCAATTAATTAGTAGCCTGACACGCATGGTGTTAATGATATAGAGGTTGCGGTGATACGTGGCAAAGAACTTCAAGTACGAGATTGTATTTGTGTCTACTTTTTCTTTATGAAAACAAAACACTCTTTCGTGTTAAAATTCTTGTCTTTTCAAAATATATCATATTTTTGTAGAAAATATTAATAATATTAGACATATTCTTAACTGTAAAGAAAACTATCACAAAACAATAAAAACATACATTAGATCTTCTGAATGGTGTACGTATATGAATTACGCAGTACTATAATCTTAAATGATTCTATAGTATATGTGTAACTTTAGTCCTTAATGTAGCACCTTAGCAAAACTAGTTAAATCTTGGTATCGTCACACTTTAACATATATTTGAAGCAGATATTTTACGTTGGTATCGTCACACTTTAATATGCATATTTTTATAACGAACATATTATATTCTATCAAGGAGCGCACACTCCTTGTTGTGTTTCTAAAAAAATGCATACGGTTTTACGGATTTTGGATCCGTCACTACTCTTTCGAATATATCATATATAATTCAATATCATGATATTTTACATTAACCCGTGGGACGACCTCCCGCGTTGCGGGGGAGGGGGGTGGGGGTGTTCCCCAACTTTTTTTTGTTGGAAAAATTATTTCGTTAATAATTACGCAAGTTTCATAATTTTTCGAGGCCGTTTGGTACGAAAAATAATAAAAACAAAAACAAAGACAAATACATTGATTTCGAGAAAGTATTGCATATTTATATTCATTTTTGTTGAAAAAATTATTTCGTTAATAATACCGCAAATTTCATAATTTTTTGAGCTCGTTTGGTACGGAAAATAATAAAGACAAAAACAAAAACCAAAAAAAAAAACAAAAAAAAACAAAAAAAAAAAAGAAAAAAGAAAAAAAAGTTCGGCTACTATAACATGAACAGTAAAAAATAAAATTTTATTAGATTGACAGACTTGTGTTTTAATATAGATATATAATAATTACCAAAACATTCAATTGCACATTTCACTCTCTCGTCCTTGGTGAACCGTGCACAATGCTTTTTGTTTTTGATAGAAGAAAAAATAGTAATTAACACACAACACACATACGCAATTTGATATAAATTTCCATGAAATTAATGGAACATGACCTTTGACGCCCGAAAGGTTAGGATATATAGAATGCCAGCTTCTTGTGACTCTGAAATATATACCCGTTTTTATGGTATCGTATAATGGGTCCAATAAGGAAGATAAACGTAGCTATATTGATGGTGATGTTTGGCCCACCCACATAGGAAAATGGAGAACATCAGAATAATATCTGCTACACCTTTGCTTTAAAATTTGACACCTGCCCATTGCCCACCATCTTCCGGTAAACTGTCGTCCCCATTAACATCTTTGCTTTTCCTAAGGGAAATCATAATGACAAGTTATATCCCTATAATTTAGTCTTATGACTTGACATCACACTTTTAAATTGGGTGCTGCTATGATAACACCCATAGTGGGTGGGCCTCTCTTATTTTGGAGAATGTACAATTCAACAAAGCAAACAGTACAAATAACGGCAGCAGCAAAAAGTCAACACACCCTCTGATAGAGGTGTCTGCGTATCATGTCCCTTTAAATTTACCAGCCGAGTAATAAGGTATTTTTCTTTTTTCTTTTTGTGTTTTATTTATGTTTTATTAGGTTAAACAGGGTCTTATAAGTTGAGTGAGGAAAGAGTTTTTTTTTTTTTTTTTTTTTTTTTTTTTTTTTTTTTTATTTCATTTTTTTTTCATTATTTTTTTTTTAAGTGTAGCTGTTTAAAGGGACCCAAGTTTGGTATAGAACCCCACTAAACACAGTTGTTTTGTTAACTCCCATCTCATCACCAAAACTAAAAGATATTTAGGTGGCGTTCAGTTGAAAAACATTTTCTTTCATTTCATATTTCTTGTTTTGTGGGAAAAGGGAGGAGAGTTTTATTTTCACAAAACAATGGAAAATTTGAAAATGCGTTTATTTTGAGAAACATGTGTTTGTGTTTTCCATTTTGCAAAACTAGAAAACATGTTTAAATGTTGTTGTTTTCTATCTCAATTCTTTATTCACTTTGTAATATTATAAAAATATCATCAAAACACAAAAACAAATACTATAAACTAACCAACTAAATTATAAAATAACTAAAAAAATCTAATATAAGAAAATAAAAAATTAAAAAGTAAAATATAACATTAAATAACATGAAAAAATCTTCAAGCGACTATAATTCGAAAACGTAAAATAACTAAAACATGTTTTTTTTTGTCCGCTTTTTTACGTTTTCGTCCGTTTTATTACGTTTTCGTCAGCTTTTTTACGTTTTCGTCCGTTTTTACGTTTTCGTCAGTTTTTTATACATTTCTACGTTATTAGTTTTCGTCTGCTTTTTTACGTTTTCGTCTTTTTACGTTTTCGTCTGCTTTTTTACGTTTTCTCAGTTTTTTTACGTTTTCATACGCCCATTTTTTTACGTTTTCGTTGATTTTTTACGTTTTTATATGTCTTTTTACATTTTCGTCCGTTTTTTTACGTTTTCGTCATTTTTTTAAGTTTTCGATCACTTTTTTTAAGTTTTTGTTGTTTTTTTACATTTTCTTTGTTTTTTTACGTTTTCGCCCGTTTTATTATGTTTTCGCCCCTTTTATGTTTTTTTTTTCGTCCTCTTTTTTATTTTTTATGTTTTTTACGTTTTCTAAATTATAGTGTTTTCATCCGTTTTTTACGTTTTCTGTCCATTTTTTTACGTTTTCGTCTGTTTTTTTCGTTTTCGTTCGGTTTTTTACATTTTCGTCTGTTTTTTAAGTTTTCGTCCGTTTTTTACGTTTTCTTCAGACAAAACCTTAACAAATGTAAAATAAGACGAAAACGTAAAAAAACATAAAAGAAAGATGAAAGCATAATAATATGGACGAAAACGTATAACAACTGATGAAAACGTAAAAAACGGATGAAAACGTAAAAAATGAGAAAACGGACAGACAACGTAAGGAAATGGAATAAAAGGTTAAAAAATGGACGAAAACGTTAGGAGACGGAATAAAACGTAAAAAATGACAAAAGACCAACGAAAACGTAAAAAAAAAATGACGAAAACGTAAAAAATCAGACGAAACGTAAAAGAATGTAGACGAAACGTAAAAATCGTATGAAAATGTAAAAAACGGGAAGAAAAGTAAAAAATAGACAAAAGTAAAAAAATAGACAAAAACGTAAAAAAACTAGACGAAAACATAAAAGAACAACGAAATCGTAAAAAAAAACGGACGAAAACGTTAAATAAAGACTTAAACGTTAAAAAAAAAAAAATCAAAAAAAAAAAAAAGGTCAAAACGTAAAAAAATGTCGAAAACGTAAAAAATGGTCAAAAACGTTAAAAATCAGGTGAAATCAGACGAAAACGTAAAAAAATCGACGCAAACATAATTAAAGTAAACAGTTGTCGAAAACGTAAAAAAATGGAACGAAACAACTAGAACGACGACAACTGAAACGGAAAACAAGTAAAAATCAAAACGTAAAAAAACAGACGAGAACGTAAAAGAACGGACGAAAACGTAAAAAGTAATAAAAATGTAAAAAAATCGGATGAAAACGTAAAAAACAGACGAAAACGAGAGAAAAACAGACGAAAACGTATAAAAACGGATAAAAACCGAGAACACGTATAAAAATGAACGAAAACGGATTGGAGATTATTTTAAAGGAAAATAGATGAAAAAAAAAAAAGTGTTTTGTAGTTTTTTGTATTAAAGTTTAAAATAAGGAATTTTGTGTTTTGAAGAGAATTTTATTGGAAAACAATAATTTAACGCGATCTCTGTTTTTCTTTGTTTTCCACAAAACATTTTTTGGAAAACAATGGTGTTTTCCCTTAACTAAACGCACCCTTACCGTACTTGGAGTCAAATCCTAGGTTATTATCAAGATTGTAACGTTGTGCTTTTAATAAGATAGTAAATTTCTTGATGCTTTGTTTTCTTTTGACTCAAGTCAAGTTTTGGTCCTTTGAAAGCTAGAATGGATGCACAAGAAAAAGCTTCATGGCATAAAAATGTATTAGCGTTGCAAGGATTTGGTGTAATGGAGGGAGGCGTAAAAAACAAGCCTAAGCTTGAAATTTCTTATCACAAACATTTAACAAATTTCAGCAATACAACCCAAAAATCTAAAGGATCAAAAAGACATCAAAGATAAATTAGAATTACTGTGCCCAAATTCTTTCTTACGCTTTCCCAACATAATCAAAATTAACCCAATGTTCCCCCAATCCAACTTTAATGGTGATTTTGCGGTCAAGATTTGGCAAAGACAAAGTGATGCACACGATTATGGAATTGGATTGTGAAGCTTGATGTTAATTAAAATAAATAAAGAAGACAAACAACCGATTGGATCAAAGAAAATGCATTGGTATCTTTCATTTTTGGAGATAAGATGGGAGTGGGTGTTGTGTTTTTAACAAAACTACTGTGTTTAGTGGGGTTCTATACCCAAGCTTGGGTACCTAAGAGCATAGGGTATGGTAACCCTGCGTTAAACTTTAACACACTGTCACGTCGGCGTCACATCAGTTTTAACATTTTCACCTTTAACTAAAAAAAACACCCCTTATCATCACTCAACCTTAACTCACCTTTAACTCAACTATTTTCAAAATCAACCCCCCTAAACTAAAATTAATACTTCATTTAATAACTAACATAACATTTAAAACACGAATTACATTAAACATTAAAGTGAAAATACGAATTACATTAAACATTAAAGTTAACATACGATACGCTAATGAAAATGAAAATACGAATTACAATGAAAAGTCTGAGTTCCAACCCTCCTCACTCGAAGACTCCCTAAACTCGCCATCATAATACTTTCCTTCCATAATGTCAAACAAGTTCTTCCTAAGATGCTCTGCATCCCTGGCTTCCTACTCCATACGAGCAGCTTCCTTTTGTAGTTCTCGTTGTTCTGTTTCTCTCCTGACTTCCTCATCTTGCTCAAGAAGTCGGAGTTCATCCTCAGTGAGTCCAAACGGATTTGGTTGTTATTCCACAACCGGTGGATTTGGCTGGTGTTCCACAACCGGCGGATTGTTTACCGTTCATTTTCCGGTGTGAACACCGGAAATATATCTTCTGGTGGAGTGTTCACCGGTTCATTTGGAAATTACTGGGAAAAGTCGTGTTCATTTGGGAATTGTTGGGAGAAGTCACGGTGAGTTGGAAATTGTTGGGAGAAGTCACGGTGACTTGAGAATTGTTGGGAGAAGTCTTTGCGAGACATTGTTGAAAATCTGTGTGTGATAAACAACTCCGGTGGTGGTGTATATATAGGCAGCTTTAAATTTGAATTTGAATAAATCCCGCTCCAATTTGAAATTAAATTATCCCGCTCGTAGTTGAATTTTGAATTTTAATTTGGTTATCCCGCTTAAGAACCAAAGAGTTTTTTTTATTTTTTATTTATTTATTTTTTAATCAAACACTAAAAACATTAAAAGGGGTAAAAGGGGGAAAAAAATTAAACCCAACGTCTACATAGTACAATTTAGGGGTAGAAATGATTTTTTTTTTTTTTTTTTTTTTTTTTTTTTTTTATAAATTCACAGTAGCCTTAACGTTGCATTAAAGGGCGTTAACGCACCTTTAACGCAACATGGCGGTGTGGTTAACGCACCCTTAACGCAAAAAATGTTAAGGTTTAACTCAGGGTAACGTTACCACACCCCTTGCTCTAACAGCCAGGTTTTCAAGATCGGGATCCTACCTAGTATCGTTTTCGTCTTTATAAGATCGTGATCATAAGATCGGATCGGGATCCTAAGATCCTACTATAATACTATTTTTTTAATGATTTTTGTAATATTATTCAAATCTACAGATTATTATATATTATAAACATGAAATTATATGAATATTTCATTAAAATGTTGTAATAAATTATGAATATTGAATGTTTAAGAAGAATTATACGTTTTTTTGTTTTTTGCATTATATAAAAACATAAACCATAAAATTGTAGTTTTTTAGTTTGCGGTTCGAGAAAATTAAGATCGGATCGGAGTAGATCTTAAGATCCTATGGTCAAGATCGGGATCCTATAAGATCTTAAGCATGTTAAGATCTACTAGGATCCGGATCGATTTTGCTTTGTAAAATCATAAAATCGTAAGATCTAAAATCAGGATCGAGAACTTAACAACTATACTAACAGCCACACACTCACTTGATGTAGCCTTGTCAAAATATAAACTATTTGATGACTTGAAATAAAAAGTAAGAATAAGCTAGAGATTACTAAATCATGTAGCTTATTAAAATATAACTATTTGATGACTTGAAATAAAAAGTATTTCTAAATCATGTAGCCTTGTTAAAATATAAACTATTTGATGACTTGAAATAAAAAGTATGATAACAAATGAATAAAAGATATCTCTCCGTCTCATATTAAGTGTCCACAATGAAATCTTGTCATGTCTCAAATTAAATGTTCATATTGTATTTTAACCAATGAGATGAGATTTTAATGGGTAAAAATGATATTTGATTGGTGGATAGTCTAGTTAGTAGAATCTTCTAAAACTTTGTACATTTGAAAATGAACATCTAATATGGGACGGAGGGAGTATATGATAACGGTTAGTGAGGTGTTAAGTTCTTATGTGATAATGTGTTATAATTCTAGCATATCAAGTTTGAGGGGGCTTTACTTTATAATAGAATGACTATGGATGATAATATTACATTTTAGTGATGATATAATTGTATAAAAAGAATTTTACATAACCTTTAAATTCCAAAGACATTATACATGACAAAGTCTTTTAGTTGTGTTTTTAACAAAACGAATGTGTTTAGTGGGGTTTTATACCCAAGCTTGGGTACCTCACAGCCAGGTTTTAAGATCGGGATCCTAAGATCCTACTATAATGCTATTTTTTAATGATTTTTGTAATATTATTCAAATCTACAGATTATTATATATTATAAACATGAAATTATATAAATATTTCATGAAAATGTTGTAATAAATTATGAATATTGAATGTTTAAGAAGAATCGTACGTTGTTTTTTGCATCATGAACCGTTCGTAAAAAGTTCATTCATGTTCGTTTATTTATTAAATGAACAAACATGAACAATATTTTACGTTCGTTTAATTAAATAAACGAACATGAACAAAAGTCGCATCCGTTCATTTATGTTCGTAAACGTCCGATTATGCGTTCATTAACGTTCGTTTATGCTCATATATTTATTTATGTTCGTATATCATATCTTTTTATTGTAGAATTAAAAAAATTAGTTTGTTTAAACAAAACAACACTTATAAAATAATATATTATGCATAATTTTAATAAAGAGTATGTTTGTTTGTCTATTTTCATTTATGTTCGATCGTTTATGTTCATTTAGCGTCTTAATAAACGAACATGAACAACTCATTTTCTTAATAAACGAACATGAACAAGAAAATTCGTCCGTTTAAACGTTCGTGTTCGTTTATTTTTCCGGTTAAAATTAAACGAATGAACATGAACAAGACTCCGTTCGTGTTCGTCCGGTTCGTTTACAGCCCTAGTTCTAATGTAAACGAGTTCATATATATTTTGAAAGATATTATCCTCCAATAATACCATTTAGTAGACATACTAATGTAAATGGTA
>CP139507.1:191880914-192176155 GCA_021014915.2 Artemisia tridentata subsp. tridentata
ACATTGATTTGGTTAAAGACCGGCTAATATAAGACACGTATAAAGTTATATAATTCAACTGCCCCTAAAGTAACAACGTACATACACAGCTAATAGACCAATTCAAACATAATGTATCATATCATATGAAAGACACGACCACAAACATGCATGTGAATCTATAAGCAAAACAATCATCCATTATAGACCAATTCAAACATAATGTATCATATCATATGAAAGACACGACCACAAACATGCATGTGAATCTATAAGCAAAACAATCATCCATTATAGAGAAAAACATTTAATAAAGTATGTGAATCTATGTATAAAAGATGCCCATAACTACCATGTGCTTTAAACTATGCAACGATATTTAACAAAACCTATGTATCCTATACAAAGTCGTTTGATTTCTAATAGAATGTTTATACAAAAAACTAGCAACAAGAAAGAATGTTTTTCTTTTATAAAGAAAAGAAATTAGCAACAAAGATATCTAGTAGGATTTCGACCTTGTGAGAGTTTTAGTTGTAGCGGGGCAACTATGGTTGATTGTCGACTATTGTTGTATGAAACGTTTAGAAAGAATCTGATTCCTACAAAATTCATGGTTTCTATCAACAATATATGATTGGTTCTCATCCCTTCATCTATGAATTAATGGAATGACGTATGGTCCGGGAAGGGTATAAAGGAGGAATCCGGGGCTGGAGCAAATCCCCTTCCGGGGCTGGAGTAAGTCCCCTTCGGGGGCTGGAGCAAATCCCCTTCCGGGGCTGGAGCAAGTCCCCTTCCGCGGCAGGAGCAAATCCCCTTCCGGGGCTAGAGCAAGACCCTTCCGGGGATGAAGCAAGACCCTTCCGGGGCTGAAGCTTCCCGCCTGAATACGCCGCTATCATGACCTGGGCCCACCAGACAATGATAAATAAGTCCTATAAATAGAAGGCATTGATCACTCTCAATGGTATGAGATCTCTCTCACAAAAACTCACACATACCTCTTTACTAAACTGACTTGACCGTCGGAGGGTGGCTCCGGGGCTCCGGCCCCGGGACCCCTTCTAACCGGTTTATTTCTTGTACTGCAGCAGATATCCAAGATCGGGATGACATGGGACGGCTCAATCTATTGTCAACATCAGCCCGACGGATTTATGCTTCAACCCTTAATCTAAGAATTAATGGAATGACAATATTTTGCATTTTGACTCGTTTAGGGTTCGTTCTCGTCCATTCGTTCAAGAATCAAATGAAACTTACATATCTCCAATGAAGGATTATGTAGTAAGATTTCTATGACGCATCAGTGAACATATAGCTAGAGATGTTGTGATGGCGAGTGGCGACCTTTAGATTTCAAAGACGATATTATTCTCAAGTTATTAAATATAAGGTTAATGTATTTAATGTGTCTTACTTGTCATAAATTTCATGTCTGTGTAACAAACCTTTCTTTTGTAAATTCATGTACAAAACTTTCAATTTTCGGACCATTTTACCTCTCTCGATAAAAGGAGTCTTAATAAATTAAAAGGTAAAATAGTCTGAAAATACACCAAAATGATCAAATTTATAAGTTTAGTACATGAATTTGCAAATAAAAATAAAAAAATGTTTGTTACAGAAATTTGAAATTTGTGACAAGTAAGATAATTTTGAAATACATTAGCCCTTCAAAAACTACAAGGTTTTAATTTGGTATGGCACAAAGGAAAGAACTCTCATCATATCTTAAGACATATATATTCATTGGGCCTCATTCGTATCTATATGGACTTAGCATACTTATTTTTAAAACAAGATTGGCGACGGCCGGCCGCGTTGCGGCCTGGCGAGGTGTTTTTTCATTTGTATTTAGGTCGGTTGTGTTTGTGTGTTTTTATCCGAAATGTGTTTTGTAAATTGTCAGTTTATGAGAAATAGAATTTGCAAAACATATGTACCAGTTTTGGGTAGTTTAAAAAAAAGCCAATATCCCAAACACAAATAAAACCAAAGCATTTATCTGTTTTACAAATCACATGACCAAGGTATAATATCAGTTAAACAAATAAAGGCCAGGCCTTAACTTTCACACTCATTAACTACGACAAAGATCAAGAAAATCGTAACAAAGTCAAGCACTGCCTAACAGCCTATATGTAGGACTAACCTTTTAAACCATCAGGTTTTTCCTGGAGGCCAGCATGTTCTTTTTTTCTTAGACGTCGGTTGTAGTGTTGGCTCGTACGCATCCAACACGGCGTGCGATACCTCTGCGTACACTGCTAGACGCAGTGGCATTGGATGTTCTTGCTCTTACATGTGTAGTTGCAAGTGTCTGTGGATAACGAATACCAGGCACCCCTTGTGAGACAGGCCGCCATTCTGACAGCAAAAAGATTAACTTTGTATAAGGAATTCGCCCAAAAAAAGGAACAGATAGTAAAAGAAATGGACAGTTATCTGTAGTAGAATAAAAAGGCATAACACATTTGTCATACCCCTGCGCCGAGGGCATGTTCCAAAACCGGTTGTCGCGGTAGTTTGCTCACCTGCTCTTGATGTTAAGGCACCGCCTGATGCATTTGGGATTGCTTATTTAAAAGGCATGACAATAAGGCATGACAATAAGGGCAAATCCAATTGCAAAGACCTAAAGACATATACGTTGGTGGAGGTCCTGTGAAAGTGTGCAAAGGTATTAGCAACAAAAATATGCGGTAGTCTAATATGCTAGGCTAGATGATGGTATTCTGGAACTCGAATAATTTTTCAAAATAAGTAAATAAATTACCTCAAATGACTGAACTTGCATACCTGTTTGTTTAATACGAAGTCCCAGGGCTGCTGTCATTTGTGTAAACGCACCTATAATGACATTAACAATAACACGATAAGTATATGGTAATCCTAATTTCGAATAGATGTGATTCGAAATAAGTGATCAGTTCACCTCGAGTGACCAAACATTCGAGTATTCAACAGAATGTGTTACAGAACATTAAAAATAAGGAGAAAGCAAACGCATACCAGTCAATAGTAGTACTATAGTAGGCTGAGAACTTTGTGTAGCTTGCCCCAAAATTGTATCCAAATGATCACCATCAATAGTAGGCTGCAAATGAACAGACACACACATGTGTATTAAGTTAGATCATGTCGACTAAGCAGTGTTACAAATAACATAGGTAGGCGCACTATGCACCGGGCTGCAATCAGGTAAAGTTTACACTGTGTTCTTTAGTTTGTTTAAGTGTTGTCATTCAAGGTTTTTTTTAACAGGTTTAACCTCTCAGGTTCCATTTTTTGCTTCAAAACCAAGTTTATTTATAAAAAAATTAGCTTGAATAAGTTTCACTTTGTACAAAATGAATAAAATAGTCTCAACTGTATATAGCGACTATCACTATATGCAATTCAGACTTGCAGTTACCTATCTCACACTATTAGCACAACACAAAAATCCAGCACCTTTGTATTGTCGGACATTACTGAGCCAATGTTTGTAAGCGCCCAAGCAGCCGCAAACTGATGCAAAATAAGATAAGAACATGAAGTTAATAGCACATACACAAACAGTAATAGTATATTAACAGTCAAGAAAAAATATTACCTCGTCATTTAACGAAAGAAACTTAGGTACCTTATATAAGTCTTATTTGTTGAGGTTTAAACCACGCCCTAAACATAATAGCATTCAGTGATTTTAATCTCTTTCTTTTGACCAATATAAACTTGGAAAGGAAGGATTGTAGGGTACGTGAGCATGCATAATCATTCATAGAGCATCGCCAAACGGCATTTCTGCATAACTTTTAGTGTGCGACACTATACCTATATCAGTAATTGGATGAAACTGTCTTGCGTGTATTACTACTTGCAGGCCAAAACTGAACTGAGTTGGTTTTATTAAATTCTCATAGACACTTTAGAGCTATTTTTGCTACAAGTAGTTTTTATCGAGCTATCTAAGACGATTTATCAAGCATAGACTTGATAGACATGTTAAGCTCTTGAATAGACTCATATCTTTCGTCTAGCTACTGGATCAAGTTCACACTTAGCCGGGGTGTTTGGATTAGCTTATCTCGGGATAATTTTTAATCCTAAAACAATACCCGGAACTAATAAAATAGCATTTGAAAAGAAAATTACGTTGAACCAAAGAAGAAAGTCGAGGACCTAAAAATAGTGGGCGGGAAAGAAAGCTAACATTATAAGCCTGTAAAATGAAAGCACAAACACCCAGCAAAAACATCCAACCCCAAAATCATAGGTAAACCCTTAGTTTCATTTTTTTTCTCACAAATCATCAAAAGCCCACAAATGATATGAATAATCAAACACAAAAAAACTGAAAACTCCAATGATAATCAGAGTACATACCTTTTTGGTATGTGTGTTTTTGGCTATGTAGATCTGAATCGATTGCGCCACCGTGGTGTATGTCCTCTTTCTATCTTTGATCTTTGGCACGTCTTCTTTGTGAGTTAGGTATGATTTTGTGTGTGTTTGAGATTGTTCCGGAATCAGATGAATATGGTTAGGTTCTTCTTTATCTTCATCTGGACCAGACTAAGGGCTAATGAAAGGGAATGGGCCACGCACACAGGCTAACAACTTGGGCCTCATTTTTGGCGGGAAAACTGGGGGGCAAAACGACTGCGTTTTCATGCTCCCTTAATATATACTTATTTTTAAAATTCTCACATTTCACCGATAGCTTAGCCCAAAGTTGGAAGATTGCAAAATTAAATAAACTATCTAAGCTAGAGAAAAGTTTGATAGATTGCAAAATCTTTTTGATATTAAGGCTATGTTTGGCGCGGAGCTTTTTGGAGTGATGAGCGGTGAGCAATGAGCTTTTTGATTTTTATTGTTCGTTTGGCAAATAAGCGGTGAGCTTTGCGATTTTTTAAGAATGCTCATTTTTCCAATGATTCTTTAAGAAGCTGTGAGCTGTGACTACTGCCCACCGCTCACAACTCACAGCTTACTGTTACTGCTCCCTGATACTTTTACCAAACACACCCTAACCGATCACCATTCAACAAACAAATAGACTTTCACAAATTAACTAAGAAAACATCATCCAATGCAAGTACATATTAAAAAAACACCCCTTACAAAGAAAGAAAAAGATCTTTGATCTCCCTCTCGCGATCGCTATTAACCATCACCACCTCCATCACCACCAGCATATCCAGTACCACCATGAGAGCTTCCACATCCGCTCCCGCCCATGTCAGACACATGTGTTGCGCTTGTCAACACGACCGCGGCACCTACAGCTTCATGACTACTTGTGTTCTCAGCATTGTGCACTACATTGCCTCCACCAGCAACACCTGAACCTCTTTGGGAAGATATGTCTCGTGAGACGGGTGATTCCTTAGCATTCTTCTTCCCACCACAGAATTTGAAACAAAAACACATACTTTCGTACACTAGCTATAATGTGTGCATGTTTGTGTCACGGTTGTGAAACCAATTATTTATAGCGTGAATTTAATTAAGATAATCTATGGTAATATTCTAATTACAGCTCAACATTGGAGTCCAAAAGGACAAGTTTGTTCTAACGTTTATAATGATGCTGTTGAAAAGCATGTGAGGTACTAAAGCTTAGCTTATTCTATATGATTATATATGATTAAAGATAAAGCAAGATGCTACTTTGCTAATCAACGAAGTATTGGTTATTCCGTAACTCATTCATGTATAAATAACGTTTAATAGGAATGCAAATTACAAACGGAGTGACATTAATTTCTTAGTTTATATTAAGTTATTAACTAAATGTTGTAAACATTTCTAATAGTACCTTGGCGACCACAGTTTTACCTATCTTGGTTGCTCCATAGCAAGTGAATTTATAATTTTATTCTAATTTAATTAAAAGTTATTTTTTTTTTTTTTTTTTTTTTTTTTTTAACTTTAATTAAAAGGTATTTGACTTAGTAGTATGTGAGTGATAACCCATCACCCATCAATCATAAGTGTTAAGCGACTTAAAACGGGTGTATAAATACGTTGTATTTTAAGCAAAGTCGTGATCTCTGTTCCTTATAATTTATTTGATACCTCCTAACTTTAAAAGTCTCAAAAAATTTAGTTAACACAACTTCTGTTATTAGTAATTGTTAAAATAAATATTAAAAATATACTAATTACACATTAAATTGGATGTTACAATAATAAAATATAACTAATATGATGAATTCAATATTTTTATAGTTAACTTTAATTACTTTTTAAGTTTACATAAAGTAATATGAAATATTAATTCTTCACAATCTCACGACACAAACACACAATCCCTAGAAACCATTAGCTATTATATAAAATCTATTATAGAAATCGTTAAAACAATATTCACCAAAAGAAAAACGTAAAATCAAAAGTTCGTTAAACAACATTTGCCTTCGATGCTGCTATGCGCGGGTGTCATGTTAATTTGTTTTGATAGTTATATAATTACATATTAAAATGATTTTGTATAAAGTTGCATAACATAATACTCAAAATATAAAGCAGTCTGTTAAAACAAAAGGTGAAATCATAATTTAGCGTGAATTACGGGAGGATAATATATAGTACTCCATAATCAATTAATCCTTTTGACATTCTTCTCTAAATCATTGTTTAGTAAAAGAAAAATGAATTAATGTTTTCTTAAAGTTTGTAATATTAACTTCAACCAAAAGTAATATGGTAAACCCGAACAAATTTCCTTATCTATTTTTAGTACTGAACAATTAAATTAGGACAATTTAAAAAACGAAACGTGGATTATTAATTTGAGACGGAGGGAGTATGTATTGATTTGGTCTAACTTTAATAAGTGGGTTTGTGGGAGATGAGTGGGTTTTTTTTTTATCTTGTGGCTGTTGCGTTTTGGAGATGGAGTAAGGATGAGATAAGAAGTGTGGGAGATGACTGCGTTTTTTTGTGAGTGGAATTAGGGTTGGTTTGTGAGAAAAACTAGGGTAAATATACAACTTATATCCCGTTAAATGAAGATGTGTCATGTATTTGCATATTGGGCTATATTATTTTCACTTGGGCTAAGTAACAGTTTTTGGGTAGTGGGATAAGTACTCCGATTGCCATTCATAGAGGTGTTCATGGATCGGGTAATATCTGCAGTAACCGAAAACCGAAACCGAACCGAATCGAAAATAACCGAACCGAATTCTTAACCGAACCGAATTGGTAAAAACCGAACCGAACCGAACATTTTAATCGGTTTATGGTTCGGTTATGGGTTTAGCATATTGACAACTGAACCGAACCGAAAACCGAATTATAATTAATATTTAATATTTTTTATATATTAATTAAAAAAATATAACTTGACTAATCCTAGGTCTTATGATGTTAGGGTATTTTGTGTTCAATAGATGTTAAAACTTGTCTAGGTATGTCGTTTTGCATATATTTTGGCATACCGTCATGGGGTCATGTGCTATGATTAGTTATTTCTTAGGAAAATTTATGTATCTGGATGATGTATGTTCTATTCTCTAGGTTTAATCATTTGACATACATATCAATATGTGTATGCAAGACTGTTATGGTTCAATATTAGAGCAAATATAAATGTTGTTCAATATTCAAGTACAAAATTTCGGTTTTCGGTTTTGACCCATAACCGAACCGAAATTCGGTTCGGTTCTCGGTTCGGTTCGGTCACAAATATTTTCGGTTCGGTTCGGTTTTCGGTTATGACCCAAATTTTTTTTTAACCGAACAACCCGAACCGAATAAACCAATTAACCGAGAACCGAACCGATGAACACCCCTACTCCGATTGCCATTCATAAACCGAATTTTTGTTAATGAATTTTTTTGTTTAATGGCATAATATCAAGTGGTATATGGTTATGTTTGGGACTATTAATTTTTACGGGGTTGAATATATAACAAGATTATATATATATACTTTTTGTATTGTAATTTATATTTTTATTTTTATGAATAGAAATTTAAATTGATTGAAAAAAAAATGGTGGGCCTAAAAAACTAGGAAATGGCATGCCAACGGCATGTGATATGAAGGAGGGGTATTTTGGCATGTGAATGTTGATTTGGCACACATGGCACGCAAATGACATTTTATGAATAACGGGTCAGGCTTTTATATTAATCCAAATACAATGTTGAAGAGAAGGATTACCCTAAACAAATTGTTTAAGGGCAGGCTTGAGAATATGCTAGTCAATGTGAGTTGAAGAATAAGATGCATTGGTCATTGATCAATTATGTGCCAAGAAAATATTTGAAATGTGAATTTTAACATGAACTAAACAAGTTATCTGTAACACCCCCAAAATCAGATTGCAGCGGAATTAACATCTGGGGTGCTACTTAACTGGATCATAACATAAGTAATAGAGAACGAATTTATCAAATCCGTTTTAAAAGCTTCATTAATTAAAACATAAGTTTTACATAATTGAAATGCGGAAAACAAGACCCATAATAATTTATTTAGTTGTCCCATAGTACAAAAATCCTGTTCATGAGTGTTATGTGTACACTCCACAAGTTTGCCTATGCCCCTGCCACGCACTGCCTTGCATCATCGTATATCAACAACTAAACACCTGAGAAAAACATGTTAAAAGTGTCAACACAAAGGTTGGTGAGTTCATAGGTTTATATAAAACAGTGAAGTTCGATCATAAGTTATGAGTTAACATTACAAAGTGCGCAATGTTATACGAAAGAGCTATTACGCTACGCTAAGTTTCATGTTACCGAAGCTACGACCAGTTTGCATGAAAAGTGCTCATGTTATAATAAAAACCCGGCAAGTGTGCTATTTCTAGTCACTTGTAATTCGACATGGTATACATCCGCTTGTCCAATCCGAACTGTTGAATCCCAACACGGATGGAGGTGTCACCCTCAATAGATCTATTTATATCACTCGTGCTTCCCAGCAGGGAATTAACGGTTACATATTCATGGGCATAAATACAGTACTTAGGCCAGCAGATAATAGTTTTACAAACAAAAGCATTGTTTCAATTATCCATAAAAGTAAGCAATGTTTCTCACCCCAAGTAGTTTAAAACAAGTATTAAAAGTAATAGTGGGGCTATGACTCACCTTGAGTATAACTAGCAAGGTGAAATGTAAAATCAAGTAAGTTATGGGAACGGCTTCAACACACGACCTGAATAATAGTGAAGTATGAGTTTTTGACAGTTTTGGCTAAATACGAATGATGAGTGTGAAATTGAGTAACGGACAACGGTTTGGTTTGTGATGCGTGAGTTTGATATGCTTAAAATGCTTAAAGTTCAAAAATAATATTACATATAATATTATTTTGTTTTTATGTTTTTGATTCCATAATTATCGTTTCCTCGAAAGTCGTCAAATTAATACGTTAAGCAATTCGTTAAAAGTCATTATATAAATATAAACGTTACGAAATTAAATACGTTGAACAAATGGTAAAATGCACGTGATCAAATGAGAAAGGGTAACATATGAAATAAAAATGAATATGGAATGAAGTTACTGTTCTATAAAAAATTTACATTTTCTACTCTAACGGTGTAAGTTTTGCACCGTTAGTCCTCCGTTAGTGATATATTACATTTTTGGTTCAATAAAGGTCAAGTATTACATTTTCAGCCTTAAGTTTACTATTTTAACAATGTTTACCCTTAGTTTACTGAAATGACAGTTTTGGATGGGATTTTACAAACTTGGCAGTTTTAGTCCCTAAAGTTGAAACATTTTGCAAGTTTAGTCCAAAAATCACAAAAAAAAGTGAGAAAATATTTTCGAGAGTTTTATTAAGTTTATAAAGCTTATTTAAGTTAAATGGAACTGCTTATTGGCCGAAATGCTTATTTTTAAGCTTAATGGGCTTTTAACGAGACATAACAAAGCCCATTAAGAGATAACGATCTATAGGGTGTTCGAATGTTTTGGGCTTTTCATTGGGCTTATTAAAAGGTCTTAAAATCATGTTTCAAACTGCTTATTTACCGCTTATTCGATAAAGCTTATTGGGCTTAATTTGGGTTTAAAGCCCAACCGGAAAAATATAAAGGATTTTTATTCAGTTCGAGTAGCGTTAGGATTAGGATTTTAAAAGGGCTTTTGAGAGCTTATCAAGGGAAACTCAAAACATCAAATTAATAGATGACATTGTAAAGAAATAGGTCGTATAATAAAAACAACATATCGTATATATGTATCTGATTATATTGAGTTGTTTCTTATTCGATTTACACATGGTACAAAATAATAAAAGTGACATATATAAGAAATATGAAATATGCGATGTACACAAGATAAAAATGATGCTCGATATGTGTTAATATGAATACGTAAATGTCAAATAAATGTAAAACTCGTTAAATCTAGCCATCCATAAGTAGGAGGTCATAATGTATACGTAAAATAATTAAAAGAACTCGAAATAAACGTACAAAAGTAAAATACGATCGAATAAACATGAGACTATGCATGACATGATTTAGAACGTTATAATGAAAAGATAACGAGTTGGAATATACTTACAACACTTAAACGATGGTGAGTACTTTTTAGGAAGGACAAGGATTCTTATGGATTTTATGCTACTCGTAATAGTGATCACTTGGTGATCAAATGAGACATTTTTCAGCTTGGAAATAGATTTAAATGGGTCGAATAAGCCTCCAGTTCTTGTGAGGGTTCGGTAATGAGTGAGACTAGAGAGAAAGGGGTTTGAAAGTGTTTAAGAGTGAATGAGTGTGTGTGTACATGTATGTCGAATACATATAAGCATGTATATACATTTTTATGATTTTAAAATGGCAAGTTGTGGGAATATATTCCCCCTAGCTGAGACTCGATGATTTTTGTAGGAGATAAGATGAGATTATGATCAAGTTGGAGGGTATCAAGGGGAGGGTTTAGGGCTAGGTTCGGTTGTGGTCAAATTGAGTATACGTATATATGTTTCGAATGGCATATTAAGGTCCAAAATGATGTTTAACGTGCCAAGTTGAGTAAGAAAGTGAGAAACAAGTTTGTAAACAATTATTTGATCCTAGAAAATCATTAGAACTAGGTAAAAATAAGTTTTGATCGAATTGGTTTGAAATGGGAAATTAATAAATGAACTTGTAACTGTCTCGAGTGTGACTTACTTTAGGTCTCGTTTTCTGTTTAGACGTTTGATTTAGGATATGAGATTTGTCAAACCTGATTGTTTGATGTATGGAGAATTGGGATATGTAAAAAGTTTCACAGGTTTCGAGGCCAAGCTTAGGTGTATTAATCGAATGAAAAGAATGAAATATAGAATTTGGTTTTGGACTTGAATAGTAAAAGGCTCATGCATTTGGGCCAGGAATAGTGTTAAGGGTCCGTTTGGTTATTTATTGAGTTTAAGGGATTTTAGTGGTACGCGTGTGAGCTCGTTCCAATTTATTATGTCACGTATTTACGTTTTTGAGTTATTGTAGAGTAATAACAAGTAAAATGAGATAACCTCTCATTTTTCAGATAAAAATCAATAATGAATGTCGGAAAATAAATTAAGTGCATTTCCTGATAAATAATTATTATTTATTAAATTGGGAAAATTACCAGTTGTCACATTATCACTACAAGAATTCACAGAACGGGCGACAAGCATAATGCCGACGACATTTTGTACTAAACTACAAAAAACGCGCTTGACCGAGCCAAGGATGCGTTGAATATTGAAGCTTTTAAAATCCCAACGACGTGTTGTCGGGATCATATTGGAAACATTTGACTTTTCTAAACATGGTGAAAAACTGGGCGGGAATTTGCCCCGCCAATATGTTGTCGACGACATGTCGTCGGCAACATACAAACCCAAAAAATAATTGCAATTAGTGATTGATTAGCGTTTGATTAACATTTATTTTGTCATTACTGTTATTGTCCTGACGACTTGTCTTCGGGATTTATTTAGACCTAATTTTTGTCTTCCCCCGCGTGTGAATAATAGCGAATAATTGGGCGGGGTTTTTTCCCGCCTGTTTTACACCGACGACATGTCGACGGGATTTTCTTCTCAAACACATTATATATACTCTTATCCTCAAAACCACTCAACCTCACAACCTCTTATCTTCACACCAATTTCAAAACCTGAGATGTAGCGATATAATCCTTTTATGTGTTCTTGTGGAACATGAAATATAAAACTAAGAAAATCACATAAAAAAATACATTTGGATGGGAATATTATGCATGTCCTCTTTCGAAGGTGAACAATCATACATTTCTTATTTATGTAAATATACAAACAATCATAACATTTCCTTATTTATGTAACAGCCAAGAGAAAATGATCATGGATGCGGATATTTTATGTGGAAGAGTGAATTTGATGACCGGTTACGAGTAATCTCTTCTGCTTCAACATCTCAAGGTTCTGGATCTGCACCAACAGAGTGCTCAAACTGTAATGCCAAAGATCTTAGGATAAACATGCTGGAATAACAAAAACAGGTGCTAGAGACAAGAGTAAGGATGCTGGAGGCAAGACTTGAAATGGCAAGGAATCCCGACGAACACGACCATGCATGTCAGTCGGGTGTGATACTCCGTGAGCTATTAGGTGACATGGACAATCTTCATATGTAGTGGTGGTGTTGTTGTTGTTGTTGTTGTTGTTTGTGTTATTGTTGTTGTTTAATAAAAGGGAAGGTTGGTTGATGTTGTTGGTGAGTGTTTAGATGAAGAGTTGGAGTCATGGGTTCGATGTATAAGAGTTTTCGAGTTCTTGGTTTTCTTTTGACCTAGATCTGCATTAGTTAATGAAGATGTCTTTCTAATGTGTTCTAATGTGATATTATACGTACGTTATTAACTATGTTTAGTTATGCATATATACGTTATCAACCTGTATTTGAAGACGGTTTAGATCTGAATATTGATGAAATGGATGTTGATCGGACTGGTGGCAAATCAACTTGGCCGAGATGATATGGTTGTACACGAGATGTTAAACGAATGAATCAGAAAGATGGAATAGATGTGTACAACTTGGTTTCACTAACTCATAAACATTAGTTTACCAGCAAAGTGAAGCCAACTATAATAACACCGCATACCATTGCGCTCCCCAACTAGAAAAAATTTGACTGTCTAAAGGTAGTGTGATAATCTCAAGCATGGAGCATTGCAGCGTTATATACTTTCCAAACATTAATGATAGATTATAAAAATGTGAATTTGCATTTTTATAAAATGCAAACATTAATGATAGATTATAAAAATGTGAATTTGCACTTGTGTTGTTTTTGGTATACTTGTGTTGGTGAATTTTAAAGACTCATCCCTATAAATGAAAGTTATTTATAGAGATGTTGTTGGAGGCATTGATTGTTGTATCTTCTTTCTCAATCAACGAGGACCTTTTACCGCAACGAGACAAAGGAGGACCTTTTACCACAACGAGACAAAGGCTCGATATCTTCTCGACACATCTATTTCATCTTTCTGATTCATTCGTTTAACATCTCGTGTACAACCATATCATCTCGGCCAAGTTGATTTGCCACCAGTCTGATCAACATCCATTTCATCAATATTCAGATCTAAACCGTCTTCAAATACAGGTTTAGAACCGGATTCGAGCTCAGGAGATCCCATTTCCATGTAATTATCCTCTAGTTCATAATAGTCGAGATCACCACCTTTACATAATTCGCAACACATTTAATGTACGAGAAGTCTTCTTCACGGCCATCGGTTGATACAACAAAAAAGCAACGACTTTCTTGGAACTTTTTTTTCTGAACTTTATATGGATGGTGATTGAAGACGTTATCAAGAATATAAGTTTGATCATCGGCGGAAAAAGGATCGCCATCATTGTACCTTCACAAAATAGTTTGTGCCCATACATAGTTAGTATTCGTGTTTCATAACTTTAACATTAACAAGAAATGGAATTCAACAATGTAATAGACTGAATGATGGGATTAATTTCGTTAATAATCTCTTGCTCATCCACTGTGAAGATATCGAGCCTTTGTCTCGTTACGGTAAAAGGTCCTCCTTGTAACGCCCCGTACCCGTTTAGACAAAAAATTAAAACTTTTTAAGCAAAAACGATTCACTTTTATGGACATCTGATCATTCTTTTGACATCTGACAAAAATGTACAAACATTCAGCCCTTGAGGCTATTTTTAAATGAAAGTACATTCAATTACCTTCGAAACGATAGGTCATACGACCCGTTTCAACTTACGGATTAAAAGATATGAATTTTTGAAAATCGACAAAATCTGGAAACTGGCCCATACCGCCGGCATGGCCCCAAAACCACCCCCATGCCGCCGGCATAAAGCCAAACCGGGCAGCATGGGCCCTCTGGTCAGTTTGGGGGTTTCCCAAACTCATCCATGCCGTGGGTTTGGCCTCCAAACCTCCGGCATGGACCTGCAACTTCCCAAAAACACTTCGTTTTCATCCCGTTTTCGCTATAAACAACCCATACGACTTCCGTTTTACACCAAACTTGAACCACTTCATTAATTTAACATAACCAACATGTTCCAACAACACTGACCATTTACAACCCAAAATGGGTACAAACACACTTAAATCCAAACGCCCCTTAAACATTTACTAAAAACACTTAAAACACACTTGACAACTCGTTAGACTCCCAAACCGTTACCCGACTTTGACACACATTATACGACTCATAAAATAGACTCTCGGGGTACAACGTTGACTCGAGCCCGGTATTCTACCTAGCTCCTAACGCTTATTATCTTTCAACCGCTTCCAAATCCTTAAGCTACCACACATAAACCTTCATTCCGCCGCACATGAACCTACAAAACATTAACAACTAAAGGGGTAAGCTTACGCTTAGTAAGTAAAACGATTATAACATAACATCATAACATATTCACACATTAAGCATCATAATCCAATTATTTCACCACAACATTAAACATTACTCATACCTTGGCCACTTCGAGCCTTATCAATTCATCACAACCTTTCCTACCTACTTACACTAATCCAACTCAAATCTCATTCTCTTTTGCTAGTTATGCCAAACTAGCCTTACATCTACTCCTTCACCTCACACTAATTTAGACACATTCAAATAACCTCATCATAGCATTCATATAACACATAATGTAAGAAATCATTATAACATCAAATCATAACCGGTTTACTTACCTTGAATCCAAGCTAAGCCAACAATCATTATATCACCATCATCATCATTATCCTCACTAGTCATCATCATTATCATCATCATCCTTCTATAACATATCAATCCTAATAACATAAAAATCAATACATAACAAGGGTTATCAGAACCCATCAAAACATACTTACCTTGCTAACCAAATCATCATATGATCACACCCATATCATATGATGATTTCCAACTTTCCTTCTCATTTATAACTAATCTAAATAAAGGAAATAGATTACTTACTTGAATGGGAATCATAGCTAAGGATCATACCATTTGATAATCATCATCATGGCACATCCACTTTCACCATTTCCCTCTCTTTTCCTCCTCCATAGCCGGCCTCACTCTCTCCCTCAATAATTGATGAAAAGTCTAGAAATAACTAGATATAACTAGTTAGGTGTCATCTTTGGGCTATTGGCAAGAATGGTCCTTCTAGTCTCTTTATTCTTACTTTAGCCACAACTAACTTATATCACATAATTAACACTTGGCAATCTAGGTCCTTTTAGTTTATTCATCTTATTCCATATTACTATATTAGTCATACTTTGACTATTAGTTTGACTATCGGGTTTGACTTCCACGTAACTTGTTGACCAACCAATCCCAAAAGGTCTTTATCCACTTTCATCTAGGGTGGGGTCCCAACACCCGGGAAACGGGTCTAACACTCCTGGTCTACATAGACTAAACACAGTTGATAACGTACGTACAATATCACATTAGAAAGACATCTTCATTAACTAATGCACCCGTTTTCCATGATGTGTTTGACTGAGGTTTACCATGATGTGTTTGACTCCAGCACCCGTTTTCTGAACTTACACCATGTGGCCGGTCATATTAACAACATACAACTTGCCTCCGTGGTTATGCATGAAAGAGACTTCGGTTAATTAATTATATGTTATTTGATCTTACGCTTCCGCAATACTTGATGTTTATATGTTTAATTATGTATGACATGTTATTAAATTTCATCATATCATAGCAAGTGACCACTTCTTAATAAACCAATAGCTTATTTTCTTTATATTTAGCCACATAACTAGTCAAATTGTCAGGTGTCCCGGTAAAATTTTCTAACATAAAAAACCCAAATTCAACATCTTTAGTTGAGGTGGTAACAGTTTGCGCTAAAAAAAATTAAAAAAAAAATCCCGCCAAAATCTTCAACCTTAAAGTAAACACACTTTTCAGTTTTTACCATTTCCAGTTTCCCTCAAAATCATCATCATCATCTAAAAAATGAAACGCCAACAATCAATACTATCATTCTTTCATAAACCTTCAACCGAGCTCCGGAGATCCCGCTTCCATGTAATTATCCTCTAGTTGTACACATTTACCGGGACACTTAAAAATTTTGACTATTTTTTTTATTTAATTTTAATTATATATTAAATAAAAGTATTTAAATTAAATATATATATTTTTTAATTTTATAAAAGTATTTAATTTTAAATTAAAGTATTTAATTTTAATTATATATTAAATAAAAGTATTTAAATTAAATATTTTTTTTAATTTTATAAAAGTATTTAACTTTAAATTAAAGTATTTATTTTAAAATTATATATTAAATAAAAGTTACTTTATTCGTCCCGACGACATGTCGTCGGGACAATTAAAAAGTAAACAAAAAGCAGATCTGGTCAACACTTAGACACATATATCGATCTATACTCAATTATCCTCTCTCGCCGGCGACACCACCATAGCAAACCACACCACCACCACCAACATTACACCACCATTAGCATCTCCACACCACCACCACTAGCATCTCCACACCACCATTACACCACCATTAGCATCTCCTCTTCTTCTTCCCCACTTCTTCTTCTTCCACACCACACTAAACCACCACCACTAGCATCCCCTCTTCTTCTTCCCTACCGCGGTATTTTTAATTTTACTTTTTTTTTTAAGTGTTTAATTAATGTAGTAATTTAAGTGTTAATTAATTTTGCTGTTTTTGTTTTATGTCTGTTTTTTTTAACAGCCGAGAGCTAGAGTTAGCCGAGAGCGAGTGTCGAGAGCTGAGACAGCTGAGACATAGGTAATGTGGTCCCTTTTTTTTATTTTTTTTTAAACTTTTGGTATCCCGTCGACATGTCACCGTCAATAGTTTTAGCTCGTATGTTAAGCAACCGGTATAAATGTGCTCTCTTTTTATATAGCCCAAGCCCGAGACCGCAGCCAAAGACTGCAGCCCGAGACTACAGCCCGTGACAGCAGCCCAAGACCACAGCCCGAGAGACCACATTCGAGACAGTATGTTAATTACTTGTTTTAATACACGAGTATCAAAATTTCTGAATGCGTATGAGTTTGTTAAATGTTTATCGAACATGTGAAATAAGTTTATATTAGTATTTTCTATGTTCACTAGTAGTTGACGACTGTGTTACTTACTCTAGAAATGCAATTTGTCGTAAAATCAGTTGTTTGTCATAAAAGCGGTTGTTAGGTATATATCGAGTATCCAATATTCTGTATTGGTTATTTTTTAAACTAACCTGTGAAATTGTTAATGATACAGCGAGTATCGGTAATATTTAACCTAACCTGTGAAATTGATTGTATTAATTTGTTATGCTCACTAGTGAGTGATGAGTGATGGCTGGTGATTTCTCGTATAAGCAGTTAGGTTATTTAGCTTTACCACGAGTTTATATCAAGTATCAAATATTCTGATTGTGTTATTATTTATGTATGTTAACTTGTGAAATTGATTGTGTTACATGTTATGTTCATTTAAAATTAGTATATTGTTCGGTTACTTGTCGTAAAAGTGATTGTTAAGTATATATCGAGCATCGAAAATCTATTACATGTTGAGTTTGTGATTATATTCTATTAATTGTATATGTGATCGTTAGTCGATTTGTGAATGTGATTTTAGAATGTTAGTCAATTTGTGTATTATTGTTAGACTTTTGTGAATGTTTTAGGATTTTAGTGATTAAGTTCGAAAAGTCCCCGTCCGAAGTTAATCATCCTATAGAAAACCCATCTGGAATTAATTTATTAGAAATTAATTTAGCAGATTGATCTTAAATTGTAACTTGTAAAACGACACTTATTTTAATGAAATTGTTATGGATTGTTTAAATGTGTATATTTATTTTGAATGTGTATGTATTTGAATGTGTGCATGCTCATGTTAATTTGTTCCCGAATTTCTATATGTTATTCAACTTGTACTTTTACAGATGGCAGCAGCAGTTGCGCGCAGGCATGGTGGTGACGGTGCCGGTGACCCACCTTCCCCTCCCCATCAGATTGAGAGCGGGTGCCGTGGTGGTAAGAATTTCTAGATTATTTTCAAAGAACCTTAAACTTGATCATTTGAATTTGGTTACATGTTACTTTATGACGTTTTCACTCACTCCAATTGTAGGATCACAACGACCACGAAGAGGAGGTAGGGCGAGGGGGGGAGGCAGGGGTAGTGGAGGTCGGGATGGCGGCAGGCCGCGACGACGCCAAGCCAAGAAGAACGTGACCCTCAAGAAAGTCGTGGAACTTAGCGGCCCGCAGTCAATTGAGTTCGAGACTAATGATCAGGGGACGTACGTTCATGTGGGCAAGCACTCCGGGTGGTTCAGTGTTAGCATTGATTTAATGCTATTTTGGAAGTGATGGTCATTTGTAGTTTAGAACATTAAGTGTCATGTATAATATGTATTAAGTAGAGTGGGCTTATAGCATTAGTATTGATAGCATCTTAATTATATGTGTAGTGCAACATATAAGCCCACCCATGGTCCATGTAAAAGCCCATCCAAAGCCTTTTGGATGTGGCTGCCTACGTACAAAAGCCAAACACTCTCTCATTTAGCAAAGAGTGCTGTGAGAGAGTGTGTGTTTGTATTACTTGTATTTTCTCTCTAAATCTAATATACACATTTCCAGGTTTACTCTCATCTCCACTGCCACCATTTCACCTCATCTATATTTCTTCTCATTCTTATCTATATTATTCTCTTCTTATTCTTTAACTGCCATTCGATCTCCACAGTAAATGGGTATGATAAAGTAGGATTTCTAGCTATAACAAGTGGTATCAACAGCCGGTCAACGAGGTAGGAAGCTTTTGTGTTCGGTTTGTGATTACAAGAAAACATAAGCCACGTTTTTTTATCTCTCAAAAACGCGAGTTTTTGTTTTTTTTAGCTTCGATCTATACAAAAATAAAGAAAAGGTGGTGTTTGTTCTTAGTTGAAAAATATTGTGATTATTCCTCACTTAGATTTTGGGTAAAAAGCTGCACTTTTGGTTTGTGTTCTAAGTGGTTTGATCGAATAATCATAAAGGGTGAAGTTGTTAATATGTTTGTGGAATAAAGTGAATACTTTATTTGGAATATCTTGGATATTATTGGTTTAGTTGGTAAAAGTGGTCAGGCAAGTAGTGTAAAGGTGTAAGATATCACGTGGGAAGGTACTCAAAAGTCAACAAAAGTGGGTAATAGTTGAAAAATCTCGCAATTGGCTTTTGTCTCGCAATTGGACTGCCTTATCGCAATTACTACTGCTTCTGTCTCGCAATTGGACTGCCTTTCTCGCAATTACTACTGCTCTCGGAATTGCTCTTTCGCAATTGGTACTGCTGGTCTCGCAATTCTCTATCGCAATTCAGTATCGCAATTGCCTGAGGTCTCGCAATTGGTATCGCAATTCACTTTGTGTCTCGCAATTACACTGCTTTCGCAATTGAAGAGTTTTATCGCAATTGAAAGTCTGTCTCGCAATTGGTGGTATTTTATCGCAATTGCTCTCGCAATTCAAGAGTTTTTTCACAATTGGTGCTAGGCTATCGCATTTGGTCTCGCAATTCACACTTTTGTCTCGCATTTGGTGCAATTTTCAGAATTGGCAATTTCAGTCCCTGTACTTTCCAGCAGCCTAAGGAAACTTTCTAATTTGGCAGTTTTGGCCCTCGTACTTCTGTGAAACAATTTCAAAGTTGTCTTTTTACGTCAAAAACAGTTATAACTTTTGAACCGTAACTCCGTTTTCAGTCCACGACCTGTCAAAACAACCGTGAGATCGAGGAGAATGACACGTTGAATATTTATTCATTCAACCCAAGTTTCGAGGCCTAAAAACGCTCCAAAATGAAGTTATTGAGGTTTTAAGTTTCCAGACCAAAATTCCATCGTAACAACTTGCATCAACCTAACCAAATTACAACTTCGACGATCATCAACAACAAAACAAAGCTTCACAACAACAACCAAGTTTAACCTTCAACAACAACATCTCCTACTTTGTTGCAAAGATCTTGTATCATTTTTATCATACAATCATCATCAATGGCATCTCATCAAGACGATATCACAACTGCTTTGGCAAATGGTTTTGCTTCAGTATACAGGGCATTAAACATCGAACCACATAACAACAACCAATGGAATTCACCGTACACTGACAATACGCAGTTATATATGGGACAAGAATGTCAAATGGTTGATGTTATCGGGAATCAACAAGGAAATGCTATGGGTATACAGACGGGGAATCAAATGCTTCAGAATGGGGTCAATCCGAATGAGGATTATTGTTTCATGACTTCATCTGAAATTCAAAGGAGTGATATAGGCAGAATTGGTAATGTTCCTGCTATGACGAAGGTAGAAAAGCTTCAGTACATGCTGACGCTAGCCAACAAGGAACATTCAGGAATACCTTTGACTGCTGAGGAATCCGACTTCTTGCTTTCAACCAGAATCAATGATAATTCCATAGAAGTCACAGGAGTCTCCGATCCTATGCCTGATCTGCAACAAACTTCATCATGCAGTGATTCTGAAACTCCTCCGTCCTATGACACAGAACCACTCCATGAGGTACCATCATTGTTTGCTCATGAAAAGCCACATTCTGTGCCTCTCGAACCTAATTTCGATACATATGTGGGGGAGCAAGTTAATAGCAATGTTAACTGTGAAACTTCATATATGGATCCTAATGAAGTTCAAGTTGCACAAAATGATGCTAATGATGAGGAAACCCGTGCTCTATTTGAATCATTACTTCATAATTGTCAAATAGAGATTGAAAAGGTCAAAAAGATCAATCGCGAGGTAAAAGCCGCGAATGTGAAATTGACCACTGAGCTTGAGAGTTATAAGGTGAATGCACGAGCTTATGATTTTCACACCAATCGACAGTCAGAACTTGAAAATTGTTTAAGAGATTCTGTTTTAAGAGAAAAACGTTTGCAAATCAAATTTGACACTCTTGATGTTAATTTGAACAATAAAATCAAATCTCTAAACAAGGAAATTTTTGAACTAACAAACCAGCTTTCAAAACAAAAATCAACTTATTCTAATCTTGAAAAGGAAAAGAATGAGTTGAATGAAAGGTTTTCAAAACGTGAAAAGGATCTTCTTAAAGAGATCAATGACAAAAAGGAAACCATTGCAAAGTTGGATGATTTGCTTGTAAAAATGGGTCATTCTGCACAAACAGTTCATTTGTTAATTAACGATCCAAACCCGATTTTACATACATTAAAAAAGGTGGCTATCGGTTATGAAAACCCTTATATTCTCAAGAAAGCTCAAAAAGAACAGAATGTGCTTTATAATGGTAATTTAATAAATGCTATCCATGACCCTCCTCCGGGTTATGATTCTAGTGAAACGATTGAGCTTTCCGAAAAGAGCAGAAACAAAATGCGAAAATTGAACAGAGAAATAAAACCCATTGACTATAATGAAGCTAACAAACTTGTTGGGGTTCATCTTGTTCAAAAGGAGTCACAATTGTTTTTTCAAAGACCAGTGGTCTTCACAAAACAAAAAGCTGTTTCAAAATATCTGCCTAACATCGAACAAATGGCATCTAAAAACACTTATGATTCAAGTGCAGCTAGACTATATTTGGTTGATCTTAAAAAGAGAATTGAAACATTTAAAAGTGTTGTGGCTTCCAAAACAAATAATAAAAAATTTGAATGGTTTCCAGGTGTTCAGGATGAAATTAAAAAGATTTTTGAATCGGAAATTAATCCACATATTGCTGCAATTTATGCGGTAGTTCTTAATGTTGAACGATGTCTTTTGAAAGAGTCAGCCGAATTTGTTAAGGACCACAAATCCTTAGTGAAGGAAGCTAATGAATACTTGGAACACATAAAAGTTTTGGAAAAGCATAATGACAATCTCTGCTTCGAAGCTCTATCGACCGACATCATGTCCATTATTTTCCAAACATATTCTGTCGAGGATGATGAAAGACTCCGTGCTGAGACTTCTGAAATTGTTTTGAAATATGAAAATGCGCTCGCAAAGCTTGAAAAATAAAATGTCACATATTTTAAACAACTTGATCAGAAAAAGGAAGAATGCAAATATGACAAATTGTCGTATGAGCGTTCTTACAAAAGTTTGCAAGAAAAAATTGATCTTTTGAAGTCTCAGCTTGAGAGTCAAAAAAGGCAGGGTGAGGAAACTAAGTTTGCAAAACCATCAACTTCGGAACAACCAAAAATGTCAATTTCTCAAATGGTTCCAACAGTTGATGTGACAATTGATTTGACAAAACCAGTCACTCCAACACCCTTGCCTAAAACACCAAAAGTGATAGCACCTGGCCTTTCTAGGAATTGCTCACCGCATGTGACCACTCAAACAGTTAAGGAATCAGTTGGTTCAAACAAAACGGTCCACAATCTCTACCTAGAAACAGCTAGGCAAAAGGCACAGGTTCGACAAGACGGAATTTTAGGTACAAAGCCTATAGTGATGAATTCTACAACATTAGAAAGCACTACCATTAGTAGTAAACCACTACCTAGGATTATTCAATTAAAGACTAGGGATTGGCTTGCATCTAAGAGTAGTTGCGCAAAAGAAAATGTTATCCACATAGAATCTAACACTATGAGCTCAAATTCCTCTTCGAACACAAAGCAAGTTCAAAATGACAGTAGTGACAAATTTAAGGTTGCGGTTTTAAACAAGAATGTTGAATTTGTTTGTCCTACATGTCAAAAATGTGTCGTTTCAGCTAATCATGATGCATGTGTTGCACAATATATCAAGAAAGCAAATGCAAGTGCTAAGGCACAATCCTCTAAGACATCAAATAGCAACAAACCCGTTGCTAAGAAGCAAAAGGCTAAGAAACCAACTAGGTGGATCTCTACAGGACGTAGTGTTTCTCAAAATGAGACTTCCGCTGCATCTGAAAAGGAAACAACTCCTAGATCTAGCCCTAGGTGGATTCCCACGGGAAAAGTTTTTAAAACAGTTGGTCTTAGATGGATTCCCACAGGAAAGATTCTTGATAGCTGCACCACAACAAGTAATAGTGAAAATCATCAGGATAAGGATGTAGAAACCACTACAACCGTTGATAGTGGACACCCTCAATGTGATGATTCATGTTCTTCTAACACTATTATTTGTGCATATTCTTCTTTTGTGGATTCTGTGATTGCAGGTACTCGTGAAAGTGTTGAGAGTTCACTCGCTGAATGTGGAAGAGAAGACCTTTATGCCAACATCGCATTTGGAAATCCTGGTCTACAAACCTTTTAACTCCACTTTTACTTGTTCATACTTAATCATTCTTTGTGAATATACATTTTTTGAAAACATCAAAAAGAATATACAAAAATGGAAAATTTTCAAAAAATACAAAAACAATATAAAATCACAAAAATCCAAAAATATTCTTCTCCGACATGTCTCTCGTATAATCAATATTTTGTACGTACTTAGAAATATCATTCAACAATGATACGGGCATGTACAGATGCTTGAGCGAGAGTTCATTTAAATATTTTCAAAACATGTCGTTTTCTTAAAATTTCTTCTCAAATGGCTTCTGAGAGACTCACTCCAGAACCCGAGCTTAAACCAATGGCTTCGGAACATCTCAGTTTCGGACCCGAACTTCAAATAAAGGAAAGTGTTGTTCAAAACCAATTTCTTTTTCTAACAGTTATCCTAAAATCAAATGAAGATATTTCTCCTTACATATCTTCAAAGATTTTCAAAATCTTCTCAATCTTGAGCACATTTTTCTTCAAGATTTTTCAATAAGATTTTTCCAAATCTTTCATAAAGTGCTCAAGATAACTCCCTCCTAAACCCTTAAAACTGCTTTTAAACTCAAATGTTTAACCATATGCTTTGTTTAAGGGGGAGTTGAAAATAAAAAATGTTCCAATTTCATGCTCAAATCCGTCTTTCTCTCCAAAAAGTTTCATTTTAATCAGTTGATATCAAAAATATCACTGCATGCTATTTTTGAGGGGGAGAAGATGTGATTAAAATGTGATCAAAAAGCGAATCTCAAAAAGAGTTCTCCAAAAAGACTCAGCATGAACCCTCGAATTGACTAAAGAGAAATGTCAGTAATTGAAAAGACTAGTCCGGGACGGGTAATAATTTCAAGATGGTTATCCATTGATGTAAACGTGTCTCGCAAAGGACTTGTCTGAGTAGAATGTACCAATTCGAGAGATGATCTTTTGATATGACCGGGACGGGTAATAACTTCAAGCTAGTCTAACTAGTGATGTAAACGTGTCTCGCAATGGTCATATTAATTGAAAATCGATCAGTTCAAAAAGTGCGAACTCTACCCATCGTGTGCAATTCTTTCTTAAATCTCATATGCACATGTGAAGGGGGAGTATTTCAGAAAATGCAAAACTCTCAAAGTATTAACAAAATGTGTTTTATTCATGAACACTTTGAGAGATTTTCTCAAATGGTTTTATGGCAAGTGATCAACAAACCTAGGATAATCATGGTGTTATAAGATGATTATGGTTAGGTTATGTCCTATGATCCGCCAGTGCCGGAGGGATCTTCCCAAGGACAATTCCAATAGCTTAGCATTAGAAGTCCTTAGGTATGATTGAAAAAAAGGAGTAAATGAGAAAGGAGAAAGAAGGGGTTGAAGAATGAAAAAGAAAAGTTTTTGTAAGGGTGAAAAGAAATAGCCCTCCATGAAAACTTAGGTCAGAAACCGGGTCAATACATATGCTATCGGTACTCACTAAGGTGATACTGGTATTGAAGACAAGACGTCATGGACCCAGTGACGCATTGCACCACCCCTCCTATCCACTCAGATATCTCTTAAAAGATATTTGTTTCATTTCTCACGGAGAACACTGCATAATCTATCGGCCTCTCACTCCGAGAAATGTTGATATTGAAAAGGTGGCACTCTGCTCCATGCCTCCGACGTCTAAAACCAAAACGCACATAATTGAGTCTAGAGACATGAGATTCATCAAAGATCTCTTAGGAACACTTCCTGTGCAATACACTTGTGTTCACTCAAAAGGATACAAGTTGTATGAGTCTTAATGAGATCTAAAAGGATCTTGCCTCACAACATGATGGCCGCTGGACAATTTATTGATAACTGTCTTATGCAGGTACTGACGAAAGTCCATTCTCCATCATCATCTACAACGTAGTCGCATCTGATCAGAAGAAGTAGATCAAGGCAAGAACATTCAAAGTCAATACTTTGAAGATCACAGAGCATGAAGGAACAATGAATCAAGTCTATTATACATTGACACACAAAGTTCAAGCCATCAAAAGCAAAAGACCAATCACCGGAGCGTCATTGAAATGACCATCCCTTAGGGGGAGATTGTTAGCATTGATTTAATGCTATTTTGGAAGTGATGGTCATTTGTAGTTTAGAACATTAAGTGTCATGTATAATATGTATTAAGTAGAGTGGGCTTATAGCATTAGTATTGATAGCATCTTAATTATATGTGTAGTGCAACATATAAGCCCACCCATGGTCCATGTAAAAGCCCATCCAAAGCCTTTTGGATGTGGCTGCCTACGTACAAAAGCCAAACACTCTCTCATTTAGCAAAGAGTGCTGTGAGAGAGTGTGTGTGTGTATTACTTGTATTTTCTCTCTAAATCTAATATACACATTTCCAGGTTTACTCTCATCTCCACTGCCACCATCTCACCTCATCTATATTTCTTCTCATTCTTATCTATATTATTCTCTTCTTATTCTTTAACTGCCATTCGATCTCCATAGTAAATGGGTATGATAAAGTAGGATTTCGACTCATAACATTCAGTAACTATGTCGGCGAGCTGATTAGGCAGCTGCCGTTGCACTATGCCTCCTGGCACGATATAGAACCGAAGAAGAAGGCGCACATCCTTCCACAGCTCGGAGTCAGTTATTTCATTTTCCTTTTATATTGTTATATTATCGTGTTTATTTATTTAAATGTGCATATTTATTTAAATTTTTTTATTTATTTATATCTCTATATTTAATTATTTGAATGTGTACATTTATTTAAATTTGTTTAAATGTGTATATTTATTTAAATTTGTTTATTTATTTATATCTTTATATTAATTTTAACTATATTTGATTGTAGCGTATGTTTAATTTGGAGCGCCATATGCGCGAATCGCACTGGCATAACATTCTGACCGGCATCAATGCGTATCTGACTAGGCGATACGCGGACAACAAATATGACCTCAAGCGCGATTTCTTTACCAGGGAGGGTGGGGCTACGAATGTGGATGCGATACAAGGAAATCCTCCTCCGAACATGGAGCAGTCTGTGTGGGAGGAGCATGTGAAGTTCTACATGTCGGAGAAGACCGTGAAACAAGCTGCTGTGAACAAAGAGAACCAAAAGAAGAACAAGGTTTACAGCCGCCACGGTTCCAGATCATTGGCCGCGTCTCGACACGAATATGTAAGACACATTTTATTTTTATAAGATTATTTAATTTTAATTATATATTAATTAAAAGTATTTATACTAAATAAAATGTACATGGTATTTGATTTGTCATTTTAATTTGTTCCATTCTATATGCATGTGTATATACAGTTTGAGAACAGCAAGGACCACCAGTACCCGTCCCTCATCCATAGCTTTTTTGACACTCACTACAAGGATGGTGTATGGTTGCAGGATGAGGCTCGTGTTCAATATGTAAGTATCGTTGTTTTTTTTTTTTTTTTTTTTTTTTTTTTTTTTTTCAAACACGCACTTTAATGATTTATTGAAACATAATCTAGTAATTAACCCGACTAATATATTAATTTTCTTATTTTTTTTCAACTACATAGGAAGAGATGGTCAGGCTAAGGGATCTCGGATCGGATACGCCTACAGAGGTGGCGTACACAAAGGAGGAGATACTTGCCCGGGTAATAAAGGGCAAGCAGCGGGGTCATATAGCCGGCAGGGGCAGGGTGGTACCCGGCTTGAGCATGCCACCGTTACCATACACCCCGCCTCCACCTCCAGGTATGTACAGTGGGATAATACTAATAGATTACTCATGGCTCATCATCTTATGTATTGAAATGGCCGTTTTTAAATTTTGATTATTTCGTTTTTAGGTGTGTACACTGGGCCCCAGATCGACGAGAAGCTTGCTGAAGCTCAAAAGAAGATTGATGAAGCTGAAAAGAAGAGTGCTGCAGCTGAGAAGAAGAGTGTTGCAGCTGCAGCAGAAGTTAAGGAGACTCTCGCTTTGTTGATGGGTTATGTCCGGAGCAACCCGCAATGGCACGATTTTATTAGCCAAATACCTTCTCGAGGTGAGGTAGGCTCAGGCAGCGGGTGTGGCGTGGGAGGGAGTGGCGCAGGCGGGAGCGGGAGTGGCTCAGGCAGGAGCGGGAGTGGCTCAGGCAGCGAGAGTGGCTCTTGCAGCAAGAGTGGTGATGATGAGGATCGTCGTAGCGATGATATGGATGACGACGAGGGGCGGTAGAGGTATATGTGTTATTTTGTGTTGTTTTTATCTTTGAAACTATATTTTGGCGACCCGAATCTTATTATTGTATAGTTTAACCTTTTGGCGACTTGAACATTGTGGATATTGCAACATTTGTAGATATGGCAGCTAGGTCTAGCGATTATAACACCCGTTTTGTAAAGTTTATAATGTATTTTGAGGGTGTTATAAAGTTTATAGCCGTTTTGTAAAGTTTATAAGTGTTTAGTGGTTATATATAACCGTTTTAGCCGTTATAAAGTTTATAGCCATTTTCTAAAGTTTATAAGTGTTTAGTGGTTTTGGTTTTGGATGGTTTTGGATGTACAGGTTTGGGTAGATTTTTTCGGGAAAATTTTCTCAAAAAAAACTGGAAAATTGCAGCTGTGTAGGCAGCTGTGCGGCTGCACTATAACTAAATGTCGACGACATGTCGTCGGCATTTAATATCTAAATCAATCCATAGTTTTATAATACCGACGTCATGTCGTCGGTATTATTTACAATTTCATTGACTTTTATAAATAATACTGACATCATGACGTCGGTATTATATATAATTTCGTTGACTTTTATAAATAATACCGACGTCATGACATCGGTATTATATACAATTTCGTTGACCTTTATAAATAATACCGACGTCATGACGTCGGTATTATTAAAATCCAGTTTAGTATTATAAATTAATACCGACGTCATGTCGTCGGTATTAATTTATAAATTAATTAAGCTTACTAATCCAATCGTTAATTATTAATATGGTCCCGACGACGTGTCATCGGGACAATATTGTCGAAACACAAAAAACTTTGACTGGAAAAACGTGGGCCCCACATTGTCGTCGGAGTTTTTTGTCGGGAAGTTAAATCCTGACGGAGCATTGTCAACAAGAGGCTGTCGACGTCATGTCGTCGGCAACTTATGGTGCCGACGTCATGACGTCGGCACGATTGGAAAAATGTCGTCGGGCATAGTGGTTAATGTACTAGTGTATGTGGCATTGCTGCTATGCGATTAATAATGCAATGCAATATAATGGAGTAGAGGACGACTGGACGAGTGATATATTACTTGGTTTTAGATCCCGGTGAAAGTTGTTTAAGATGTAATTAATTGGCGTTTTCAGTTTGTATCATTTAGGTTGTCGGGTTGTTACGCTTCAAGTCATTTCGGATGGCGAGTCAGCTCATGCATGTTAGCTTTGGTGTTTTCAAGGGTATAGTACGTATTGGCCTATTGGGTGTTCATTTTTGGAATGTCATTGTTCTAGCTCAATGTGTTTTCCTTCAGTAACTCTTGGTGCAACGCTTTTCTAAGTACTCAGCATTTTTTCTTTAACATTTTTATCTAGCTCTCAAAAAAATGTGTTATTTAACTGCAAGTCGTTCATTTAACATATGATAAACACAAAAGGAAATTGGCCTAGCCGTGCGGGTACGGTGCAAGTTATTTTTCATTCGGTCTAAAAAAAAGTGTACACGATGTTGATCATTATAAAACCTATGACATAAGTAAGATGAGACAGAACAAAAACTTTATATAACAGATAAACACCAATGTAAAACGAAATTAAAAGAAGTGGATAACAACATTCATTCATTGATCATGGAGTCACTACAAGATATAATGCAACCTTGTGACTGACAATTTTCTTAATTCTAGAATATTAAAAGTGAAACTAGTCTTAAAGCTATAAAGGTCTAGAATCGCGCAACACTTAGGGATTATGAGGTGGAAACTGATAATTATAGTATTGTGAGGGTGGTGGCTGCTGATAGGAATACGGTTTTGGAGGTGGTGGTGAGATAGTAGGTGTTGGTGGTGAATGTGGGCTTGATGGTGGTGTGCAGGATGCAGGTGGTGGTCCATGTGGTGGTGTGAAGGATGGAGGTGGTGGTCCATGTGGTGGTGATGGTGGTGGACTTTTGATAGGAGGTGGTGAATGTGGGCTTGATGGTGGTGTGAAGGATGGAGGTGGTGGTGAGATAGTAGGTGTTGGTGGTGAATGTGGGCTTGATGGTGGTGTGCAGGATCCAGGTGGTGGTCCATATGGTGGTGTGAAGGATGGAGGTGGTGGTCCATGTGGTGGTGTGGTGGTGGACTTTTGATAGGGGTGGTGAATGTGGGCTTGATTGTGGTGTGAAGGATGGAGGTGGTGGTGAGATAGTAGGTGTTGGTGGTGAATGTGGGCTTGATGGTGGTGTGCAGGATCCAGGTGGTGGTCCATGTGGTGGTGTGAAGGATGGAGGTGGTGGTCCATGTGGTGGTGTGAAGGATGGAGGTGGTGGTCCATGTGGTGGTGGACTTTTGATAGGAGGTGGTGAATGTGGGCTTGATGGTGGTGTGAAGGATGGAGGTGGTGGTGTGAAGGATGATGGTGGTGGTGAGATAGTAGGTGTTGGTGGTGGACTTTGATAGGAGGTGGTGAGTGTGGGGTGGTGGAGTGTATCGCGAATGGTGGTGGATGTCCCGTAGTTGGTGGTGGTGAATGTGTGCTTATTGGTGGAGATTGTCCATGGATGGAGGTGGTGGATGTGTGGGCTTCTTGGTGGACTTTGCTCATGAGGGGTGGTGGATAGTGGGACCTTGGTGAAGTGGGTGAGCAACATGAAGGTGGTGGGGTGATGCCTTGTGTGGTGGATAATGTGGCAAGGGGGTTGGTTGCCATGAGAAGGTGGTGGTTGATGGCCTTGAGATGGTGGTATTGGACTACAATGACATATTGGTGGTGGTTGAGGGGTTTGAGATGGTGGTGGATAGCCATATTGATCTGTCCTTGCTCCGGAAACCAGGGGAGGGGCAGGAATTGCTATGGCTATGATGATGAAGAGCAAGAGTTGATTTTGAAGCTCCATTCTTGATAGGTTAGAAAAGCTTCTTGCATGCAAGGATTTATATAGAAATATATGCACGTGATATGCACATGCACGGTTTGGTATAAATTGAAATGATAATTTCATCTGCAAGACTTTACAAGGTTTTCAACTTCAAGTAATTGAATGTTGCTATTGATTCATATAATGTTCAATTATTTTACTTTGATTTACACCAATAAAAAAACTTCTATCTTAACTTGATATCTTATCATTACCCGATGGTTTGTACTATAATGTGTGCAAAAATATTGCTTAATCATATGGTTGTAGGTTCAAATCATGTTTATAACATGTAAGATAAATTTGTTGTAAATGTATAGTTCATTACATACTAATCTTTACAGTATGCAAACATATGTAAATGGCTCGATGGTATTTCAATTCATTTGCAAGTTTTGTGCAAATAAGATCACTTGTATATAAAAAGAAACTACCTTACAAACTATGATACTTGACCTGTCATATAAATTACACTAATATTTCTAGTAAATGAGTAAATAAATTCTCCTAAGCTATACTTGTATACTATTATATAAAGCATTTAAGTTGTGGGGTTTCACCAAAATTAAGATAAGGAGCTCCAATCATGGTCTCAATAAAAAATTACTTTTATTTTCAAATTGAAATATTTTTTTATCTATTTATTTTTTTATGATCTAATTTCAACATTTTTTTAAAAAATTTTGTGCTCTTTAATTCAATATATATTTTGATATTTTTTTATGAGTTTTTAGTTTTTACATTTTTAGTAGGTTTATTTTGATTAAAATTTTTACAACTTTAACTTTTATTTCAATCAATACAAATCTTGATTCGTCAAAATTATGTAATTTTTGGGGAGTGTTTGACGGGTAAGAGATTGCGAGGGTCTTTCTATATGCGGAATAATGATGTCACGGGAAAGCTACGGAAAACCCAAGCAAACACATATACATTCGGAGTGTTGTGAAACGAATTCACTAAGCGGGTAAGGAATTGCGGGGAGAGTTGGGCTAGCAATTCATTTACTATATTTATAATATAACTATTTTATCGCCGCCACTGTGAATATTGATGTATCTGAAATCTAAGTAAATTTCATCTCTTCCAAAAGATGATTTCACCAGTGCTCCAACATTGGTTCTTTCTATAATCATGTCACTAGTCCTATACGATTGTTATTTGGTCACTACAACTCACAATCTAAATAATCCAAATGCAACTTTGTCATAGCTATATCAAAAGAATCTCATAAATCACTAAAAAAACCTACTGAATTCATGAATTCTAATGATTCCAATGAGCAAATACCTCTAAATAACGCGCTATACAAACTTTATTATGACCCTATAAACTATAAAGGTACACTTACACTTACAAATTGACCAAGGTAGTTTTTTTCTTGCCTATAAAAGAAATGATAATAAAGGAGGGTAGTTGGGTGCTTTGGCAAAGCATCATTTACAAGCTTTCCAAAAATGCAACCATTAACATTTAACACCTCATTATCACATACACACCAAATAGAGCACTGTTCTTAAAACCATTCTGCAAAATCAAACACCCCATCTTCAGTAAAATATTTATGCAACCATCTTCCATCTAACCAACCAGTCAAAACAGTCAAAGCGCCAGAACCAAAAACACAGATGCGGAATTAAGACACATATTGGAGATTAGAATTTAGAACATCACATAACAAGTGCCGCACAATCTTAGTCAATCACAAAGTAAGAAAAAGATGGTCAATTTTAAGGTCAGATACACTACAGCGTCAATGCGATTTACAAAACCAAATGTATTTACAGTGTCATCATAAATCGCACGCCAATAGATTAGAATCAAGATTTTTTTTAAACAACAATAATAAAATAAAATAAAACTAGCAGGCCATCATCACCAACGTCCAAGGTATCCTTCAATACTTAAAACATCAATAGAAGATATTAATGTTCTATCTTCATGGATGTTTCATGCCTTTGCCATAGCCATTTAATTCTTCAACTTTCTATAATAGAGAATTCAGTATCAGTAAAAAACAACAACAAAATGTATTAAAACAATAATAAAAAATATCCAACTCTGATTAACTAAGCAAGTGCATTTTTAAAATATACAAGCATGCAATGTTTTAAAAACTGGGTCTGTAATCGACCTGGTCAAGTCACCAGGTCACTGGTTCAACCGCTGAGTCAGCCCGGTTTTCGTTAACAGCAAGCAATTTTGAGAGGGATTTGCTAATCCAAACTGCGTATCTGCCCTATCTGAGTGAAGTAAGATATTTTTAATAAGCAGCTTGGAGTTGGTTGTTCCAAAAGGCTCATTTCAAAAAAGCAATAACCAGATAAGCAATCCCAAACAGCCCCGTATTCTAAGGACTGGAGTGGTCCATTACACAGAAAATTGGACTAGTTGTTCTTGTTGTCAAATTATCAATCAATGGGCAAGTATTGTTTTTTTCCATTAACGAAATAGAATATCTACACAATGAACAAGTTTCATTTATCTTAATTTCAATAACAAATATTTTAAAAAAAAAAAAATACAGAACTTCACTTAATTTACTTCTCTGTTGACTGAAAATAACTAAACATATATCTTTGTTATCATAATCTTGCTTGAGGGTTTAATGAGCTTTTACTATGTGAATTTATACTATTTGTATGCAGAAAATTTGTTAACTTCTAATTCAATGATGTGTTAACTATAAATTAAACATAAATATCACACACGCCCTATATATAAGACTGAACAAGTTATATAAAAGCTCATTCCATTCCTAGAGATCAACCAAAAATGATACAAGGTGATCAATTCTATCACCTTACGAATTAATTTACCCCAACCAACACATAGCAAGGGAAAAATTGCCATACAGCATAGTAAGACAAATACACACATTTAATGGTTGTTAGATTGACACCTTCGAACCTCACCATTATCGGCTATATTCTGTGCCAGGGTAAAAAATATTGATACTGACCTTAAAATTGTAGGGTCACCAATAGAGCATTAATCATGTCATGGTGGTGTCATAGAAATCTAGGTTTTCTGTCAGCTGGTTTCAAAATTTGAAAAGAGCACATTAAGCTTTCATCAACGCTCATCATCGTACCAGCATTATCAAATTCACCACAATAATTAGGGGCAGAGAAGATAGTAACAAGCTGTCTATCAGCAAAGAATTCATATCCATCTTCTACAACCTGCACAACCAAACATTTATATTACACCTTATATAGAAAACATAATAAGATCACTTCGAGTGGCAATATTAGCCCAATTATTCATGCATAGGTCAATGCAGGTTATGATGTAAAAAACTAAAAAAAGAATAGCTTAAAAGAAAACGGGTCAAACAGGTAGAAAGTCACCCTAGATTTGACATAATTATTTACATAAAAGATTTGGACAAAAGTGTTCCAGGTAAACTTAAGCCACCCTGATTCAACCCGTAAATGAAATACCCATTTTGAACAGTTCCTCGACACACTCCATTTCTAACATCATTAGAACTATAAAAAATCAACTAACCTGATGGGCACGACAAACAAGATCCATATCATGTTGCATTAAGAACTCAGCCACCTTATCAGCCCCAAAAGTGTAAGAGACTCCCCTATCATTCATCCCCCAGCCCTTAACCTCGCGACTAGGATCTGACCAAAGTAAATCACAAAGCAAACCAGAATCTGGAACATCAGTTGGACGGGGCAAGTTCCTTATCTGATCTAAGTTGGTAAGATCAGGAGAAAGACCCCCATGCATGCATAGTATCTTGTCATCTATAAGAGCAGCCACAGGAAGACAATTGAAGCATTCAGTAAAAGTTTTCCAAAGACGAACATTGAAACGGCGTTTACATTCATCATAAAATCCATATATCCGGTTGATAGATGCACATTCATGGTTTCCTCTTAGAAGGAAGAAGTTTTCAGGGTATTTGATTTTGTAGGCGAGTAAAAGGCATATGGTTTCCAGACTCTGCTTGCCACGGTCCACATAATCACCTAAGAACAAATAATTTGACTCTGGAGGAAATCCCCCGTATTCAAATAGCCTTAAGAGATCTCCATATTGCCCATGAATGTCACCTGCAATTCAAAACAGATACGTGTCATACTACTCAGCTTCACAACTGCGTCCAACGTGCCTCGCAGGATATACAGAATATCAACTAAACAAAACCAGCAACTGGAGGAAAACATTTAGTAGTTCAAAAGTCAAATCACATGAGTAACCAAGAAGAAACCATTATAAATTATATATAACTAATAGAGCTAATATGTACTAAGCCGACCAAGTACTGTTATAGCTATTAAGCACGTTTCGATATACAGTTGTCTTTCTACCCCAAATGTCCTCGTAAACAGCCAAATATAGTCAGCTAGAAATCAGTGAACCAGAGTGTGATTTCCACCTAACTTCAATCTCCACCTTCGACCAAGTCAAAAGAAAGTACTACCCTTCATTTTAAAAGTGCATCTTTTCTTCCAAAGATCAAGATTTATGAGTGGCAACAGTCACCACGCGGTTTATATCATCTCTTTTATTATAATTAATCACTTGTTTTTTTTTCTTTAGTTGTTACTTGTTAGTCTGTTATTGCTTTTATTTTTTTCAAAAGCTTATTGTTTTGTTTACCGACGATTTATACATATATATTTGGGGCGAATAAATAAATGTTCATAAAACCCGAAACGTAAATCGTCGAAAAAAAAGTTGTCTCGACCCATCGGTTGAGCCGCCTCCGGGCAGATCCTGTTTGGGTTGAGACATCCTATCGCCTTCGGTAGCAGAGTCTCTGCAATTACCAGTAGGGACTGGCCATGAGAATGACATTTTTATATATTTATTATTTTGTTATTTTTAAATCTTTTCTTTAATATATTTCACCGGGAGTGGCGGTGCACTTTTTGTATTACATAACTTCTATTTCAATATTTTCTGATCAATATAAAGAGGCATATAGACTATAATACCGGACTGTTGTTGCAGCATAGGAATCATTATTATTGATCAAGTGCTATAAGAGTGAAAAACCTTCGCTAAAAAACACTGCCTAACTGCCTCACAGCGGAACAAGTTGCCACTAACTGGTGTGTTCAAAGGTCTATACATTGCAGACGATGTTACTTTAATTCTTCATTGAATGTCAACCCAATGTTCAGCTACTTGATTAAAACCCACGTATACACAGGAGTGTAATTTCTTAGCAGGGAAAAGCACAAGTAACATAAGAAATTGCATAATGAAGACGACAGGCAAAGTTGTGAAGAAAATGCATCAATATTGAAAGATGTGGCAAAAATCCGTTCCAGTATGCAAAAAAGACTTTACCCCTCCATCTTTAATAAACATCTAACTTCCTTTGATACCTCGGTCTTATAACCAGTGTAGCACCGAAACGGGAACGGCAAAGGGATACGGGAACGTTACGGGAACGGGAAACGGCAAAAATCAAAAATTCAAAATACGGGAACGGCATAGATACGGCAATAAAAAATATAAAAAAAATTAAAAATATATTAAAGAAAATCCAAAATAGATATATGTTGATGTAAATTGTAAACTCCAAAAATACTACATCTTCCAAAGGTAATTAATTATCAATAATCAAATCATTTTCAAATTCCGATTCATCTAGTGAGAGATCGGCAAACTCCAAAACCCTACTATTATAATTGTTAACTTGAAATCAAGTGCTATAAAAAATCAATAAAAAAATGTCATAAGTTTAAATATATATGATAAACAAAAATTTTAACGCTAGTGTACTTAAAAATATTAATGTGTGTAATCAAAGCTTAAAGAAAATAACACTCTATGCCACCTTAACTTATGTCTATTTTTACTTTAGATGAATTTTCATGTTAATTTATTAATCTTTTTAATAGTACAAAAGTTTAAAACAAATAAAAATTTTGGGCAGTTGATGACAGCTAGCACCCAACCGATCCATCTCTCTGAATTTTCTTTCTCTCTCTCCCACTTGACACTCTTTCTCTCTTCAAAAAACTACCTGCTCATGCATGTCACCGGATCTTATATGGAAGAAGAGATTCATAATTCAGTAGATCAGATTCAACCGATTAACGTAGTTGTTGAGTTAGGTAATAACAAGAGGAAAGGAAGGCCTCCTCGAGCTGCTGCTCCGATGAAGCCGAAACCAGAGCCGAAAGCTGTTGCGCCGAAACCAGATACGGTCAAGATACTTCACCAGAAACGTTTCGCAATCCCAGGATACTCCATGGAAACGTTTCGCAGGCGTTTCGAAGGAGTATCCGCTCCCAACACGTTCCCAAACGGGAACGCCAGCCAAATTGGAGTTTCCGTGCATCAGTTCCTTTGATACGTCGATAACACACCTTGAGGATCCAAAATGGAGAGTCTAATTTATCGGGGGATGAATGGACAACTACTTTCTATTAATAGTGGTTCCTTTCACTAACAAACTTATGATATTCAATGTTGATGTTAAACACCAACACAAGTATAAAATCTTACAGCTAATCCATGCCTATACATAACGATTATTTCATTTTGAAATTAATTATTTCACATTCATCATTCTCATTTTCGAAATACCACCTTCTTTTGTAAGATTTATGGTGGTTAGAACCTTAAAACTACTAGTAGGCACTTTCAATAATCCAACCCAAATAGTCCTCCACAATATGAAATGCTATACGCCTATACATATAACTTAGCCACGGGTTGAATGGTTAGAGGTAAAAAGAAGTTAACAATTCATCAGCATACATTAATCGTCTTCATTAGATTTCGACACAAACCCCTCAGTCCATATCTACTATCAGCTGACAAAGCCAGTGGCCATTCTCACTTCTATTAAGAAAATATGTGATTCAAATCGAATCCTCAATAACAGAAAACTTCTATGGTATATGAACTACTACAAATAGTTACAAACAACAGCACAAAAGTTGAGATTTCAACCGCTAATCCAAGTCCCGTTAGCCCAATCAAGTCTTATTTACAATACCATGATCAATGCAATCAGCTTGTTAAGCAAATAAGGAACAAAAGAAATCTTTATGATGGAAGAAGCACGTAAATTTGTAAAGCAATGCATAGATGATTTAACGAAACCCATTCCTGTATGCAAAGAGACGTCAACCCCGCATCTCCAACAAGCATCTAATTTCCTTTGATATCATATACCAGAACCCAACAATGGGAGTCTAGTTTATCATAGGAGTATTTGATAATTGATTTCCACAGCCATATCAACAGCGACTTGTCTCATCATGACCTTCTATTTTTATGTTTACTTATTTTTTTGAGCTGCTCATCAAGGTCTTCTATTGAATTCTTAAAACACCAAGAGTGACTATTCCTTCAACTTGTTCTAACAAGATTTCCTCAAAAAAAAAATTATGATATTCAACAATACCTGTTAAGCACCCACCTAATTACCATATATGTTGTCAATATGTAAGAAATGTGGTCACTCTATGTGTTTTTAGCAAACACAGGAGGAGCAATGGGAACGTAAATCTGTCTATATAACACGCCTCTGCTAAAACTACAAATCGATGACAAGTTGACACACAACAGAACTAAAAGCTTTTACTTTTACCCTCATAACTTATGTTAATCTGTCCTAGGGCAATAACCTCGGAGAACTTAATTCACATCTTCTATCTCACAAACTACACACTTGCCACAGAAATATCAGATAATAAATCTTTAATTTTAATTTGTTATAACATATGTCGACGGCTTGCTAACACGATTAAAAAAATTGCAGATGAAATATCACATGCCACAAAAAATTATTAAAAAGGCACATACAGCCAATGTTTGCTTGCTAATCATGTTAAGCCATTTCTGTCATACGATACATAAACTTCACATTCGTCATTTCCATTCTCAAATTACAACTTTTCTACAGCTTTCGTGCATGAATTATGGCGACTAGAATCTTAAACCTATGGCCATCTAAATAGTTTAACATACAATAGTCCTCTACAATCTAAAAAAAAACTAAAAATATAGCTTATCGTTTTTAGCCAATATCTAATATCAATGTATACAGTGAACGGTCATTCTTGGTTTTGCTTTAAAACATGTAATTCAAGTTGACTCCTCGATAAATAAATATATATATATATATATATATATATATATCCATAAATAGTTGTCAACGAGAGCACAAATGTCAACTACCTTAATGGTAATCCAAATTACATATACTTATTCATGTCCTACGGTACAGAACATGTCCATAAAAGTTTGGTAGCAAAAAAACTAACATAACAAAAGCCGAAAAGCCCTTAATAAGAAAAACCTCAATACCAACAAACTCTTTAAATTCAACACAACATAAAACCTATAGAATATAAAAGTTAGCAAATTTGAATACGTAACTTCATACTTGTATTCAAAATAGCTTATTTCTATAGCAAATAGTTATCAAAACATTTAGGATGAGGAATTGCAATGCAACACGCCAGATAATCAATATATCAATCCCAAATACATCCTAAAATGCGCATTCATCACATATAATAAACCTAACTAACATCTCATACAAACCCATAAACTTGTTTTTCTTTCTATAAAGAAGTGGCCACGTCAACCTCCTGAAAAGGGAGGGCTGGCTTTACCTGGTTTGAGTCCGGGTGACGGTGGGTTCAAACCCCATGGATTAGTGGCCAAAAGGTGGAAACCATGATTAACCAAAAAAAAAAATCACACAATTTATCCAGCAAAAAACTTGTGGATTAGTCGGCCAAAAGGTCATAAAACTATTCTAAAAAACGCGAAACTAACAAACATCTAACACAAACAATCCATAAACTTTTCTACAAAAAACACAAATAACTTTATCAATTTACAATAAACAAAAAAAGCCAAAAAAGGTGTGATTTTTATACCACAGATCTTGATAGGAGCTTCGAGTTCGAGAAGATTAGGCTGCTGGAGAAAAATGTCACGAGAACAAGTACAAAGCAAACGGATCTCAGCTTCGGAAAGCTGCACCTGCCTGGCTGTCCTGGCTTGACGAAACTCCAACAACCTGTTTATTATATCATCCAACAAAGCCTCATTCATATTCATATTCCCCCCTCCGTTTTGTGTAGCCATTAATATTTTTTATAAAATTAAAACCCTAGAATAGATACCCCACCCACCCCTTGATGATTCCGTATTTCACAATGAAGCCAGCCTTTTTGGCGATATTTTTTATAAAATTAATTAATTAATTGGTTGGGGGATGGGGATATGCGCATGGACAAGTGGTGATAGCGATTTACTTATATATTAGTTTATATAAAAATTGGGGTTTTTTTTTATAAAATAGATAGAGGGAAATGGGAGAAAAGGGGATGGGATGGGGCGGAGATGACAGAGAGTGAATTGTTTCTTCTTTTTGTGGGGATTCAAATTGGAGGATGCTTAATTTATGTGGTCATTATTGTCTTTACTCTTTATATTTGTGATTAAACTTGTTTTATTTTTTCAAAGATACAGAAAACCCTTTCTGCTCTTCTCGGTGCGAAAAGTGAGATCACATCAGCACTTTTTTTATGACACAAATTCACTGTAACACAAAAAAAAACACTCCACCATCTTATAGCATCTGGTAGGGCCGAGCAAATTCATCCGAAAACCGAAACCGGACCGAACCAACCTTATTCGGTTCGGTTTCGGTTTTGTATATTTATTTCGGTTATTGTAGGTTTCGGTTCAATTCGGTTTTTATCGGTTTTTTTCGGTTCTAAACCCGAAACTGACCAGAACCGAGTCATTCGGTTTCGGTTTTGATATTTATTTCTCAGTTTGGTTTTCGGTTTGAGTTTTTTCCTTTTTCGGTTTTCGAGTCAGGTCGGTTTTGTCGGGCCGGGTTTGACCCGATGCTCGCCCCTAGTTTCTGGTGTTGTCGTATTGCGTCTCTTTGAGAGAAAACACCACTAATAACGCAAGGTACCTTGACCTCTTATAATAAAAATGTGATTACAAACTTAAAACTAATAAAACACGCATGAGATGCGGTTTTATGTACAAAATTAGTTACTCTATCCGTAAAAAATATGTTCATTTTGACAATGCACGATTTTTAAGAAATTATCACTAACTACATATTTCACCAATAAAATAATATTTTCATCAACTAAAATCTCGTTTAATTTGTTGAAGTAGAAAATTTCAGTTCTCTTACTTGTTTGATGATTTTTTATTTAATAGTCAACTATGATATATATAATCTATTTTGTTTCTAAATAGGAATTGAACTTTGCAATCTTTTAATTTGAGAGATAACCATCTTATAAATACTGCTAGATCAATGGCTTGTTAAAATCATTTCTCAATATATGATTGTCACCTAATTTGATTGTACTTATTCTGTATACTACATACTTCCAAACTATATAGAACAAAAAGAAAGATATTGTGATGTGTAGCAAAGCCAAATTACAAATATTTTAACTGAAAACAATAATGAAAAATTAGTGTTTTTTTAAATGCCGGTGGCCGGCAAGTTACGTAGCATAACATCAATACATATTTTGCAACTTGTATTAGAAATAAAGACTTAATGTGTATGTATTTGCTTAATTTGAGTGTGCCGCTCCAACCATTACCAAACTAAAAGAGCGGGGTATCATGGTGTAGACGTCAGGCTAAGCCTACGTGACTTGTCTTATAACGGCGTCATAGCGCCGGTGAGTATCTGCGCCATCACCGGTCATCCCTTTGGTGTGCGTCAAATTGATTTTGTTCGAAAATGGACCATTGGACATTTCCAACAGATACTTTTTTATTTTTATTTTACTTTTTTACAAGGTTGCAAAAATCGCGAATCGGTAGTCGGGCGGTCGATCACCTTGTAGCTTGTAATCGGTCTAGGCGGGATTAATCGGTGATTAATCGGATTGGCATTACTGATAAATTTTAGTTATTTTCGGCAAGTTTTGTGTATTTTCGTTGAGTTTTAGGTATTTTCGGCAAGGTATTTTCTAAAAAACAACTTGTAATAGAATTAAACAGTTACTATAAGTGATCAAAATAAGTTTACAGTGAGTTTTGGGTACTTCCGGCAAGATTTATAGGTTTCCGGAAAGTTTGACCACCATTGACCGCCGTTGACCACGGTTGACCTATTTGTTTGACCCAGTTACATAAATCGGCAAGGTCGGTGGCCTTGTAGCACCTAATCGGTGTTTAATCGGCCTTGTAGACCTTTTTTGCAACACTGCTTTTTTATAAAAACATTTAATATTATATAATACCACTTTGCGCAACCATTTAATATTATATAACCATACAACATAAACTTTCACTTTCAATCCCACATTCAATTCTTTACCATATGAAAAAACTGAGTCACCCAAATGATGGTTTTACTATAACCTTCTATCTCAAGCTCTACACTCATCATCCTCGTCAAATCCGGCTACACTTTCATCTGCAAATTCTATATATTCGTCACAACCTCAATGTGCTCCGTTTGGAAGCCAATATACTATACAACAATATGAACTTTACCAACGCAATTTTCTTCAACAACAACTACTACTTCAACAACAATTTCACACAGGTTCAACAACAACCACAACAATTCGTTACACAATAAACACAACCACCACCACAACCACAACCACAACCACAACCACGAGAAATCGAAAGGTGACGAAGAAAAGGCAAAAGACCCACCAAACCCACTAAAAACAACCGCAACCACCACCACAACCGAGGCATCCTCAAAGACATCCACTCACTGGAAGCAAGACGAGGAAACCTTATTAGTCGAAAGTTATGTTGCTATTTGCGAGAATAACGCTATCATAAATGACCAAGATGACCTATCATTTTGGTACCAGATTCTAGTGGAGCTCAACAAAGTGATCTAACACAACATAACAATGATATGTTAACGGGGAAGTGGCCAACATTGAACTCTAATTTCCAAAAGTTCAACTCAATATTTTTTATTTTTTATTTTAATTTCGTAATGTAATTAACAATTTTTAATTTTAATGAATGAAAAATTAGTTGGTTTAAAAAATGGAAAAGAAAATAAAATTGTGAGTCCTAAAAGAGGTGTTTTGACTTGAGTTATGAGAGAGGGTAATTTTACTGGTGTGAGTGATGTTGGTGTTAAATCTTATGTGGTATGTCGTGTCCGCAAAAAAGAGAGTTTGGCATGTTAGGCTGGTTTAAATGGTAATTATTACCATCACCTCCACGTAAGTGTCACATCACCACTATCATCACCTTTTACCTTTAGTAGTCATCACCATTAAAAATACTCACTTTATATAAATATACCTCACAAAATACCCCACACACACTCACAAAAAAATTGGGAGGGTAGTCACCATTATATGTAAAATAGAGGTGAGAGTGTTTTTAATGATGGTCATGCGTAAATGAGTGATAAGAGGGGTGATAATAGTGAGGGTCACCCATCATAACTAGTCTTATGTCATCCGGTGTTCTAAGACCTATTTTGCTTTGTAATTCACGTTCACGCGCGTATGTGCATTCAATCGTTAAAGTGCTCCTCCTTTTTACTTTTTATAGGGAAGCGCCCTCAACCGAAAAGAGCTACTTAACTCGAAGACGAGTGGGCAACCACAAGGATCATTTGTATCAACTATGCAGATTGAAAGAAAGAACAATGACAATTCAGATGTGATTCGGTCTTACAATATTTTTCGTTTTATTTTGAAAATAACTTTTTTTACTTGTTACCAGTTATGAAGGTATTTGTGTGAATGTGTCGACATAAACTTGTAAGAAACGAGTATATGTTTTGTAATATAATAAATTCATCACTTTAGGGCTCAGATCTATTTTAAATTAGGTTTTTTACGACGGGTTATTGTTGTTCCAATAATATCATGTCTACTCTAATAATCTTAGTGAGATAAAGTGGGTGTAGACACTTTAGTTTAGAGAGAGAAACGAGAGAAATAGGAAAAGTCTCGCATTGATAGAAAGAAGAACACACACCTCATAAGATTTAAGCCAAAGTAGGACTTAAGCCAAAGAAGAAGAAGGATTCACTACTCAGGAAGGCGGTACTCCCTGAGTAGGACTTAAGCCAAAGAAGAAGATGATGGTTCAGTGAGTGTTGGACAAGAACTCACTGAACCCCAGTCTCCTCAACGACAATTGTGATTAATAAATGAAGGCGTGTACTGAAGAACCTAAAGCCTGAAAGAAAGGTGGGACGATCTGGGAAGAGTTTAAGATAAGATCAGATCTTATCTTGTCAGGAAGAAACCTTCCCTAAGACGGCTAAAAGTCATGGAGTGTCAGACCAACCACTCCTAAAGACTTTTAGCCCATTCCTATTGGTTCTTGGAAATGACAATTACTGTTGTAATTGTCAGACACGCTTGCTTCAACAACTTGTATTATTTTAATCACGTTTACTCTTTATACTTGTGTATAAATAGCTTCAGATAGGAGAGAAGTTAAGTGTGTTTTGTACATTGAAAGCTTAGACTTTTACAAAACAACTTCTCTCCTACAAAGAGTAACGTATCCCTGAGATAGCTCAGTGGGTCGAATTGTTACCACTCAAAGCTAAGCTTGAGTTTAGATAGGAGACACCACCATACCTTGTTTATTCAATCCCAAGTGTTTGTTCCGCAAAACACTTGGGTAATAGATTCTTTGATTCATTTCTAATAAGAATTTAAACGTTGAAAAATACTTATGTGTTTTTACTTTTACGTTTCATTAATCTGTTAGAATTAATCATAACATTGTATTAGTCATAAACACGAATAGATTAACTTTCTAGTTAACTCTAAGCGTGTTAAGGGAACAACAAGTGGTATCAGAGCCTCTGGTTTATAAAATCTTTCTAAACTAACCAAGAGTGCTCAAGGTTTTTAAAACCAAGATCCTACTATGGCTTATATTAATGTACCCCAGCTGATCGATAAAAAGGGTGGCAGATATTCTGCTGTTGCACCCAGACTAGAAGCTGGAAAATTTAGCAAATGGAAAAAACGTATGATTTGCTATTTAACTGGTATGGAACCTTACTACATCACCTGTATCAGGGATGGCCCATTTGTCCCTAAGACTTCTGCAGGGCTAAACAAGCCTGAGGCACAATGGACCATTGATGAGAGGAGGGTGGTCAATCAAGACCAGCGCCTTAAAAGCATCCTTATATCTTGTCTTCCTGACGATATAATGGAATCAGTCATCAACTGTTTAACAGCCAAGCAAACTTGGGATGACTTGGTTAATAACTTTGAGGGCCCCTCAGATACCAAGGAAAACAGGGTCATGGACCTGAAACTTGAGTATAATACTTTCAGGGAAAAAGACTCTGAAAGTCTCTCTCAGACTTATACCAGATACAAGACTTTGATAAACGAACTATCAAATGATGGTGTAGTATTATCTAAGCATGAGACAAATGTTAGCTTTGTCAATAGTCTCCCTGAGAAGTGGCTAAACTTCTCACAAGGCCTGAGGAATGCTAATCACATTCAGACCCTTGAGCTCCCTGAAATCTATGGGAAATTTGTCTATGAGTACAACTTGATCTCAAGGAGATATCCTGACTCAAAAGCTCTTGAGTCCAAAAAGGCCTTAACCTCCACACCCATATCAACTGCTTTTTATACTAATGGTGTTGTGCAGGACTTTCAAGAGGATTCTCAGGATGAAAGTGATGAAAGAACTAGTGATGAGCACCTAAAAGATCTAAACTTGGAATTCCAAGAGAGGGCACTCCTTGCTAGTTCAAAACGTTTCATCAAAAGAAACCAGTCCAACTTTTCAAAAGGAAAAGCAAATGAAACCACTGAATGCTTTAACTGTGGTAAAAAGGGTCATTTTGCTAGGGACTGCTATTCTAAAACTACCTCAGAACCCTCTTACAAATTTTCAGAAAATAGTTCCTCAGGAATTAGCAATTTTCAACCTAGAATGTTTCATTCGACCCAACAATTTCAAAACAAGGGTCAAAAAGACTTTGAAGCAAAATATAGGAAAACCAAGGCTAAACTTGCAATTCTTGAAACTAATCCCTCTATGTCTCAGGCTGTTCAATCTACCAAACCTATTCAGGCAAAGAACAAGGTTTTAGTAGTTGAAGCTTATGACTGGGATGAAGAAGAGGTCTCCTCAGATGAGGAAATTAGAGTGAGTGCACTGATGGCACTCTCTGAAGGTGATCAGGTGGCTGTTGGGAAAAGCCATGCAAGGAATGGAGAGTAGGTAAACATCACCATGAAGAAGGTAAACACTTTACTTTCTATGGATGATGATTCTGATTGGCAGTCTTACATGAATTATATTTGTGTAGATCTTAAATTTGTTGAGGAACAAAGGCTTAACATGTTTTCAAAATATAAAAATATAGTGTCTGAATTGAACAAATGTAGAGATGAATTACTTGTACTGAAGCAAGCCAAATTAGAAACAATAACTCTACAAATTCAGAACACTAAAATTTTGAAACAAAACCAAGCCCTACAAACTAAACTTAACAAAGAAAAAGCTGTCATCCAAGGCTGGACCAAAAAGAACCCCAAGGTCTTTGACACTGTATGATTAAGCTCTCAGAAAACCATTGGAATTGACCCTCTTATGGTTGATCCCAATGTGAGCCACAGTGAATTAACCTTTGTTCCAGCTAGCATATCTTTTGAGCAAGAAATGCTTCCCAAGTCTAATGACTGGATTGTCAGGGACAACCCAGTCAGTAAGTTACCAAACTTTGAGACAGGAAAGATCTTGCTTCCTGAAAGTCAGGCTTTGAAAAATATGTTTGGACTCACTGAACAACTCAGTAAGCTTGAACTCACTGAACAACTCAGTAATACTGAGTCTGTGAATGAGTCTGAACCAGAATCATACCCACCACTTCCTCCACTGAATACCCTTCAGGGTGCTGCACCAAACTTAGGCCTCCCACCAATGGTCTTCTCACCACACTCTCCAAAGGAGAGATCAGGAATGGGAACAACCATCCTGAAAAGACCAACCCTTGAAGTCTCAGTAAATACTGATGACTCATCAACTTCAGTCCCTTCTGAAGTAACAACCCAAAGCCCTGATTCAAAATTTGATCAGTTGGCTGAAATGGTCAGGAAGCTGGGAGAGAAGATTGCATCTTCTGAGAAACCTTCTCAATCCAAGAAGGAACAAAAACCAGCTTCCTCAAAGACCAAACCCAAACCCACAAAACCCCTGAAAAGATGTGAATTGTGTAACTATACCAATAATATTACTGATGATTGCTATAGAATTCTTTATTGCATGGTTTGCAAAAAGGATAATCACAGGACCTCTGATCACAAAACACATTCAGTCACATCAAACATGGCAAGTCTTAAAGCTCAGTCTTTAAACTATACTTCTGATTCTAAACAGAAACAAAAACAAAAGGCAAAGCCTTTTGCACCTTGCCCTTACTGTGGGTTCAATGACCACCATCCTAAGGATTGTCAAATTGACAATTGTTGTGAAAATAGTGGAAGTTCCACTCATAACACCTCAGGACGTGGTAAAGCCATTCAGGCCAGTAGAGGTATGACAAAGTCAGCCTCTCAGTTCACTAAGTCTACATCAGCAATCAAATGCATAATATGTGGTAGCTCAGTTCATTCCACCACTGACCATAAATCACTTGAAAATGTTAATAAGACCCTCAAAGCTAAGCCCTCCAAGAAGTGGAGTCCTAGAAAGAACTGACCCAGTTTACCATTTGTGCAGAAACATGCCAGGGACCCTGTTTGGCATCTTGATAGTGGATGTTCAAGGAGCATGACTGGTGTGAAGGAGTATCTACACAAGTATGTGGATGAATCAGGACCCAAAGTGATATTTGTTGATAACTCATCATGTCTCACTGAAGGTTATGGTTCAGTAAACTGCAATGGTATAGTCTTTACTAGGATAGCTTATGTAAATGGTCTAAAATACAATTTGATAAGTGTTAGTCAACTATGTGATGCAAAATACATAGTTCAGTTTGATGATAAACAAGGAATCATCTTCAATGCTAATAAGGAAGTTGTCCTTATTGCACCAAGAAGACATGATGTTTATGTGTTAGACATGTCCAGTCTGACTCAGAATGGAACTTGTCTCTTTACCAAGGCCACTTATACTCTCAACTGGCTTTGGCATAAGAGACTCTCCCACCTGAACTTCAAAAACATAAACAACCTTGTAAAACAAAACAAGGTCCTTGGCTTACCATCTCTTGTGTTTTCAAAGGATAAACCATGATCAGCTTGTGCAAAAGGTAAACATCACAGAGCATCCTTTAAAACCAAAACCAACTTTTCCATCAAGAACTGCCTTCATCTTCTCCATATGGATCTATTTGGACCAATGAGTCCTAGATCTATTAAGTATGAGAAGTATAGTCTTGTCATTGTGGATGAATACTCAAGATACACTTGGGTATACTTCCTGATCAAAAAGAGTCAGGCAGCTGAAACAATTATGTCCTTTGTCAGGAACATTGAAAATCAGAATGGCATCAAAGTCAAACAAATTAGGACTGACAATGGAACAGAGTTCAAAAATTATGAACTTGAATGTTTCTGTGATGAGAAAGGAATTTCACAAAAATTTTCCTCACCCTACACACCTGAACAAAATGGGGTGGCTGAAAGGAAAAATAGAACACTCATTGAAGCAGCTAGGACAATGCTAAATGGATCAGTCCTTTCCAAACATTTTTGGACTGAAGCAGTAAAGACTGCCTGTTACACACAAAACAGATTCATCATTGTCAAAAGACATAGCAAAACTCCTTATGAGTTATTCAAGGGAAGAATCCCTGACATCAGCTACTTTCATGTCTTTGGGTGTCCTGTGCTTATTCATAATAACAAGGATCACTTAGGAAAATTTGATGCCAAAGCTGATGATGGATACTTCCTAGGATACTCCCTTGTCTCAAAGGCCTTCAGGGTGTTCAACACTAGGAGACAGCATGCTGAGAAAACATTTCATGTTACCTTTGATGAGAGCACTGATGTAATCAGTGTCTCTAACAACTCAGTGGAAGAGATAGGTATTGATGGATCATCAAGATACCCTCCTGATGAACATCATGATGATAATGGTCCTTATACTCAGTACCATGCAAATGCTGACATCTCCTATTACATCATTCCCCACAACCTTCCTTATCCAACCATCACTGAGTTTATTGAAGCACAAAATACTGATGAATTCATTCAGTCAGTACAAAGTGCTCAGGTACTAAACAATCTCAGTGATGTGTCAACCCACTCAGACACTCAAGATGCTGAAGAACATCATGTGTCTGATCCTTATCCTACCCATCAGGCCTCTACAAGTTCTAATCAGTGTCCAAGACCTCAGGACAGCTGGACTAGGTCTCAGGATATAGAACTTGTCAATATAATTGGTGAGCCTACTGAAGGCATGCTCACAAGAAGCATGGCTGCTGAACTGAGAGCAGCCTCAACCAATGAATGCCTATTTGTGGACTTCATTTCCACAATTGAACCCAAAAGTGTTAAGGAAGCACTAAAACATCCAAGTTGGGTTCAAGCCATGAATGATGAACTAGAATAATTTGACAGAAACAAGGTAATGACCTTGGTCAAATGTCCTGAAGATATTTCAGTCATTGGCATGAAATGGGTATTTAAAAACAAATCTGATGAAAATGACATAGTCATTAAAAACAAAGCCAGACTTGTAGCCAAAGGCTATAATCAACAAGAAGGCATTGACTATGAAGAAACATTTGCACCAGTAGCAAGGATGGAAGCCATCAGGATCTTCCTTGCTTTTGCTACATACATGAACTTCAAGGTGTACCAAATGGATGTTAAAAGTGCATTCTTAAATGGCTCACTGAAAGAAGAAGTTTATGTTCAGCAACCTCCTGGATTTGAAAGCCATGAGTTTCCTGATCATGTCTGCAAGCTTAACAAAGCCCTTTATGGACTGAAACAAGCTCCCAGGGCATGGTATGAGACTCTTTCAGCCTTCCTGATCCAAAACAAATTTGTCAGAGGCAAGATAGACAATGTTAGGAATATAAATATTCAGATGAAGGTTCGGTCACCCCGAGTATCTATTTAGCATTTACATAGCTCGTAGGCTTATTTATATTAGCGTAGTAATATTAGTATTAGTATCAATAGTATTAGTCGTATTTATATTTGTGGAGTGGGTCGGGGCTTTCCCCACTGTCAGCTCACTCCACAGCCCACTAGGGGCACAATATTAGGTACTATATATATAACCCTTCCCACACAAGGGAAGGGTGGAACTCACATTTCATCTAATCTAATCTTTTGTTTTTTTGAGTTTCCCCTCTCTCTCACTAACATCTCTCTACTAACTCACCATGGATCTATACTTTCATAACACAAGACCACCCGAATCATCCACACAATCAAGATGTTTATATTCTACAGACAACGCATTGTTTATCTACAAGACAAATAATGATGTCATACTTGTACAAGTGTATGTTGATGACATCATCTTTGGCTCAACAAATTATAAACTTTGCAAACAGTTTGAAAAACTAATGGCAAAGAAATTTGAAATGAGCATGATGGGAGAACTGACTTACTTCCTTGGTCTACAAATCAAGCAGACTGATAAAGGAACCTCTATCAGTCAAGAGAAGTATGTCAAAAGCCTACTGAAGAAGTATGAGCTCAGTGACTGTGCCTCAGTCAAGACTCCCATGGTACCCCCAAACAACCTTGGTCCTGATCTTACTGGTAAACCAGTAAATCAAACTCTATTTAGAGGAATGATAGGATCACTGATGTATTTACTTGCATCAAGGCCTGATATCCAATTCTCAGTCTGCTTGTGTGCCAGATATCAATCTGACCCAAGAGAATCTCATATCACTGCTGTGAAAAGGATATTCAGGTACCTGAAAGGTACACCATGCCTTGGATTATATTATCCAAAATGTTCAGGCCTTGATCTTAAAGGATACTCAGACTCTGACTATGCTGGATGCAACATGGACAGAAAAAGCACCTCAGGCTCCTGCCAAATTCTTGGTGGAAAACTAGTCTGTTGGAGTGCTAAGAAGCAACAATCAGTTGCCATGTCCTCAGCTGAAGCTGAATATGTTGCAGCAGCAAGTTGTTGTGCAAATGTACTCTGGATGAAAAGTCAACTCAGTGACTATGGAATTCAGTACAAGATGGTTCCCATCTTTTGTGATAACACAAGTGTAATTGCCATCTCAAATAACCCAGTTCTTCATCAGAGAACAAAACACATTTATATTAGATATCACTTCATCAGGGACCATGTCATGAATGGTGACATTGAATTACACTTCATTCCTACTGAATATCAGCTAGCTGATATATTCACCAAGCCATTGGATGAACCAACTTTCACCAGACTGAAAGCTGAACTAGGAATGTTGGATATTGAGAATCAGTCCACTGATTGACTCCATCCAAATATGTGTAAATTCTGAATCCCTGACTCAATGTGTTCTTCAGTGAGAAAGGTCACTGAACTTCAGGAACTAAACCCAAGTTCCTGAATTCTTGGTCCTCAGGAACTAGACCCAAGTTCCTGAACCCTTGAACCTCAGGAATTAGACCCAAATTCCTGATCACTAGAACCATCAGTGACTAAACCCAAGTCCTGACAATCAGGTTCACTGAATGAAAAGTCATTCAGGGTCCTCAAGAGACATTAAATACTGACTTAAATTCTCTAAGTATCTAGTTAGTAAATGTCCGAGGTTGGTAACTGAACTCATATTTAATTTAAGAATATTTGTTCTTTTGCCTTTTTGGCTTCCACCTCTGGGCCACCACATTTCCACTTGGCATTAAATGCCTCTCCAATCACATTACAGATATGTGATAACTCATCTCTGCAAATTACACTTTTGCAGAACTGCTCAACTGTTCACCTTGACTGTTGCGCCAAACCAGGGAAAAGTGGAGTGTTGGCATTAAATGCGGATCCCAAAACATTTTATTCAAAACAGTTTCCAAAAATTCTTTTTGAATAAATAAAATCCGCTTAATGCCAAAAATACCCCCATCTCCACTACCCTATAAATACCCCAAACAAAATAAACACACACACGTTTTTTAGAATACTAAGCAAAACTCTGCCATTTTTAACTCTCAAAATTTTGTGTGTGTGTTCATAAGCTTTAGAAACCCAAAAAACCGTATGTCAAACCCAGACTCACCTACACATATGACTTCTTCCAAAGCTGTCATTTATGCCCCTAATGTGGAATTCATATTAAAGGGTGTATACCTCACCAAGAACAATGTGGTGGGAAACTTTTCCTATCCACAAAATTTCCCTGCCTACAAGAACGTTATGAAATATCTTAAAAAATGTTTTCTTGCAAAGGCATTTACCAAGACCCCCTCAGTCATCTACCATGACTACCTGAGGGAATTCTGGTGTACTGTTGTGGCTACTAGCCCAAAAGACACCAAAGAATCCATCATCACATTCACAGTGATGAATGGGAAAAGACCCCTTTCCCTGGATTACAACACCTTCATCAAGGCCACAGGTCTTGATTTTGCTGAGGCTTTTGAGCCCAATCCTACTGACCAAGAGGTCAAAGAAGAGTTGATATTCTTAGGACCTCATGACCCAAAACGTCCTAAGGAGTCCGCTGGAGCCTTATTAGAAAAGGCTCCAATTGTCAAAACCTGGTTCCACCCAGTCTGGAGGATCCTGATGACATTCGTCATTCAGGTCCTTGGGGGGAATAAATCCTCCACTGAGCAATTGAACTCATCACAACAATTGATGTTGTTCAGTCTCTTGGAGGGTAGAAAAATTGATATCGGAGGTATTATCTTCCGTGACCTTGTTGCTAACGCTGCGTTCCCGAGTTTTATTTTTGAAAGAAAAGAAAAGAAGCGGGAAGAAATTAAAATAAATTCATGTTCCCGAGTTTTTTCAGGAGAGAAGAGAAAAGAGATGAAGAGAAAATTTGGTTAATTTTCTCTCCAAAATCTTCTTCCCAAAAGTGGGATGATTTGGAGAGAAAGTAAATAAGGAAACTTTTAATTAATATAAATGACTTAAATGCCCTAAACATATAACATAATTTTATATAAAATAAAGGGTATACTTGTAAAATCATAATTTTTCTTCTTCTTCTTATTTTCTTTTCTTTCTAACTCGGGAACACGAACTAAAAAATTAAATTTCATTTCTCTCCTCTTCTCTTCTGCCCATTTTTGTCACTTCTCGTCTTTTCTTCTATTTCAAAACTCGGGAACAGAGTGTAAGCTCTCAGGGAAATCTAGGCAAAAGCACTTGTCTTATCCTAGGTTTATTTCCTGTGTGCTTCAGGACCTTCTTGGTTCTGACTATGTGAGGCCTGACGTCTTTGGTATGAAACCTGACGTCTTACACAAGACCAATTTCACTAGTGACATCACTGAGGTACAACCCATTGCCCTGACTAACTACATGCAAGAGGTTATTCAGGGGGAGAACGCTGTTTCTCCAGTACCTTCACCGACCAAAAAGGTGAAGAAGACAAAGAAGGTTCAGTCCAGTAAGGTGGTTAGACCCAAACCACTCACCACTGAGACTGATGCCGAAAACCAACTCAACCTTAAAAAAGGGTTGAATGTGGCCCAGACCTCTGAGACACCCACTACAGAGACCCCCCTGACCACAAAACAAAGGCCAACAGAGGGCACTGAGAAATCATCCTCAGTGTCCTCGGGCAAACCCTTTCCACATGTTCCCAATGACATACACAAGTCTGAGGGATCAGGAACATTCACCATTTCACATCCCCATGAAGGAACTGACAAATCACAATCAGTTCCTGAGGGAGAAAAGGGTTCTAAATCCTCGGTGGGGCAGCACTACTCCACTGAGAAGGGGACCCACAACCTCTCACATCCCGATGAAGGAACTGATAAATCACAATACGGGCCTGAGGGAGAAAAGGGTCCTAAATCCTCTGTAGGACCGCACTATCCTACTGGGAAGGGGACCCACCAACAATCACATCCTGCTAACGTTCCTGAGCAAACACACTCAGGATCTCAGGGAGTTCAGGACCCTAAATCCCCAAAAGGACAGTACAATCCTGATGGGAAGGGGGTCCGTCAATCATCACAATCAGTGCCTAGTGATACTACTGGAAAACACCCATCAGTAGTTGAAGGCGCTAAGGGGGACAAAGACTCAGAGGGAAAGAAACAAACCCGCTGATATGGAACCCATCACCCCCTCAGGCGGATCCATTCACTCAGGAACTGCCCCCAAAAGCCAGGCTGGTATTACCCCAGTTATTATGGTTAGTCAGGCTGAGCAAACCCACTCAGTTATTATGACAACGGGGTCAGGACCTGGCCAAAACAAAGGCGAGTCTTCTTATGAAGAGGAGCCGGTTCAACTTTTGGGTATTGAGTCCATGGGGGACATTCAGGCTCTTCTTGAGTCTGATGATGAGATCAAGGAAGAGAGTGATGAGGAAATTTTTGAGGCAGGTGAGGATATGGAACCTGATGTACAATCTGAACAATCTGAACAACCTGAACAATCACATCAGTCATCTCCACATCCAAGTGAAGAATCAGAATCTCAAGCTGCTGGTTCTTCGGATATTGACAACATCCTCAGCAAGTATGACAACACTCTTCCTCTCACTGAGAGACAATTGGTCAAGTTCCTGCTTAAGACCAACAAGGCTCTCTTCTAAGGTCTGACTGAAGAAATGTTTGACCAGCACACTGAAGCCGCTGTTCATTATGTCAACCTGAAGGAATCAGTGGAAGCCTATCATGATGATGAAAATGAGCACATGTCATCTATCTCCTTCTCCCTGACGAATCTTGATTACAACTTTAAACTGTTCAACGAGTCTCTCACCAACTTACAAAAGAGCGTTGACACTATTCAAGAGTCAGTGAAAGATGACCCTGAGCTAAACAAAAAAGTTCTTCAGGCTTCAGAAACTTACCAGCAACAAACTTCTCAGTTGACTGAGCTGGTAACTGTGCTGAGATCCTCAAATCTTCAGGGACTCAACTCTTCAGTGGACTCCATTCGATCTTCCCTGGGTCTTATGGAATCCCACATGGCTTCTTTGGCATCATCTTCTTCCTCCATGGCTTGGAATCTTGGGCCAAGGATGACTGCATTAGAGGCTTCTCAGGCTTCTCTTGAGACTAAGGTCTCAACTCTTCAGGAGGACACCTCAGACATCAAGTCCATGATGACTGAGATCTATCAGGCCTTCAAAGGTCAAGCTCCCTCAACTTCAGTGAGCGAACCAACTTTTGCTCTCACTATGGGTCAAGCAACAGTTGAGGGGGAGAAAGTCACTGAAGAACTGATGCGTGCGATGTGTCGTTGCGGTTTAGCAGTATTAATGCCTACTTAAGTTTTAAATTTATATTTAGCCGACTTATCAATAACACACACACTTAACGAGCAGTGTACCCGGTCAGTATGAATATAATGGTAAGTAGAGTGTCGATCACTAAGAGTGGAACGTATTATCTAGTTATTCTAATCAGTATTTTAATATTCTAAGTTAGCTATACAACCTAATCTAACGCAAGGGGGTTCAGCCTGAGAGACTGACACGTTTTGGTTGCAATTAAATAATAAACTAAACTAATGAGCACGAATCAGCGATATACATGCACGTACACAGATAAATACTCGAGACAATAAGAAGCCCTGTCCTGATGATTAAGTAGATTGTCACTTGTTTTATTGATAGTTTTATATGAAGTGTATGTAATTAACCCTTTCTCGTTGGCCCTAATCTTATCGGCGAGAAATCCCTTAATGATTACTTATGTCTAAAAGTTATTCCTAAGTGATCAATTTAGTAACAACCGTGGGAGCCACATTCTCTTCCGTAGTCAAATGCGCAGGCCACTAATAAACACAGAGGTTATCAATGCACTAATAAGTAGTAACCAAAGACATCAACATATAAACTTTAATTGATGGGAAAGCAGTTTTAAGGGAGTGCAATCTTTCTCCTCACATTACACAAGCCACCAATCCTGATGAATTAAAGTTTACTAACACAATAAAACAAAACTACTTAATGAATTAAATACATGCAGGACCTTCTTACAGCTCTTGTATCTTCCTTCGGGTGTGTCTTGTGCTGCCTAATCGTCTGAATTCGGCCTTAGGTTTCTGTGGTCTTCGTACTTCGTATATATTATGTCTCTCGAAATTCGTCTGGTCTTGGGGTATTTATAGTTTCTGTCTGAGGGTAAGATGCGGCGCATCTAATAAGTAGATGCGGCGCATTGACTTAACTTCGCGTGGGGTCCAAGATTAATATATTCAGGAATATTCGTACACCGCCAGAAGATGCGGCGTAACTCCATTTATAAATGCGGCGCATGTCCTTGCTGTCTTGGATCGTATGTTGTGAAATCTTGATAGTGATGCGCCGTATGTAATAAGCAAGATGCGGCGTATCTGGAGCAGAATGTCTTGATCTTGTACATTTCAGTAGACTCTTAACTTCTTGCTTGTTTTGCTCCATAATTAGTCCAAAATCGCCAAGTTTCACCAAATGCTTGTTTTTAACTGAGAATTACAAAAGTAAACGATTAAGTATCAATTTTCACAGATAATATAATAAAACAAGTCAAATAAATAGGATAAATGATGGTAATAAAATGTACTTATTTGAGTTCATCAAATATCCCCCCACTTGAACTTTACTTGTCCCCAAGTAAACCTTAGAATTAATCTTATGAAAATGTATCCTAAAAGGTATTAGGATTTATTTTTATATTTAAGCATGTATTCATTTTTGTCATAATCACACAACCAAACACTTAACGAATTAGAAGTAAAATAAAATAATTTGATAAAAGCAAATCTAATCGTTTAACTATCCAGTCGTGACGAATATTCTATCATAAGCTTGGCAAGTATACACATCTCCCTCACTAAAGCCAAGGAATAACAAGTCTAAAGCGGTAAAAAGGGTTTTGAGGTTTAAGGGTTAATCATTCTCCTTAATCTCTATCGATCTCAAATTCCAGAAAAGGCGACAAAATCACAAATACATGATCGAATCCACGAACACGATACTTGCAATTGCTCAAATCCTTAACTCGAATAGGCTAAAGATAGGACCAAGTAATCTTCACCAATAATATTATATCAAAAAGGGCGACAAAATCATAAATACATAGCCGAATCCACGACTACGATACCTAAGATTGCTCAAATCCCTAATCTCAATAAATCAAAGGATTGGATAAAGAATAATATAGGTTATGGATAATATTTAGGATATAAATTGGTGTAAAATGAAAAATAAACAAAACAAATAAATTAAAATCCTAAGTGTGGTTAATCACTATCCCAACCATCCTATGAATAAGACTCATATCATAGAATAACTCACGCTTTAACACTTGAAACACACGCTTTAGGTAGACACGAATTATACTCAACAAGATCTTAATCAAAGAATAACCTTTAGTTGGTGTTCCCATAACTGCCAACTCCCATTCAATCCATAGATATAATATACAACAACTAGTGGTGATATCGACCACTTAATACAAAACTTTACATAAGTTGGTCAAAACAAACATCCAACTCTTCCTCTTTTTTTTTTTTTTTTTTTTTTTTTTTTTTTTTTTTTTTTTTGAGTAAACATAAACATAGATGTGTAAAATTTCACCACATCACTATAATGATAATTCTGGATAATTTTTCCATACTTTTCATGACTTCAGAAATAACGGTAATAGTGAAAGTAGTAAACACACGAAAAATAAACTCAAAGATATACAATATTTACTTTCACTCCAATTGCATTGTGCAATTTCACGACCTAACCAAAGATAATGAATTACGCACGCGAACACAGGTAATGTAAGGAAACACACTTTGCCTAAAGCAATTAACCAACCACGGATTTTAATCTACAGGGTACGCTAAGGTGTAAGGGTGTAACGAAACATTATAACGAAGGTGTAAGAAACGAAAGGAATGGCTCTGAGTGTTTTTCTAAGGGTATCTTACTCTAAAAGTGAGAGTAACAAAAGGTTTTATACGGGGGTTAACTAACCAGTGTAGTTAGTTAATATCACATAACATATAAAGGCTATTTGGGTGTAATCCTAGAAATTTACCAATTTAGACAAGTCATTCCAATTATATAAATAATACTTATTATGGTGGTCTCGAATAGTATACAAGCCAAGTTCTAAAGTTTACAAGTCACCGGCACACTCATAGATTTGTGAATTTTTAAAAATATCGCAATTTTTGAAAATAACGTCATGTGTGCAGCTATGCAACTTAGACTTTAAACAAAAACATGCTAAAAATTTTTAATTTTGATATATTAAGCATATTTTAAGCATAATTTTTTAAAAAGTTTAGGACAAGTAAGTGTTCTAATTCTCCAATCCCCCCACTTAAGTTAAACAACGTCCTCGTTGTTTGTATCAAAGGTTAAAAACTGGAAAATAAAAGAATTAGAACAGAAAAACTCCCCTGAGATTTGCTCGGTATGATCCTCCATTTGTATAAGAGCAAAAATCATCTTTCTTGTGGATGAGAACGTTTAAGCTTCATAATTGATGTATCCACAGGAAATGCAGGAATCTATAATACCACCAAGGCTTTAAACACACCTAAGTTAAGAAAGGTTCAAACTTGCATAATACATTAGTAGTTAGTAAAAATAGAACTTAAAAATTAAAACAAAAATCATCAGGTCAGTCGATGCGCCGTATCTTATGGAAGAAGATACGCCGTATCGAGCCTGGAATAAATACGAATCAGAATAGAAGATGCGTCGCATCCTTAACCAGGGATGCGCCGCATTAAAATAAACTGATAAAAAGTTTTAAAGTCGAAAATAAAAAATGCAGAAAAATAAAGTAAGATATGACCAGTGCAGGAGATGCGTCGCATCTCAGGATTGAGATGCGCCGTATCTGTTGCGGGCCTGACTGACTCGACACAGAACAGAATACTAAAAAATTTTTGGGTTGTCTCCCGGTCAGCACTTGTCTTTATTCCAGAGTCTTCAAGTTAGACTCACGTTCAGCTCTTTATTTTAATACTTCAGTTGGTATACATATCAAGTGTGTGTGCATTTGGTAATTGCTCCATAACTTCATCAGGTCAGTCGATACGCCGTATCTTGCAGAGGAAGATACGCCGTATCGAGCCTGGAACAAATACGAAATAAGATAAAATAAAGGATAGGATGCGTCGTATCTGTTTTACTAGATGCGGCGCATGTATTTACCAAACAGACCTTTAACAGTCTGTTGTAATATGGCTCATTCCATGGTTCATCTCTCACGTCCTCTCGTACTCTCATGCTGAACTTAATGCCAGTCTTCATCAGATATAACAAGAACATAAACTGGAGCATTAGATATAAACATGTTAGTAATAATAAGTACAGTCCCAAAAGAATATAATTAATGTACGAGAAAACGTGTCCGTAATGAAAATGCAAAGAGTGGTCAAGCTGTAGGCTGGTCGGGAGTCACGTCATCTGATTGTGCTCCTGAAGTACTAGCTCCGTCAGTCCTGTGGCGAACCCTGCGCTCGTATGTGGTCATCCCTCTGACATAAGCACCATCTGGAAGGTGGTGGCTGACCCCATGAAGAGCCATCACCCTACTGACACCGTCGACTAACCAGCTCGTATCTCTCCTCACTCCAGCAAGCTCAACTCTCTGTTTGGTTTAGAATGTAATCTTTCATGGTGATGCTTGAGTCATCATTTATCCTGAAAATAAATAACTTGTGCACGAGAGTAGCGGACCGATCAAAGTAAATATCAAAAATCAACTATATTTATCAAATTATACTCGTCGTATTAACAAAAGTTAATGCGCCGTATTTTCGTTACGTTTCAAAATACAAGATTTTTGATTCAGAAGATACGCCGTATCGACAGAAATCGATGCGTCGTATCTGTTTAATTATTCAAAAACTGTTTTTAATTAAAATAATAGATGCGCCGTATCTGCTAAAACAGATGCGTCGTATCGCGTTATCGCTTAGAAAAAATTTCTTATTAAAAACAGAATACGCCGTATCTTGGGGAAAGATGCGTCGTATCGAATTAATTAAACGTGTTGTATTTTATAAAAATTAAACGCAATACGCCGTATCTGAGAAATCAGATGCGCCGTATCATTTGAATAAGCTCAGTACAACGATAGCAGAACACAGAAAATACGAAAAATAAAAACAAATAAAAACACACCAAAATAAACACAAATAAAAACACACAAAAACAGAAAATATGCAAAATAATACAATGAATGCAATTTAACTAATACACAACACGGTTAGCGGTTAGATTAAAAATTAAAAAGAAAAATCTAATTAAAATACTAATCAAATTAACAGATAATAACAATTCACTCCCCGGCAACGGCGCCAAAAACTTGATGCGTGCGATGTGTCGTTGCGGTTTAGCAGTATTAATGCCTACTCAAGTTTTAAATTTATATTTAGCCGACTTATCAATAACACACACACTTAACGAGCAGTGTACCCGGTCAGTATGAATATAATGGTAAGTAGAGTGTCGATCACTAAGAGTGGAACGTATTATCTAGTTATTCTAATCAGTATTTTAATATTCTAAGTTAGCTATACAACCTAATCTAACGCAAGGGGGTTCAGCCTGAGAGACTGACACGTTTTGGTTGCAATTAAATAATAAACTAAACTAATGAGCACGAATCAGCGATAGACATGCACGTACACAGATAAATACTCGAGACAATAAGAAGCCCTGTTCTGATGATTAAGTAGATTGTCACTTGTTTTATTGATAGTTTTATATGAAGTGTATGTAATTAACCCTTTCTCGTTGGCCCTAATCTTATCGGCGAGAAATCCCTTAATGATTACTTATGTCTAAAAGTTATTCTTAAGTGATCAATTTAGTAACAACCGTGGGAGCCACATTCTCTTCCGTAGTCAAATGCGCAGGCCACTAATAAACACAGAGGTTATCAATGCACTAATAAGTAGTAACCAAAGACATCAACATATAAACTTTAATTGATGGGAAAGCAGTTTTAAGGGAGTGCAATCTTTCTCCTCACATTACACAAGCCACCAATCCTGATGAATTAAAGTTTACTAACACAATAAAACAAAACTACTTAATGAATTAAATACATGCAGGACCTTCTTACAGCTCTTGTATCTTCCTTCGGGTGTGTCTTGTGCTGCCTAATCGTCTGAATTCGGCCTTAGGTTTCTGTGGTCTTCGTACTTCGTATATATTATGTCTCTCGAAATTCGTCTGGTCTTGGGGTATTTATAGTTTCTGTCTGAGGGTAAGATGCGGCGCATCTAATAAGTAGATGCGGCGCATTGACTTAACTTCGCGTGGGGTCCAAGATTAATATATTCAGGAATATTCGTACACCGCCAGAAGATGCGGCGTAACTCCATTTATAGATGCGGCGCATGTCCTTGCTGTCTTGGATCGTATGTTGTGAAATCTTGATAGTGATGCGCCATATGTAATAAGCAAGATGCGGCGTATCTGGAGCAGAATGTCTTGATCTTGTACATTTCAGTAGACTCTTAACTTCTTGCTTGTTTTGCTCCATAATTAGTCCAAAATCGCCAAGTTTCACCAAATGCTTGTTTTTAACTGAGAATTACAAAAGTAAACGATTAAGTATCAATTTTCACAGATAATATAATAAAACAAGTCAAATAAATAGGATAAATGATGGTAATAAAATGTACTTATTTGAGTTCATCAAGAACCTCCACAACCTGAACAAGAATAACCTCCTTCTCACACTGAGGGGGAGAATCCTGAAGCCACCTCATCTTCATCCCACCAAGACAAAGGCAAGGGCATTCTCACAACCATTGAGCCTGAGCCCACAATCTTGGTACCTGCCTCCAAGGAAAGAAGGCCAGACCCTGATGAACCAGTCAGGGTTACTTATGAAATCAATGGGGTGATGGAACTTCTCACTCATGCTGAGATTCAAGCTCACATAGAGAAAGAGGAGGCAGTAAAGAAAGCTGCTGAAGATGAATGACAGAACAAGCTTGCTCTCATTCAGGTTGCAAGAGAAGAGGCTGAGAAGATTGGGATTGAGGCAAAAGACCTTGCAAAAAGGGAAGGTGGCAAGAGCTTTGTGGAAGCTCAGAATGCTCAGTTGGCTGCTCTCAGGCAGAAAAGAGAAGAAAGGGCGAAAAGGGCTGAAGAAATTAGGCAGAACAGGATTGAGAGATATCAGTGGGTCATGACAAGCAGGTTGAAGCCTGAACCCATCCTTGATATCAAGATTCACCGAAACACCAATCCTGCCATTGTTACTGTCTACAGGAGTACTGACAAAAGAATTCTTCAGGTTCATAGCCCCTTCAGATTCGCAGACTTCGGGATCACTGAGTTGGATGAATTGGGTTCAATATTAGCGAAAAAATCTAATGTTGTGGTCCCTGGTCTCTTAAAATCCCTGAGCCTGAGGTATGAAAGATTGGCAGCAGCACCTCAGGAACTTGGTATTCCATCTCTTCTTCCTGCTTCAGCCGAACAGCCTGCCCCTTCTCAGTCTTCTTCAAGAAAGAGAAAGAAGATTGAAGCTGAGCCTGAGATCAAGGTTCCTGGTCTTGAGTGTAATAGGGCTCTCCCTAAAGGTGTTCCATTCAGGAACAATGTGGTCATTGAACAACCTGAAAGAGGTATGTTCTTCATTGATGAGTTCGGTGACCAAGCCTTTCAGAGATGGAGTGATATTGATCTATCAGGGATCAAAGCCATGCTTGGCTTTCTAATGATGGCCTCCCCACTCAAAACTCCTGAAAATGTGAGGTTTTGTCAAGATCTGAAAAGGAAAATCCGAGAGCACCCTGACCAACAAGAACTGCAGTCAAAGAAGCCTAAGCTTGAAGCCCTTGGGATTAAGTTGAACTGATGAATCTGCCTGACTACCACCACCACCTTTTGTACTTAGTTTTGATAAGACTTGTAATGATATTAATAAGATGATGTTTTTATTATTTCAGTGTCCTTATTTACATTCTAGTACATTCAGTATGAGTAGAAGTCATTAGCTCACTCATTACTGATCAAAACACTTAGGAATAATTTATATCCAAATAGGGGGAGATTGTTGGGTCCATCAGTACCCAAGAATACTTAAAACAAGATTTGGACACAAATTAACTAAGTGTTAACTTAAACCGAGAACAATTCAAGTCACTGAGAGAACAGTCTCTTAGTGAGTCATCTTCAGGATGCTTAAGGCGAATTCAAGAAGAAGGATTCACTACTCAGGAAGGCGGTACTCCCTGAGTAGGACTTAAGCCAAAGAAGAAGATGATGGTTCAGTGAGTGTTGGACAAGAACTCACTGAACCCCAGTCTCCTTAACGACAATTGTGATTAATAAATGAAGGCGTGTACTGAAGAACCTAAAGCCTGAAAGAAAGGTGGGAAGATATGGGAAGAGTTTAAGATAAGATCAAATCTTATCTTGTCAGGAAGAAACCTTTCCTAAGACGGCTAAAAGTTATGGAGTGTCAGACCAACCACTCCTAAAGACTTTTAGCCCATTCCTATTGGTTCTTGGAAATGACAATTACTGTTGTAATTGTCAGACACGCTTGCTTCAACAACTTGTATTATTTTAATCACGTTTACTCTTTATACTTGTGTATAAATAGGTTCAGATAGGAGAGAAGTTAAGTGTGTTTTGTACATTGAAAGCTTAGACTTTTACAAAACAACTTCTTTCCTACAAAGAGTAACGTATCCCTGAGATAGCTCAGTGGGTCGAATTGTTACCACTCAAAGCTAAGCTTGAGTTTAGATAGGAGACACCACCATACCTTGTCTATTCAATCCAGAGTGTTTGTTCCGCAAAACACTTGGGTAATAGATTCTTTGAATCATTTCTAATAAGAATTTAAACGTTGAAAAATACTTATGTGTTTTTACTTTTACGTTTCATTAATCTGTTAGAATTAATCATAACATTGTATTGGTCATAAACACGAATAGATTAACTTTCTAGTTAACTCTAAGCGTGTTAAGGGAACAACAAAATATAAATAGAAGTCCCTGCTCTAATGATTTACACTTTTTTTATTCCAACAGTTATCAACACACAATAGGGACGTAGCCTTGTATTGTCAAGTGCATGACAATCCGTCTTTGTTTTGGGCTACCAATGCCTTCACTCTAACACTCTAACGTCATAACGTGAGTACACTACTATTCTATTTAAGGAGTGCTTAATCTATCTATACTATATATAAAGGAAAAATCAAAAAGTAAAAGTAAAATGTAAAATGTAAAATGTGAAAACTTAAATAATAAAGGAAATAGTGAAAACTTAAATTAATAAAGAAAATGTTGAAACTACCAAGTTTTTATAGTATTTTGTTTATCTTTTCTAGCTTTCGTTAAATCATTTTTTTTTTAAATTAATTCATTTTTTGTAAATAAAATATCACTACAACTATCTGCCACTAGGGGTGGCAATTCGGGTCGGGTCGGGGTAATAGGTTGGCGGTTCAGAAAACCCGAACCTGACCCATTTAAATTATCGGGTCAACTATGTCAACCCTAACCTGTTTACACATAACCCGAACTTGACCCATTTATATATACTTGGGTTAGCGGGTTAAATAAATTACACAGGTTGAATAGTTTAAACGAGTTTTGGGTTGACCCATTTAACCCGTTTTATATACAAAAGTAGGCACATTACATGAGTTAAAAAGGTTAAACGGGTTTGCGGGTCGACCCGTAATCCATATAATAAAATATAAATAGTTTTTAATTTAAGTAAAAAATCTTAAACGGGTTGGCGGGTCGACCCGCTTAATTTATTCCAACCCGAACCTGACATGTTTAATAAGCAAGTTAGTTGGGTCGACCCAAACCCGACCCGTAATCTATTTAAAACTCAATCCGAACTTGTTAATTTGCGTGTCAGTTTCAGGTTGGGTCAGAAATTGCCATCCCTATCTGCCACTATAAAATCTCGTTGCTATGCACGGGTACTCGTCTAGTACTATATATAAAGGAAATACCCTCAAAGTGAAAAAATTAAGTAAACTATTTATGGAAACCATAAACATTTATTATTATTTTCATTTATAACCAATCTTATTTTTATTCAGTTTAAATAATGTTACTGTTTAATCAATGTTTTGAAAACCGGGTCTCTAATCGACCTGGTCGAGTCACCGGGTCAACCTGGTCTTCCACAAAAATTAAATTTATATATATATGGAATGATACAAAAAAAAGTATATATATATATATAATATATATAACAATAAGCGCATGACGTCATCAATTGTTAGATTGCCCAGTAATGCCATGTCATAATTCCACATAAGCAGTATTTGGTTAAAATTTTCGATTTTCATGCCACATAAGCATTATTGGTTAAAATTTTTGATTTTTCATGCCACATAAGCATTATTGATTTTATTGAAAATTTCGAATTTGCCACATAAGCATTATTGATTTTATTGGAAATTTCGAATTTAAAAATTTAATTATAATTGGCCTTTGCAAGATTTGAACCTTGGCCATTTGATCCACATACGAATACTTCAACCACTGGACCAAGCATTTTTTTGTAATCTACATCAGAAAATATTTATGTCATGCTTAAAAATTTGATATTGCTAAGCTATAATTAAGGAATAGATTATATCAATCCCTACAACTTAGCCCTAATCAAACACATAAAACAATTAAAACATAACGTAACTTACCTATTTCTTTTCCATTCCTGTACCATTCATTCCCTCCTAAATTCCTAAAACCCTAATTCGTTGTATATGATAAAGTATAATGCATTCATGGTGTTTTTAGTTTTTCTAACAGATGTTGTTTGTGTTTTGTTTATTTGTTTTGTAGGTTTACAGGTTTTATGATTAGGCTACATATACGAACCGAAACAAAGGGTTTTGATTGTAAGGTATGTTTGATCTTTGGTTATAGAGGCCAGTTACATTCATATTTATTTTATAAACATTTTTTTATATGCTTTGCAGGTTATTCATAATAACTTTTGCTCAAAACCCTAATAAAATTCATCAACCAACCATGGCGGATGAGGTATATATGATGTCTTCTTTGTTTTGTTTTTGTTTTTTTATACGTATTGTTTTTATATGATGTCTTCTTTGTTTTTAAACATGCAAAATCACTTGAGGAGTTTAGTTATTTGATTTCATTGCTACTGACGGCTATTGCTAATTTCCTATGATAAAAAAAAATAATTGGTGGCTGCTATGTTACTGTAACAAGTTGCATATTTTTTTTATTGAATTCATATTTTGTGCTCTTTTTATTAATGTTATATTTACTAAAAGTTATAGAATTAGTACTGAAATACTATTATTACCATCATTGGTTTGTTCAAATAGAAGTGCTATGTTTCTGCAATTGGAATTCGTTGGAGGTTCGAGACATTCCCAGCTAGAATGAAGAAGTATATAGTTGTACTAATTTGACTAAATTTCTAATTTGCTTATAAAATAACCATTTACAATGTTCATATTTAAGATTGATTTTCTGTCAGGTTGTTAGTGATTGAGACTAAAGTTAGTAATGTTTTTGGTGACATTGTTTGATTGTACGATGTGAGTAAACAGGAACATCTTTTTCTGAAATAAAAACAAAAATAGAATGCTACACAAAGATATTCATCAAGCACTGCAAACAGGAACATCTGATCTTTTGGTATGGATGTACCCACTCCATCACTTGGGCGACTGAATAGCCACGATTCAGTACAAAATGCCCTCGGATGTTATAACCTTCTAGGCTGCTCTGACCATGTGTATCAACCACCATCTGACAAAGGTAAATAGCAAATTCAAAGTAATACGATGTTGCCAGTTATCGTAACATTATGACGGTTTTCTGCGTAAATGCATTGGATGTGTCAACGGTCGACCTGTACGCTAATGTATGTGCCTTCTGACTGCAGATACGCCATCAGGGATTGCTCCTCCTACCCTTCCAGTGAATACGTGGACATCTTCCACTTCGGTTTCAGGTACGCCTGCTTTTGTCGTCACACGCTGTTATGACTTCTGATTCACTTGCCTGTATAGTTACATTTTTTAATAACAGCATGTCTCCATACCGTATCCACTTTTCGCAAAAGGAGAATTCTTCAAGCGTACGTACCTGGTAGGTAATTTTAACACACATCTGCTTAACGACTTACTAATTAGTTTCTTCTATTGTTATTTTCAGTCGCTAAAAGTTCATATACCGAAGCACCAGATGCACCAAGGGTTACTTAACCCTTAAAAGAATAACGAATTTTGAATTTTTTTGAAGTTTCCAACACCTGTGCAGCTGAAACATGTTTTGCATTTATTAATGTGTTTGTGTTTCATAGGTTTGTGATTTACCAAGTATGTGACCACCAAGGCGCCCAGTTTATAATGCTTCGGATTCAGTTACAGGCAAGTGGTTGTATGCGACATTTGAATGCCTACATATGACATATATGGAGCTGTTATTATTTACATTTCTTCTACATGTATATTATCTTTGTTACGACCCTTTAATTGTGATCTCATTGATAACTCAAATTCTATTAACAAACAATAATTCCAACAGAGTTCACAAGCAATGGGTAGCACATAGCAGTGAACTTGTGGTTGATCCCAAACGAAGAGATGGAAGCAACAATGAGTGCATCACAATATTGGACATGCCTCTGCCATAGTCACATGCTACTAATGATGAAGTAAGTGTTGAGTTACATCCGTTGCTTTTTCTGTTGTGTTCCAACTTTTCTCTTATATACTAACATGTTCTTTTAATTAACTGCTATCCAAAACAAATGAAACATACATGCTTTCATTATATATATCAATTAATTAGTTGTTAATTTTGATTTGTAGGCTCTTTTAGCAATGGTTTCCCCTGATTTTAGCTTATGTCTCTTTTTGATTCCCGAAAGAGTAGTAAGTGCCCACCTTCTTCTAACTTTCTATTCTCTCTTTTTTACTTCAACTATATACTCCTCCGTATTTATTATAATTATAATTACAGCATTCTCCATATATTTTGTTTTTAACTTGCAATACTCAGCGTGTTACAGAACACACCCGATACATACTTGAAATTCAATACCAGGTATGTGACCACCAAGGCGCCCAATTTCTAATGCTACGGATTTGGAGCTGTTATATGACCCCATTGTAGTGTAACATGGTCAAGACATTGTTCAAGTTAAACGACAGGTGAGCAGGCGAATTTCGTGCTGGGAATTGGAGATGATACAAGTGACCAAGACATGTATTTGGCGATTAAGAATGAATTTGGTTACTAACAACGGTTTTATTTTCTCGTGCACAAGGCTGAGTATTTTGTGAATGAGATGGAAGAGGTGACGTTTAACATTATAACTCTTTTGTTCTTTACTAAATTTTATATTAACCAATCTTTAAAATGTAACTTAAGCTTATCATCTAAACCTCATCAACAAACTGCTACCACTCTCTCATCTACATGTTCTCTTCATTTAAAGTGAGACTTGATATTTTCGAAAACACACATTACCATTGAAATTTTTATATATTAATACAGTGCCTAAAACTTTTTTGAAATGCTTTTGACTGTATTTTCCAACACATTATTATTGTTTCAAGTGATGTGTAGCTCAGTTGTGTTTATGGGTATGATTCTACTATGAAACTTATGCATGACCAGGTTATAATGGAAAAAGCCAAAAACGAAATTGTACCAAAGATAATTATCCTGAATCTTTCAGGATCTTCTGAACTACCCAATCTTTTCACTCCCACAAGAATGGTTGCTAATCGAGTCTTGGTGTGAAACTCCTCAAAATCCCGTGCTAAAACCATTGATATTTGCAATAATGAGATGACCAGGGAACCAAATCTTTTGGTCAGTGATGGGGTGTATGTTAGTAAACTTCATACCATGATCCAAACTAATCGAATTTGTGGATAATTCCATTTTCTGTAGGTCTTTTTATTTTTGAATTCGTGGATGTTTTGATTATTAAGTTTTCTTATGGTGAGATAACAGATTTGTACATGCCCAAGGTACACAATCTGATGCTACATTCTTATATTTTTTGTCTCCAATATATGTGAAAGGTACACTTCCTTCCATTAGTTTGTGTAAAACTTTTAGTGTTATAGGAACTCGGTGCTTAATTTCTATAGAATCCAAGTACTCAGGGGCATCGTGGATAACAATTTGTTGTTTACACTTTTATGTACTGCAGTTCTAATCCAACTTTTCAATTCCAGCGCACAAGCGGAATAAACATTTACTAAGCATATAGTATAAGATGCCCATAACACCCAATTCTTCATCTGGTACTCTCATTGATTCAAGTGAGTAAGAATCGCCTTCATATCTGAGAAGTTGCAATATGACAGAAGCCAATCTTTTCGAGCAAGTGATTTCCAACAGTCTCTGTATGTCTTTAAATAAAAATCCATCAATCAATAACGGAAATATACTATTAAAGGCGTTGTTGATTAGTGTACTCAAAAAAAAAATATCTTCTTTTATGTTGCTTGTGTACTTGTCATTTGCAACTTATTCATATCACAAGTATGTAGCCAAGGATACAAGTATCAGTTTGCGTGAGTATGACTGTACACATGACTGTAAATGGTATCTGTTATTGGGATTTTGGCGCAAACGGTTATGAAGATAGGTTTTCTTAACTAATATGATCGTCTATATCATGATTGTAATGACAATTTACTTATATAATGAATAAAATCCATGGTTTTTCTTTCACATATTAAAGGATTTGAGACACAAGTGCAGAAATGGATGAGTGCTTGCTACTTGCATATGTTCGGATGTTATTTTCATTGGATTTTGCAGGCGGGGCTTGGCATGATCGCGGAGGCATTGATTGTAGGTCTCCCTATCATCCTCAATGACTATATTCTAGGACAGGTATGTTAATTCGACATCTTTTTATTTTAACGATGTTACTCTGGATATTCAAAAAATGTCAAACTCTTCATATTTAGAACTTGGGGTTTTACCTTTTTTGAGTCGACCAATTTGAGAAAACCCAACCAAAGTTGACTCATGATCAATTGTCCGAGTTTAACCAATTGTCCAAACTGCTATTTTAATACTTCATTTTGAACCAACAGGAAAAGGGAAACGTCCCATACGTGGTGGGCAATGGTGTGGGTGTGTTCATCAGAAGCCCAAAGGAGACAGCTCAGATTATGGCTGGTTGGTTCAGCACAAATGCAGACGAGCTCAAAAAAAATGTCTGAAAACGCCCTCAAGTTAGCTCAACCAGAGGCAGTGTTTGACATAGTGAGGGATAGCCATATGTTTTAACGCAATCATTTTCAAGTTTAATTTAGCAAAATGTATTAAACTATAGAGATATTATTACCTACCCATTCTTTGAGCTCGAAGAAGCTTCCGTGTTTCTGAATATCAGGGTATTTTATAACTTTTTTAAGAATTTGGTGTGCCACTTCTTATTTATCATTATAGTTGCAGACTTACAGTTGTATAAAAGGCGATTTGGAATTTTAAGACTTTAGTCTGTTTGTTATCTTCTTCAAAATATTTAAGTCATGCATTCAATAAATACTTTGGTATGTTTATAACTTATTTTCATAACTTAAGTTTTCCAACGATATTCATAAGGCTCGCTCACCTGTCGGACGGGCTATGCTACTACAAATGTGGTTTATAAAGAAGCGTTATTCCGCATTTGAGTTTAAATCATATACTTTGGCGTTGAAAAGAACGTTGTAACAAACACAAATAATTTGACAAACAATGGTACTATTCTTTTAAAAATATTTGTATAATAAACAAATTTTTAACACCAATATTTAGCTAAACAAAAAAAATGTAAATGATAATTATAAGTCATGCCCGCCCTTTGGGCGGGCTTTGAAGTCTAAAATCTAGAATCAATAACTTATACAAAGTATAAGAATGCATCATCTTTGTATCATATATAACATTTTGAAGTTATATATATATATATATATCTCGAAATGATCCGGGTCACTTCAAACCCGGCGGGTCTAACCGGGTTTCGAAAATATGAAAATCAGTTTAATTTGACCCGTTTTTTCGACCAGAACCGGTTCAACCGGTGGAACCGGCCGGGTCGGATCGGGTTATTCTTCGTTTATAACCCATAATTTTTTTTTTTTTTTTTTTTTTTTTTTTTTTTTTTTTATCACTACAACTATTTACCGCTATAAAATCTCATTGCTATGCATAAGTACTAGTCTAGTGTGTTAAATATACACATGACTAATTAGAAACTTGTATTTGGGGAAATATGTAAATATTGATGTATACGTGGGGATATATGTAAATCCCCATGTATAAAAGTAGAGACACAATCTTTACGGTGGATTCAAGTAGGCGTGTTGACGGGCTCATTCATCTCAACTTTTACCCGGCCCATCTAATCAATTTTTATAAACTTAACGCGTCACATTTATTAAAACAAGTGGCTTGACCTATTATCAAAAAAGCATACCATAAGAGTTAGAACGCCAAAGTCGAATGATTATGAAGATGCATAGAATATCAAAATATATAAGGGTACAAGTATACACAATAGTGAAATCCTTTGAATGTACACGACTACAACTTATATGTATTAAAGACCCCACCCTTATATTTATTAAAGGCTTGGTCATCCATGTTAAACATCAATGCCCAACTAATCATCAACCTTAATCAGTTTCTTATAAACTAATGAGCTTAACTTATTCTCAAAATTACAAAATTCATAAAAAAATGGTTCAAATCTTAGAAATGTATAACTTAATTATATGTGGTTATTTCGTCCTCCAAATTTTTTGTTTTCCTCCAAATTCGCCACAATCTTTAAACCAAAGGGGGTATATTGCAAATGTTGGTAAGATGCTGTTCAACTAAAGACAGCTTAATGCAAGCTAAAATCTTTGCTTTTAATATTTTCCTTAATATAAAACCAATCAAATGATCAAAACAATCAGAAGCTTTAAATTTGAATTCTTTCATTCTTCTCAGATGAGAAATTCATATCCATAGACAGGTTTTCATCAAGGTTTATTCATTTCTAATCTCATTAGATCATAATACAATGTAAGTCAACCATATTTTATCACCATCATTACATGATGTTTATTTGATCCATCCATCTATTAGTTTTAACCTTGGTATCGACTAACACGTATTTGTTGATATCATTTATAAGTATCGAGCCCATGTTTATGAAATTATGAACGAAAAAGCTACTCTTTTCGTGTTAGAAAATTATCTTTGAGTTTTTTCAGTTGTTGTAGAATAGTGTTTATTATGCTTAGGTATAAATTTGAAGTGTTATGTACGTCTAAAGAAAGTTGTAGATGTTTACGTAATAGTGCTTCAACTGCCGAAAGTGTTTGTAACTGATTCCTAAAGTGAATTACGAGTAGATCTCTTATATCTTCGGCTGTTCACACTCGACAAGATAAAAATGTGTCCTTAAGTATAATAGGCCTTGTAAGATTGTATCGATGTTAGTTAGTCACCATAATTTACTAATGCAGATGGAAAATCATCATCATCATCATCATCATGAAGTCGAGATGCCAAAAGCCAATGGAGGAACTGATGTTCAGTCTAAGATGCCAAAAGTGTCTTGTGGTTGTTTCTTCGAGCAAGATCATAGTGTAGCTGATGCTGCGCAACGGTCCAAAGCTACAGCTAAGCTTTGTGGACTCGTGATCTTTTATTTAATCGTCATGGCAGTTGAGGTTGTAGGAGGCTTCAAGGCCAATAGTCTAGCGATTCTTACTGATGCAGCGCATTTACTCACTGATATTGGTGGATTTTCGATTTCTCTGTTTACTGTGTGGGCGTCTGGATGGAAGGCCACTCCACATCAGTCTTTTGGATTTAGTCGAATCGAGGTTTTGGGTGCTCTTTTATCTGTACAACTGATATGGATTGTCTCGGGGTACTTGTTCTTTGAGGCAATTGAAAGAATCCTTCATAAACAATCTGAGGTGAATGGCGGACTAATGTTTCCCATCGCTGCTTTTGGTTTTTTAGTTAACGTCATTATGGTCATGTGGCTTGGTCATGGTCATGGTCATGGTCATAGCCACGGTCACGGTCATAGTCACAGTCATGGGCATGAGCATTCTCCTGATACGTGCGTTCAGAATCATCATGATATTGATGAAGAAGAGGGTACAAAATTGGTCGCGTCACTTGGTCATAACCACAGCAATAGTCACGAGCATGCTCAAGGTACATGCATCGTGAAACATCATGACATTGATGAAGAAGAGGGTACAAATTTGGCTGTGTCAACTTCTAAAGACAAGAGTGAGCGGATGAACATAAACATTGAAGGAGCCTACTTGCATGTAATGGCGGATATGATTCAGTCGATTGGTGTGATGATTGCTGGACTAGTGATATGGGTAAAACCCGAATGGTTGATTGTCGATCTGGTTTGTACTCTGATCTTTTCCATATTGGCTCTATGTACAACTCTACCGATGCTTAGAAATATATTTTCTATTTTAATGGAAAGCACACCAAGTGAAGTTGATGTTGTTCGCCTGAAAATGGCTCTGAATAGCATCAAAGGATTGCTCGACGTTCATGATCTTCATGTATGGGCAATAACACAAGGGAAATACGTATTATCCTGTCATATATTAGTTGATCCAAATGTAGATTCAAACGAAATACTTCACAAAGTAAAAGATTTATGTGAAGGTACATATGGCATTCATCATGTAACCGCGCAGATCGAAATTTCATGTCTATAACCTTATAAAAAAAAAAAAAGGCATTCTTTTTCTCAACTTTCGTTGTGTTTCTTTTATGTAAGACAACATTCTACAACCTCTAATGAAGGTTCTATTCGTTTAGTAAAAAAAACAGCAAAGAACCGAATTCGCAAAATAAACAAGACCTAAACATATATGATTATTACTGAAACTTTACTTCAACTCAAGATGAACAGCAACTTGTTGTGTTCGCAGATGAATCACCAATATTAATGGTGGTGCCCTTCCCAGGTAATCCGTTAGAATCTTGGGTTGCCAATGCTTTCTTGCTAATGATGTGATATATCTCTGTCAAAATGGTTTGAAATGCTTTCTCAATGTTAACTGCTTCAAGTGCTGATGTTTCAAGAAACGAAAGCCCTTCCTTTTCAGCCAATGATTGGCCATCTTCCGCAGTCACGGCTCTGAGATGGTCCAGATCGGACTTGTTTCCAGCCATCAGGACGACAATGTTGGAGTCAGCATTGGCTCTTAGCTCACGCAACCACCTCTGGACATTATCAAAAGTTGGTCGTTTAGTTATGTCGTACACGAGAAGAGCCCCAACTGCACCTCGATAGTAAGCACTGGTAATAGCTCTGTACCTCTCTTGTCCTGCAGTGTCCCATATTTGAGCCTTTATTGTTTTTCCCTCCACCTGTTCAATTCATTGGCCAAATATTAATTAGATAATGTATTATTTCATCAAATTATATTAAAATGGTAATGTGACCGCATAGCTAGTAACAGGTATACACTATGACAGAATCTCAAGTGTTAAAATACAAGTAGCAGCAGGTAATATGCTCTCTGATTGCCTATAAAAGTCACAAGATTTATATTGAGATGATCAAAGATAGAGATCCTTATACATCCCACGTTGTTATTGCCAATTGCTTGTGAAATTATCAGCAGCATTCCAAAGGGAGTCACAAAGGTTTCACCTTTCTGCTGTGATTCATCATCGGCTTTTTGTCATCATTGCAAAAGAATTGATGATACTTGTGTGGACAATACTTCTATTACTTCTGTTAATACTTGTATCGACAAGACTTCTATTACTTTTATAATCAGAGGTTACTATACGCAGTTGCAAATTACATTTGTTTATACATTTGAAATAGTAGAAACCTTTTTTTTCCAGAGGTATGTGTCCAGCTACAAGATACAAGATAAAAGAAAGTGATGTACCATCATAGCATGGGTTATTAGTACACATAGTACAACAATTTCGAGTATGATTTGAGTTGCTATTGTTCGATACAACACACTAATTTTTCTATGGTAGGTAGTATTGCTATCCTTGCATTGGCCCCAACATTGATAGACATAAATAGGACTTGGATATGGAGCATGTTTGGCGCTGCATTTTTTCATGTGCTTATTAGCTTAATGCAAATTTTATACACGATATGTGCTTTTGGGTGTTTAAATATAAAAACACGGAATGCTTCTTAGCTTGTTTTGTTGTGAATATACATGTGGAGACATATTCTACAATGATTATAACCAAGAAGTAGAAAATATGCAATCCCAAACACCCCTTTATTAGTTTACAACTTTGCCCAAATATTGTTAGAGCAATAGTTACATCAGATATGATGATCATTTACTTGTGCTACCCATTTACTATATAGTTATCTTCTTATAATAGGTGCAGTCATTATTCATTGGACTTATATATGAAAATTCACAAGATATAATAACTTAATAAAAAAGAACTCTAACACACAATGTGGTTGAAGCCAAGTCACCAAACCACATAAATATGAAATGTTGATTGGTGGATGCTGCAAACTTCGATTTAATTCTCCACTAAAATATTAGTTCTATCAAGGCTCTACTCTTAAACATAGATAAATGACAGCTTAAAGTAATACGAGTAACTCTAAATCTTTCCAATAAAAAAGAAAAGAACTCGCAATAACTATAGGCAATGAATGCAACAGCTTACATACCATATTAGCTGCTGGAATCCAGCCTGATTTGAATTATAACCGATCCACAATTCAATCGATACAATTAGGAACGATACAGAAAACAAATTTAGGGGGTGTTTGGCCTTGCTTATTTTTTAAACTGCTTATCTGCTTACAAAAATAAACTCTGCTTATTTAAGTGCCTACTTACACTTTAATAAGTAAAGAAACAATTTTACCCAAACCCTCAAAACTGCTTATTTGCTTATAAAGAATCACATAACAGTTAATCAAATCTTAAAAATGCTCACTTTCTCATTAATTTCATTAATTTTTTTTTTGTGTCAGTGATAACAGATCTGCATATGTAACAAGCTAAAACACAAATGCATGACATATAAACACCAACATTAGCATAAACAATCCAACTAACAAAACTACCTCACTGCAAAATCCAAATCAGTATAAAAAGATATACAAACCTGAAGAGTCCTAGTAGCAAATTCAACACCAATAGTAGCTTTAGACTCCAAATAAAACTCATTCCTTGTAAATCTAGACAAAATGTTAGATTTCCCTACACCAGAATCACCAATCAACACAATCTTCAATAAATAATCATAATCTTGATCAATCTTACTACCCATTATTCTCCTTCTTTTAATCCCTCACAAACCTACACAACCAAAATTTATCAAGATCACTAAATATATATAGATCCAAAACAAACTAGCAACCTTATAGAACTTATTATAGCAACATGCACATGTATTAATATTAATATTAAGTACACCTAGTTGGAATGTGAATGTGAAAACTGAAAAGGGTGTTGTTACCTGTGGCAGAGAGATGAAGAAGAAAAAGTGAGCAGAAAATTTAGTACTAGTAAAAGAAAAGAGTATGTATGGGAGAAAAATAAATGGTTGGAAACAGCCGACATTAAGTGGTTATGAAAACGATGTAAGTCCAACTTGTATGTGTCTGAATGTATTGTGTAGTACAAGTTAATTAATGTTTTACTATAACTTATTTTGATGAAGCAAATGAAAAGTTGGTGTAATCGAAAAGGCGTTTACTTATTTTTTTAGTTTAATGAGACATTTATGTTACTTTTGTTTAATTGTTTTGATTATGGGCAAATGGAATGAGTGAATGATTTGCTTGAGTCATGCTCCCTCCGTCCCACTATAAGTGTCCATAATGGTATCTTTGCTTGTCCCATATTAAGTGTTCAGGAAATATTTTCAACCAATGAGAAGAGACTTTAGTGGGTAATAGTGATGTTTGATTGGTGGAGAGTGTAGTTGGCCCCACTTTCCTAAAACTTTGTGCAAATGAAAAGTGGACACTTATAGTGGGACGGAGGGAGTAATACATTTTTCATTATATTTAGACCAAGTGTAATGGTAGCAAACGCAACGCTTGCACATCCACCTAGACACGTCGTCCCCCACTAAACCTACACCCGACCACGCGTCGTCGTTTGGTATGTTTGATAACTCGATCATGGTCATGACCATGTTGCGGAGAAATTGTGTGTGTATGATTTTTGGTATATTTGTGTTTGTCTGGAGTATGTTTGAGTGGTGAATGTGGTGGCCTTATACTCTTATTACATCTATTTAGTGGTGGAGTCGGTTGTGGAGATAGAAGTTGATGTGACGCGGAATTGGCGATGATGAACGCGATCACTACTTACACCCAATTTTAAAGGTGTCCATGGATGGTTAACCAAAAGTTGGTTAATGTGTAACTCAGTTCACTGATTTGTTGCACCTAAATCAAAAATATTGGTTAACTGATACCTGGTTACTCTGCTTATACGGTTAACCATTTTATTTTGTTTAGTTACAAAACTAAGATGATGTTTGCACAAAGGATTTGAAATAAAAGTGATTTTTGGTATGTCAAATGAAGGTATTTAAAATATCATAAATTGATAGAATGAGGGGAATTATAATGATTTCAAAAAGCGAGAGATTTCAATTTACTTGAAACACGAGATTTCAAAACAATCATATTTGACCAAAACACCTTTTTAAAATTGTTAAACCCCATTTTCCCCTAATTTCATCAATCTTTTCTCCAATCGTTTTCCCTTCCATACATGTGATTACCAATTTTTGTAAACGTAAACTTTAAAATTCCGAGAAATTCTGCCAATAAACATGTGACAATGTTTTAAATTTTGGAATTCTAATTCCTTCAGAAATTGAAATTTCCCAAAATTGAAATTCAAGAATTTCGAATTCATGAACCATAAAACGTGTTTTTATTCAAATATGATTGTGCGAGGGCAAAATTATTCCTTGGGGTGGACAATGGCCGATGCCAAAAGGCATCCGTGGTCAGGGAATTCCCGCCAATTCACACCTTTTGTGGGTAAATATGTAAACTTAAGTAGATGCGAAGAAGCAATGTGTCAAAGAGATATGATCTTTTAAAAAGTGAACACAAATTAAAAAGTCTAAAAAGTCATCACATGGTGACAAGTATCCCCTTTTCTTTTGTCATATATTTTTTGCAATTTCTATTCTTAACAGATGAACATTAGGATCTAACTGATGAATATTATGATTTTTTTTAGAAAACTGATAAACATTATGATTTTTTTTAGAAAACTGATGAACATGATTTTTTTTTTGGTTAGAAAACTGATGAACTAATAAATAACGTGATTTAACTGATAAACAACATCAATGAAAATTGATAAACATTTTGATATTGTTCAACAAAAAAACGGATGAACTAATGAACACCTCATTTTATTGATTACAACAATTTTTATTGATGAACAATATATACAATGAACAACGCTTTTTATTGATGAACATCACGTATAATGAACAGCTCTTTTTTATAAAAATTACAACCTAAAAAAATAGCGATACAAAACTGACAAACTAAAAAAATAGAAACTAAAAATAACAAACTAAAAAAAGCTTTTAAGAAAACTAAAAACTGCCTCTATAAAAAAGGGTCCGAGCGCTCTTACCACAACTAAGCAATCTTACTAACAACATTTATATATTTTTTTCTTCAACCATCTCAAATTCTCAACTAACTGGTTCTTATTAAACATTCACATGGCTCATCTTCTTTTAGTTAAATCTGTGACAAACGGTAATTTTCTCACTAATATTTTAATAATAAATGTTAATTTATTATTACCTGATTGATAAATTAAGCATTTATATGCTTACACAACTATTTCGGGAAGCAAACCCGCACACTGTAACACACAGTAACTCACCGAAACTATTTAATCTCACCAGAAACAGTGAATTTTTCACTTTCTCACATTTACAGACTATAACATAATGAAAGTGAGAGGTTATCTCATGTAACATATCAAATAACATAAACACAATCAAACATTGAGTTTTGGCCGTGTACTTTAGAGAGAGAAAGAGAGAAGTGGAAACTTTCTAGTGAGAGAAACTATGTGATATTAGATTAAGATAATAAAAGCTCCAACCCTTCCCATGGGTGGGGAAGGGCTTATATATACAAGTAACATAAACGCCCCACATGGGCTGTGGATTGAGCTGACAGTGGGTAAAGACCCGACCCAATACCACAAATACTACTATGACTAAACTAGTATTATGATAACTAAACTAATACAAATAAGCCTACGAGCTAACTTAATGCTAATAGATACTCGGGGTGACCGAGTCTTTCATATGAATATTTATATTCCTAACAATCTCCCCCTAAGGGAGGTCACCCCGAAAAATACAATTTGAATTCTAGCATTCTAATGAACTTAATTTCCTAACTCGTAGTCTTTGATTCTTCAAGGTCTTTAATCTTTGTACTTCAAGCAATGATCTTGTGATTAATATTCCTTTGGCTTGTGTGATCTTTGAGCTTGCTTTGAGATCATCAGCCACAGTAAATCTCCAAATCATCCTTAGTAGTATCGCCTCCATGTGATGTAGTGACCATCGGACCGTCATGCTCACACTTTTCTGGATCAGGAGACTTTGCATCAGAGTTGCGAAAGCATTGTTGTAAGTCTCTCAACTTTCATGATCCTTTGACAATGAATTGGTCGTGTGAGCATGGGGTGTGGATTGACATGTCTCTGCTGGAATTAGGTACCACCATCACCATCTTTATATAAATCTGAAATAAAACAGTTAGCAATAAAGTTGGAGAACGAATATGGCTTTGTCATTCGCTCGGTGTGGTTGGATTAACCTTCGGTTCCGTGAGGACCGACCTGTGATCAGGTAGAATCCCCTTTAAAGAAAATTCTCCTTGACAGGACTTTCCAGCTTGTTGTAAAGAATCATCCAACGAATTAACATTAATTATCATACAAAGCATGTTCTCATACCGGAACGTCTTAAAGCAGACAGCACGGTAGAGTGAATCAGTGAATTAAATCCCCACTGATTGATGAGAAATTGATTAGAAAAATCACTCGCGTGTCACTGGATAAACATTTTATGCAACACGACGAGGGTTTTATGAATTAAATCACATTTATGTCATAAACACTTTTGTTTGAAAATTTACACAATCAATGTGCTCGAAACTCAGTTGGTGAGCACATTGAAAGGTTTTCCAAAAGTATCCGTCAATCCATTTTCTGGAACAAGCTTGATTCAAATGTGAATCGCCCCATCGTTTCTTTCCAGTTGTCACTAGTTTGATCCATGAAGGATCTCACATGTCACCCATCAAGAGCTTGTTTGATGTTGGCTTTAGAAGGATTTCCATCTTCATTGTGAATACTTTACGTATCACTCGGATGTTCTGGCAATACCACAAGGATAATGCGTAGGACTCTTAATATATGTTTTCTTACTTTTCACGGTGTATGAAACAACAAGCATATTGGAAATGTGTCCTAATGAGATTTATGGATGATCTCTTGGCTCTAGACTCAATAGTGCGTTTTGATTTAGTGATCGGAGGCTGGAGAGGACTGCCACCTTTTCAATATCGTCTAACTTGGAGTGAGAAAGACTATAGAAATGTATTGATCTCCGTAAAAAATGAAACAAGAGTCCTTTGAGGGACCTTGAGTGGCTAGGGAGGGTTGTGCAGCATGTCACTGGGTCCATGATACTTGTCTTCAATTGTCAGCAATCAACTAAGCGATTCTGACAGCATATGTATTGACCCGGTTTCTGTCTAATGTGTAAGGATGCCTTCTTTCTTTTCACCCTTTATATTTACATTTCTTTTTCATTCTTCAACCCCTTCAGTGCTTATCGAGACTTCATGACTAGTACCTTGTTGGGTTTGTTCCAGTACTAGCTCCATCTCAGTCGGCACTCTTCCCTTATTCTCACATTGCTCCTTTTTTAATCATACCTAAGGACTTCTACACTAACTAGTGGATTGTCCCTGGGTAGATCCCTCCGGCTCTGGCGGGATCGTGGGAACGAATACCTAACCTTATCATCCTTATAATTCCAGTACATTAAATAAAATGGTCGGTCTTTGGTATTCTTCCATAATTGCCATCATAAATCATTCGCTCCCCCTCAATATGTGCATCGATATACGAAAGAGTTTAGCACATATGAGAGAGCCTACACTTGAGTTCAAAAGATCACATTTTATCAGTTTTCATATTTAAATCACATTCTCTCCCCCGATCAAAAATTTCAAACCTTTTGAGATTTGTGATCCCAATTGATTTAAATAAGTTTAGAAATTATGAGAGAAAATGTGGTCTGATTCAATATATACTGATAATGGAGCATTACTATGCTCCCCCTCAATCAATTAGGGAGAATGTTAGTGTCAGAAATGATGAGTTTATAAATGATTTGGAGTTTAGCGAGAAACTCATGAAAAGATTCATATCCTAACACATAACAACACATGTTTATTCATTACTTGAACCATACAAAGATACCATTTGATGATCTAAAATAAAATTTGAAATCACTCTCCCCCTCAATCTATGACCCGTTATCAATTTAAAATTTTATGAAAAATTAAACCTTTTTTCATAGATTGAGTAGCAAATTTTATGGAAAAAATTTAAGTTCGATTGATTTTCAATAAAAATTCATGGTACCACCATGTTTAGCACAAATACTTTCCTGAAGAATCATAGATGGAAAAGTATTTGCGATGTAAAGAAGACTTCTCTTCTAATACGATAAATGATGTACTGAAACGTACATCAGATCGAGGGTGCACGGATGTAAAGTAATCCATGCCCGGGAGAACTTAATCACCCGTTGTTAGGGACAACCGTCTTTTTGGCGACGTGCTTTCCTCATTTTGAAAAATGGGTTGCGTATCTGAAATAATAGCAAGCCATTTAGGCATGTTTTGAAAACTTTTTGAACTTCTGCTCGAACTTCATTTAAAGACCCGTGTCATTATTGAATGACATTTCTAAGACCGTAAATGTTATCGATACCAGAAGACATGCCTTGAAAAACTATTTTTGGAATTTTCTATTTTTCTGATTTTTATGGTTTTTGTAGGTTTAAGATATGCACAACGTGGAAAATCTTTTTGAGTTTTTATGATTTATATATATACAGAGGATACATGAAGAATTACCACCTCTATTCTTCCTTAGATAGATAAGAGGTCAATTAGGTCGTTTTCTGCCGAATGGTATCGGATGTCCATGTGAATCAAAGTAGCACCATTTGGCATGGGTTTGTACTTGACTTCTTGTCGAAACAGGTCTACAAGAATTGCCAATCACATTCTCCAATGGGTGAGCCTTTGACCACTTATTGATATAATGAAACGATTGATTGAGCTGATGAGAGTCTGATCGAATAACCCTTTGTGAAGATGATTCTCCAGAGCTCGGGTCTGGAGTAAGATTATGGAAGAGGGGTTCATTATCAATCTCGGGAGGTAGAATTCCATGAATTTGTTCTTCAACACCTTGATGAATGACTAGAGATATAATTTCATGAGTTGTTGGAGAAGTACTAACAGATGGTACTTCTTGAACCATTGTGGTTCAAGAAGGAGTACCGATTGTATCAGCAGATATCTGTGCATCAGCGAGAAACATAGGAGATACAACACTTGATGGAGCTGAAAGTATTCTTCAAACCAATGGTTGAAACAGTATATCTTCTTTCTTCAAGGACGGTGGAACATATAGTGTTGAAGAAGCTTGGTTTGCACGACTCCTGAACTGATGTATTCAGGAGCCGTATGACCATTTCTCAAACATCAATCAACATGTAGTTTATTCACCCTTCTCCCCCTCAAAAATTGCATATTACTGACATTTTTGATTGAACGAGTGAATAAGAATACCATCAACGGTAAGTAGATCTACTTGATAACTGACATTTTGTTTATTCACCCTTCACCCCCTCAAAAATTGCATATGACTGCCATTTTTGATTGAACGAGTGAATAAGAATACAATCAACGGTAAGTAAATCCACTTGATGACTGACATTTAGTTTATTCCACTGGTACGGAAAGTGGCTTTCGTCACAGCAAAAATGTGTGACGATATGCATATAGTCACATACGTTTTTTTGGGTGTGTGTGACGAAAAGTCGTGCCACCGTAGGTAGCATATGGTCACATTGTTTAGTTTGTGGCCATTTCCATTGAAAAAGAGTGACTAAAACCCGAATATGTGTGACAAATTAGGCACAAGTTTTGTTGGATTTATCAGTATGTGTGACTATTTCCCATCCTATGGCCACATGAATATATAATAAATGTTACGTTTATGATGATTTAGTCACACAACGTGTGTTGTTTTTTTCGAGTTAGTCACATACAATTTAAAAAACAGTGGCCAAAAGTGTTAATAAGTGTGACCATATGCTGTTTAAAGTGAAGAAATGTGTATTTTGTGTGACTATTGATCATCCAATGGTCACATGAATTTTTAGTTTGTGTGGCCTTTTGTAATATTTAGTCACACAAAGCATGTTTGTTTTGGGTATTTAGGCACATACAATTAAGCATAAAGTGGCCAAAAGTGTTAATAAGTGTGACCATATGCTGTTTAAAGTGAAGAAATGTGTATTTTGTGTGACTATTGATCATCCAATGCTCACATGAATTTTCAGTTTGTGTGGCCTTTTGTAATATTTAGTCACACAAAGCATGTTTGTTTTGGGTATTTAGTCACATACAATTAAGCAAAAAGTGGCCAAAAGTGTTAATAAGTGTGACCATATGCTGTTTAAAGTGAAGAAATGTGTATTTTGTGTGACTATTGATCATCCAATGGTCACATGAATTTTTAGTTTGTGTGGTCTTTTGTAATATTTAGTCAAACAAAACATGTTTGTTTTGGGTATTTAGTCACATACAATTAAGCATAAAGTGGCCAAAAGTGTTAATAAGTGTGACCATATGCTGTTTAAAGTGAAAAAATGTGTATTTTGTGTGACTATTGATCATCCAATGGTTACATGAATTTTTAGTTTGTGTGGCCTTTTGTAATATTTAGTCACACAAAGCATGTTTGTTTTGGGTATTTAGTCACATACAATTAAGCAAAAAGTGGCCAAAAGTGTTATAAGCGTGACCATATGCTGTTTAAAGTGAAGAAATGTGTATTTTGTGTGACTATTGATCATCCAATGGTCACATGAATTTTTAGTTTGTGTGGCCTTTTGTAATATTTAGTCACACAAAGCCTGTTTGTTTTGGGTATTTAGTTACATACAATTAAGCATAAAGTGGCCAAAAGTGTTAATAAGTGTTACCATATGCTGTTTAAAGTGAAGAAATGTGTATTTTGTGTGACTATTGATCATCTAATGGTCACATGAATTTTTAGTTTGTGTGGCCTTTTGTAATATTTAGTCACACAAAGCATGTTTGTTTTGGGTATTTAGTCACATACAATTAAGCATAAAGTGGCCAAAAGTGTTAATAAGTGTGACCATATGCTGTTTAAAGTGAAGAAATGTGTATTTTGTGTAACTATTGATCATCCAATGGTCACATGAATGTTTAGTTTGTGTGGCCTTTTGTAATATTTAGTCACACAAATCATGTTTGTTTTGGGTATTTAGTCACATACAATTAAGCATAAAGTGGCCAAAAGTGTTAATAAGTGTGACCATATGCTGTTTAAAGTGAAGAAATGTGTATTTTGTGTGACTATTGATCGTCCAATGGTCACATGAATTTTTAGTTTGTGTGGTCTTTTGTAATATTTAGTGACACAAAGCATGTTTGTTTTGGGTATTTAGTCATATACAATTAAGCAAAAAGTGGCCAAAAGTGTTAATAAGTGTGACCATATGCTATTTAAAGTGAAGAAATGTGTATTTTGTGTGACTATTGATCATCCAATGGTCACATGAATTTTTAGTTTGTGTGGCCTTTTGTAATATTTAGTCACACAAAGCATGTTTGTTTTGGGTATTCAGTCACATACAATTAAGCATAAAGTGGCCAAAAGTGTTAATAAGTGTAACTATATGCTGTTTAAAGTGAAGAAATGTGTATTTTGTGTGACTATTGATCATCCAATGGTCATATGAATTTTTAGTTTGTGTGGCCTTTTGTAATATTTAGTGACACAAAGCATGTTTGTTTTGGGTATTTAGTCACATACAATTAAGCATAAAGTGGCCAAAAGTGTTAATAAGTGTGACCATATGCTGTTTAAAGTGAAGAAATGTGTATTTTGCGTGACTATTGTTCATCCAATGGTCACATGAATTTTTAGTTTGTGTGGCCTTTTGTAATATTTAGTCGCACATCGAATTAAACAAAGAGTGACCAATAATGTTGATAAGCGTGACCATATTATGTGACTGCATCTTTTAGTCACAGGGTTACTACTGGTATTACTAAGTTAGTACTGTTGGAGCAGAGTTGCTACTGCTAGTACTAAGTTAGTCCTGCTGAAGCAGAGTTACTACTGCTAAAACATTATTAAAAACCACAAGAAATTTCAAATTGAATTAAACTCGAATGTATATAACTGAACAGAATATACAATTGTAATGTCGTACTTAATTAATCAAATTCTCAAGTACCATAATCTAAAGACTTTTGAATCTTCACCGGCTTAGCAGCGTGTTGCCTTAAGTCGTTAACAGATATATATTGTTTCTTCGATGGTACCGGTGGTACACATTTAGTCACAGGGTTTGTTGGTGTAACCTGTAGTAAACAAAAGACGCTTCTATCAAACATTGAATTAAATATGAAGAATTATATATATGTAGGTTGAAAAAACACATGTATGTACCTCATCTTCAAGAATAACTTGATCCTTTGGCCATGCAACGAAACCACTTACGCACTCCTTAACTGTTTTTAACCCATTATTTGCTACGTCCGGTATGCATGCTGCATCAACTAACGATGAATCAATTGACACTCTGTAGCAATCATTTGGGAGTGGTCGATTATGCAGCATTTGTTTTCCATTAGCCTGGTATACGGTACCCAAAGCAACGATATTTCTTTTCTCTACGTGCCACAGTTTGCACTTAAATGTCTACAAAAAAAAGAATTTTTGCATGTATATATCAGAAATTATTTAAACAAAAGAATAACAAGAAACATGTTGAAATACATACTGTTAGCAGTGCTTGTGTTGGAGACACATTTTGTTGCGATTGGGAATCCGGAGACCCGTTTTGTCGCTTCTTAGGCTTTGTCTTGGGTCCGACAGTTTTAGCAAGTTCCTATATGTATATATAAAACACGTTACATTATATAAACAAAAGAATAACAAGAAACATGTTGAAATACATACTGTTGGTACTCCTTGTGTTGGAGACACATTTCCTTGCGATTGGGAATCTGTAGACCCTTGTTGGCTTACATCTGAGGCTACTGGCAATTGAGATGACAAATTTAACTGCACCCCTTGTTGACTCAACTGTGCCATCAGTTGAGTAAGTATTCTCTTTGTTTCTGTAATCTCATTGGACAATTTCTTGATCTGGTCATCAGATTCTTTCTGCACAAAAAATATAGGAAATGTTGGGATTAAAAGTCTTCTTGATGCTGTTAGAGTAACTGATGCTCTTATTTGTGTCAATGCTGCTCAGCTGGAGTTAGTGCTACTCATGAACTTCAATGAAGAATATGGCTAGTGTTTACTACTGCTAGTACACAGTTATTGCTGTTAGTACGCAGTTAATACTGCTAGTATACAAGTTACTACTGCTAGTACACAGTTAATGCTGTTGGTATATAAGCATAATAATAGAATTTGCAGTCAAACTTACAAGTTTATCTCCCACTGATGTAATCTCATCATCTGGAAATTCGCCGTCTTTGTTTACCCTTCCTTTCAATCACATTATACCACGCGGGGGTTCTTCATCTGCTTCAATCTCTTTATTTTCGATATAATAAACATCAAATGCATACACATGTAAAGTTAAAACAAGATAAACGAAAATATGAAGATGCATACACATGTAATCTTACCATTTTATCTTTTAAATAAACATATCCACCTCGTCCCATTTTATGCTGATAAATATTTTTGGAACGCGACATTTTAGCTTTATCAGCTATATCCTAAAAACACAAAATCATAAGGCGTTTACATGCGGTAATGCTGCAAACTGAAAATTATGAAATGACATATAGACTTAAATAAAGATGACTAATTAAAACCTTGTATGCATCGTTGGTCGTGTGGTTTACAAACTCGACCCAGTCTTCTGATTTCACAAATCGACTATACTTGGCCGGGACTTCATTCAGTTTGGAAGGTGTATTTAGGTGGGGCAAAATGTATTCTTCTCTGAGCTTCGTTCTGATAGTCCTTAGCAGTTTACCAAGATGATTCATTACCAATTTTTTGAATGTCACGTCAACATCAAAATATCGCTGCAAAGATTAACACAATGTTGTTAATTAGTTGCACGTAATGTAACTGCATAGATAAAATTATGTAGTACTGGGTTAAAAAATAGTATATATGTACAGTGATTTCAGTCCATAGTTTATCTCTTGATTCTTTATTCACATTCCTCCAGGAAAGATTCTTCAAACCTATGTGATCACGAACCAGATCTCCTAAAAAACTCGAAAACAGTGCTCTGTGTATCCCTGATACCCTATTCAATGCATCGAAGGTTACCTTGAGCTTTATTCCACCAGGGTTGTCATATTTCATGCGAAACTTAAATAGCCTGGTTATGCCTCTCTTAGCTAGTATCCGATCTGATTGGTTGGTTCCAGGCGCATCTAGATCTTCATCATCAGAATACTTTTCGGATTCATAGTCTATGTTGTTATCATCATGTTCATTATCAGCAGGAAGTAAAAGATGATTATCAACAATGGGTTGAATTCCCATGACTCTTGAGTAACAATGGGTATAAGAAAATGATTCTGGCTTTGAGAGTAATGGTGATAGAAGATTTGATTTTTGTGTTTTCTTTGCAGTCTTTTTTTTAGGAGAGAAAAGAGGGTATAGGAAGAATATGAATCGTACCTTATTCTTGGTAACTGCTTCTAATTAGGCGATTTCAAATTTTGGATGAAAATTTTGGCTCCAAATTCTAATTTCAAAATAACAATTGAATTATTTAAAAATTTTGCCTTTAATTTGAACCTGTTAAGTAAAGCATAAACTTGAATAAATCAAAATTTTGGCTCCAAATGTTATATATCATTATCTTAATCGCAAATCATGAACCAAGATCTAGAACAAAGATCATGAACACAAACTGCATATCAAATCAAGAACTCAAATTTACACAATTACACCAAGATCATGAACACAAACTGACACCATTTAACACAAACTTCTACCATTAAATCATAAACCAACATGAAATCAAGAACACAAACTGCTACCATTAAAAAAATATGTGCAATCATCAAATCAACAACAGAAACTGCTACCATTAAATCTAACTGTGCGATCATCACATCAAGAACACAAATTGCTACCATTTAACAAACTAAAATACTATCATTACAGTTATAAAATAGATACAGTTAAACTACTAATTACCAGTTATTGTACCATTAATAATTACAGTTAACCAAATTAAATGTCTGAACTACTACTACCATATTAAAGTACCAAATACCATTTACACAAACACAAAAGCTGTTAATGGATGTCCTAAACCCCTAAACCATCTTCTTACACGGTAGTCCCAAGACAATATCCTGAGTAAATTTCTTTTTGTGTGCCTTTTCAACTGGTATTTGAGAGGATTGAGTTTTGGGAGTAGCTTGAGAGGATTCAACTTTGTCATTTACCTACAAGTTGAACGAGTATAATGGATTAAGTCCGGAGAATGTCATAAAAGTAGCGAAACAACACTTAGTAAATAGACCGTTATTACCCCTTTTGTGTCAGCATCACCAGATTCTTCATCGCTAGAGAAATAGAAATGGCTCTTTCTCTTCCAATCTGTGTTTTCCCATACCTCCTAATAGTTCAACATACCATGTGTTTCAAAAAATTTAATGAATGGTATAAAGGTATACAACTTTAGCCACAAACACATAACAACTTTAGTATACCTTGTTGGAAATGATTTTGAATTTGGACCTAGGGAGTTTTGCCTTTGAACATGTTAAAGCATAAACTTGAATAAATTAAAAATTCACACAGCTTTACATTCAACAATAAATTCACACAGCTTTACATTAGAATCGGTAACAACCCCAAACATCACCATTTATAGATCAAAAGCCTGTTACTAATTATTGTACAATGAATCATCAACTGATATGTGAAAACATTAAAAAACATACATTTGTTGTTATTTGGATTCATTGTTTGCGTGTTTTGTGTTTTCCAGAAGAATGTGTGTTTTGATTAGGGTTTATTGATTATTGCGTGTGTTTACAATTGATCCGGTGAAGGGATTAATTTCCAGATGACTATTGAAGTGGTGGTTTGGTTTAACTATGACGTGGCGAGAGGTGTAAAATAATAATAATAATAATCAATTTCCCGAGTAATTTATAATATAACGAGTATTTATATAAACCCTACACCCTAAACCCTAAACCCTAAACGCTAAACCAATCCGTAACTCAAACAATAACCAAACGAATAGTCCAATAAATCCAAATATGTTAGTGTATGGGTAGCATGTCTCGAATAGTCCAATAGCCCTCGTGTGTTCTGTTTTTATCCCAAATGTCACACGCAAGGTTTTCAAAATCGGGATCCTACTCAAGATCCTATATATGGTAAAGATTAGGATCCTACTTACAAAGGATCTTTAAAAGCTTAAGATGTTATAGGATCCCGATCTTTACCATAGGATCTTAAGTAGGATCCAGATTTGGAAAACCTTGCTTGTGACATTTGGGAAAAAAACGGAACACACGAGGGCTATTGGACTATTCGAGACATGCTACCCGTACACTAACATATTTGGATTTATTGGACTATTCGTTTGGTTATTGTTTGAGTTACGGATTGGTTTCGCGTTTAGGGTTTAGAGTTTAGGGTTTAGGGTTTAGGGTTTATATAAATACTCGTTATATTATAAATTACTCGGGAAATTGATTTTCAATAAAGTCTTGTGACTTGGAAACGTTCGATAAATGAAAGGGTCATGGCGAAATTTTGTTATTTCAAAAGATTAATTTTGTCGTAAGACCAAACTTGTTTTAAATCATAAAACGAGTATACCTTGTACTAATAAATGGGATTATGGGAAAATACCGACGATTACCAATCAACTCATCTTAAGCTTTTAAAGATCCTTTGTAAGATCCGGATCGTTTTTGCTTAGCAGTATCGTAAAATCGTAAGATCCTAAGATCAGGATCGGGAACCTGACAACCATGGTCTCACGTACACTTCTAATTTCCTTACTTTGTTATTAACCAAATTTAATAACAAATATCTCTACAACTTTTAATTTAACAATTGTTTTTATTTCTTTCTTTTATTTTTGTCCAAGTCGAGTCAATATCAAGTCACAACAAATGAGTTACTATTTCCTTTCGAGTCACGGTCAAACATTTATTCCCTCGGGTCAATAATAATGAACCCGATCCCAAATCATCCCAAACATCACAAACAACTAGTTGGAAATATTGAGTTTGGAAGTTTATTATTCACAAAGCATGAGATACAACTAGTTGTTGCATCAACTCGTTGTACATGGAAAGTCAATACTTGGTAAAAGGAAATTGGAGACTTTTTCGTACAACTTCAATTCACAGTTTACTTTTGGCGCGCGCCTTTGGTCCCTTTTCCCGCCTAAAGTCTTGGGAACCATTCATCTACCTCTCCAGCCTATTTATACCTATCGATTGTATACCAAAGAACACACACAAACACATATATCTCTTTCAATTCAAAGAAAACTTCAACAATGGCAGCAAATAATGGTAACTTTCAAAATGACGCTGAAGAGTACAAGTGGGTGTTAAACAACAATTTGCTGTTTGACGCAATGTTTAATGCATACGGGTATGAACCCATTGCAGAATATGGGTCGTATAGGAAGGTAAATACGTGGATGAGGGGTACAATTTTGAACTGGCTGCATGCGCAAGACTTTTACTAGGATGAGGTTTGGGGAGTGGATGAGGTGGAGGAGGAAGAAGAAGATGAAGAGGAGGAGGAAGGTGAAGAGGAGGAGGTGGCTCAAACTGAGGTGGTGCAGCAAAACCAGGGGGAGCACTAGCAAAATGTGGTCCACCAGCAAAATGTGGTGGTGCCTCAAAACCAGGAGGAACAGCAAGATGGGTTTCAAGACCCTTATGATCTAGAAAAGAGGATTCGCGATCTTGAAATTTTGTTTAAAGGACTCGAGGAAAGGAAGAAATTGATGGGAAGCAGGGAAGAGAGCTCTGGTTCTAACAAGTTGGGGTGAAATGGAGTGAAGCAGTTTAGGATGATGGTGTTTTTATGTTTTTAGTATGTTTAGTATTTAGGTTGGATAATTAGATGTATATATGGTTGTAGCTTTTAAAAAATATCAATGAAATATTTGATGTTTAATTAATTGTTTATGGTTGCTTGTGAATGTTTGATTTAAGGAAGTCAACAAACCAAAATTTGCATAAGGGTAAGTGGTGCAAAAAATGTGGAGGGTTGTGTTTCCCCTGATGTTAAAGGGTGTTTGGTTTCTTGGATAATACAGTGTTTTTAGAAGACTATTAACACTTAAACAGTAAACTGTGTTGTAATGCAAGAACAACAATATCACCAAAACTGATTAAGTGTCTTCCTTTACACTTAATCACCTCCAAATGTATGAGTGCAGTATTGTTTTAAAATAAAATTGAGTTCATACTGCCGAGAAAAAGTTTTTGCACAAAGTTTGTACTGCTAGGCAAACGTTTGTACTGCTAGCATAAAACTTTGTACTGTTGGGTAGCCGTTAGTACTGTCTGGGTTTTAACCGTGGTTTATTTCTAGCCGTTGGGGTAATTTTTGTCAATTACTTCACTTTAGGGTTTCATAAATTGGATAACTCTCTTTCTTTATATAATTTATACGATTTCTTCAAACTTAAGAAACAATTAATTGAAGTCGGTCCAATCATAACCCAGCACTCTAATCAAGCATTTAATCAATTTTCATGGCAAATTTAGAGTTTTGTGATACACATAACCAGGTTGCATTCTTGTAAAAACCAGAAGGGGGTCAAGACTTCCACCAGATAGTAGATTTTCTAAACACTACCCACATCAGGTATGCTCTTACAGTCAATCTTACTATCTATGTCTCTCAAATCAAACAGTTTTGGCAGACTGTTACTACCAATACATTTGAGAATGGAGACAAGAGTTAATTGCAAAAGTTGATGGAAAAACAATAACTATTACTGAGGCATCTGTTAGAAGGCATCTCTATTTAGCAGATGAAAATGGTATTAGTTCTTTGCCTAATACTGAAATTTTTCATCACCTTTCCAGAATGGGGTATGGCACATCTTCTCAAATTCTGACTTTTCAAAAAAGATGTTTTGCCCCACAATGGAGATTCTTCATACATACCATCCTTCATTGTTTAAGTCCAAAGAAAACCTCATGGGAGCAATTCAGTAGCAATATTGCAACTGCTCTCATTTGTTTAGCAACAAACAGGACTTTTAACTTTTCAAAATTAATTTTTGATGGTATGGTGAAAAATGTGGATAACAAATACAAGTTTTTAATGTATCCAAGATTTATACAAACGGTTTTGAATATAACGAAAAGTTTGCTTCTATCTCATAAAATTGTTTATCCAACTCCTTGCCTTACTCAAAAACTTTTCAGTAACATGAGCATGGCTTCTAGGGGGTTTAATGGGATAGTAGTTCCACTTTTTGAAACAATGTTGGTTCAAAATCAAAACATTCAGGGTGAAGGATCAACAAGCCCAGTTGAGTCCCATCACACACCCACAGGTTCATATGATTCTCAATCAGCCTCACAACCAACTTCAACACACCTGGAAATGCCCCATGATTCACCTCTCCCAGGAGGTAACACAATTGGAAGTGATGAGGGCAGAGTGTTACTAAAGGAATTGATGGATATTTGTACCAAATTGACTCAAAGGGTGACTGGCTTGGAGAAAGAACTCAAGGAGACAAAGAAAGAACTCAAGGAGACAAAGCAAGAACTCAAGGAGACAAAGCAGTTGTATAGTACTGCTTACAAGAAGCTCATTGAAAAAGTGAAGAAATTACAGTCTAAAGTCAAGTCACTTAAACCAAAGAGAAAGGCAAATATTGTGGAGTCTACAAGCTCAGATGATGATGATTCAGATGATAACATGGATGATTCTTCCAAACAGGGGAGGAAGACAGCTGATATTGATCAAGACCCCAATATTTCTTTGGTTGAAGAGAATGTTGAGTTTCAGGGGAGGAAAGATATGGGTGAAGAAAATTTGGATGCTGAAAATATTGGTACTGCTAATCAAAAAGTTATGGCTGTGTCTGATAGAAGGCAAATGGCAGATAAAGGAAAGGGCATTATGATTGAAGAAGAGCCACCAAAGAAGGACAAGAAGAGTGTTCTTGCTCAGATTAGTTTTGATGAAGAGGTAGCTAGTAAAGCACGGGAAGATGAAACAGAACAATTTGAGATTGCAAATTTCCTTGATAAAAAAAGACTTGCAAATCAAGCATATGAAGCAATGTTTAATCACACTCAACAAGTTCAGTCTATGATTGCTGCTGATGATGTTTTAAAGGAAAGGGTTGGTGAACTCAGAGCAGATGAAGTGTTGTCCATTGAAGAGAAGTCAAGACAACTTGCTGAACTAATAAATTCCAGAAGAAAGTCTGCTGCAAAACAAAAAGCCAAAGAAAAGAGGAGTAAACCACCTAGTCAAGCTGAGCAAAGAAAGACCATGTGTCTTTACATGATGAACATGGCTGGATACAAAAGGAAGCATTTCTAAGGTAAAAGTTTTGAGGAGATCAAGAGTGAGTTTGAAAGGGTTTACAGAAGAGTGAACACATTTATTCCCATGGGAATAGAAGAACCAACTAGAGCTACAAAGAGACATGGTCTAATATTGGAATCTGAATCTTCAAAGAAACAGAAGATTGGTGAAGAAGAAGTACCTACAACAGAGGATTCAAAGAAGCAAAAGACTGAAGAAGATAAAGAAGATCAAGCAGTTGAGGAAGAAGAAACAGCAGAGGAATTAACTGATGAAAGGCTCAAGCAGCATATGATTGTTATAATCCCAGAAGCATTGAATGTTCATCATCCTATTGATCAAGCTAAACGTCCAATTATTGATTTGGAGATACACAAAGATACATTTGGGAAAGCTTGGAAGATAATCAGGGTAGGAGGACACTCAGAATTTTATAAGTATTTTGAAGATATGCTGAAGATTTTTGATAGAGAAGACTTGGACAAGCTATGGAGTCTGGTTCAAGAAAGGTTCAGATCTACAGATCCTATACAAGACAAAGAAAAGGAGCTATGGGTGGAATTGAAGAGGTTGTATGAACCTGATCCTAAAGATATCTTATGGCATTTTTGAGCTCATGAGTTGAGTATAAAATGGAGACTGTATGATACATGTGGTGTTCACCATGTATCTACAAAGAACGGAGTGGGTGTCTACATGCTGACAGAAAAAGATTATCCATTAAGGGCAGCTAGCTTATTTGTAGGATCGATTATATGTGTTGATTATTGTGATTCGGGAGGTCGATTGTGATGGAAGAACAAGATAGCCATGGTAAGAGTTAGAGAGAGAGAGAGAAAGAGAGGTGGGAAGTTTCTTGAGAGAGAAACACACCTTGTGTGTGTATATTAAAATGAAACAGCCAACCCTTTCCATAACATGGAAAGGGTATATATACTACTTACAATATTTGCCCAGTGTGGGCTGTGGAGTGAGCTGACAGTGGGTAAAGACCTGACCCAACTCCACTAATACTACGATAAATAAACTAATAACTAAACTAATACTAACAAAACTAAGAGCTACGCTAAGCATGAAAATACACGGGGTGACCGATCCTTTTTCTTAATCCTAACAATCTCCCCCTAAGGGAGGTCACCCCAGAAAAACCAGATTGAAGCTTAGCATTCTATATATAGATCTTTAGCTCTAGCTTGTATCATTTGATTCTTCAAATGCTTTCTTTGTACTTCAAGCAATGATCTTGCGATTAATGTTCCTTTGGCTTGTGTGATCTTTGAGCTTGCTTTGAGATCATCAGCCACAGTAAATCTCCAAATCATCCTTAGTAGTATCGCCTCCATATGATGTAGTGACTATTGGACCGTCATGCTCACACTTTTCTGGATCATGATATTAGTCATCAGAGTTACGGAAGCATTGTTGTAGGTCATTCAGCTATAATGATATCTTTGAACGTGAGTGTGAAGTGTGAGCATGAGGTTATGGATTGACACGTCTTTGCTGGAATCAGGTACCACCATCACCATCTTTATATGAATCTGAAATAAAACAGTTAGCAATAAAGTTGGGGAACGAATATGGCTTTGTCATTCGCCCAGTGTGGTTGGATTAACCTTCGGTTCCGTGAGGACCGACCTGTGATCAGGTAGAATCCCCTTTAAAGAAGATTCTCCTAGACAGGACTTTCCAGCTTGTATTCATGAGTCTTCCAACAAATTAATGTCAGAATCATCATACTAAGCATGTTCTCATACCAGAACGTCTCAAAGCAGACAGCACGGTGGAGTGAATCAGTGAATTAAATACCTACTGATTGATGAGAAATTGATTAGAAAAATCACTCTCGTGTCACTCGATAAACATTTTATACAACACGACGAGAGTTTTATAAGTTAAATCACATTTTCATCATAAAAACTTTTGTTTGAAAATTTACACAATCAATATGCTCGAAACTCAGTTGGTGAGCACATTGAAAGGTTTTCCAAAAGCATCCGTCAATCCTTTTCCTAGAACAAGTTTGATTCAAATGTGAATCGCCCCATCGTTTCTTTCCAGTTGTCACTAGTTTGATCCATGAAGGATCTCACATGTCACCTACCAAGAGCTTGTTTGAGGTTGGCTCTAGAAGGATTTCCATCTTCATTGTGAATACTTTCGTATCACTTGGATGTTCTGGCAATACCACGAGGATAATGCGTAGGACTCTTCATATATATTTTCTTGCTTTTCATGGTGTATGAAACAGCAAGCATATTGGAAATGTGTCCTAATGAGATTTATGGATGATCTCTTGGCTCTAGTCTCAATAGTGCGTTTTGATTTAGTGATCGGAGGCTGGAGCAGACTGCCACCTTTTCAATATCAACTAACTCGGAGTGAGAGAGTCAATAGTAATGAGTGAATCTCCGTGTGAATGAAACAAGAGTCTTTTGAGAGACCTTGAGTGGCTAGGTAGGGTTGTGCAGCGTATCACTGGGTCCATGATACTTGTCTTCAATGTCAGCAATCAACTACGTGATTCTGACAGCATATGTATTGACCCGGTTTCTGCCTAATGTGTAAGGAGGGCTTCTTTCTTTTCACCCTTTATCTTTACATTTCTTTTTCATTCTTCAACCCCTTCAGCGCTTACCGAGACTTCATCACTAGCTCCTTGTTGGGTTTGTTTCGGTACTAGCTCCATCTCAGTCAGCACTCTTCCCTTATTCTCACTTTTCTCCTTTTTAATCATACCTAAGGACTTCTACACTAACTAGTGGATTGTCCCTGGGTAGATCCCTCCGGCTCTGGCGGGATCGTGGGAACTTATACCTAACCTTACCATCCTTATAACTCCAGTACATTAAGTAAAATGGTCGGTCTTTGGTATTCTTCCACAATTGCCATCATAAGTCATTCGCTCCTGTTGGATCTAGGCCTGCTTGATAAATCTTTGAGCCTTTGTGGATCGGTAGAATGCCTATGTAATCACAAGCACGCTACAAGAGAATCTCTGAATATAAACTAATAAAGAAGAAGATGTAACTAATAAACTTTGATCCTCTATGGATCTTTTATTAACTAATAATGTTTTCAATCTATCACAAAACTCATAGCCGCATGTTTCTTTTATACTACAAGAAACCCTAATGCAGCCTTACTAAGAAAACGTGTAAAGAGATATACATTATCTCTTCCTAAATTAACTCTAACAAACTTTCTAAACATACGGTATTACCCGCAGCAATGACAACTAACAGCAGAAACAAAATATACTACCAGCAGGAACCACTACCAGCTGGAATTACATACCTGCCAGCAGGAACCATTAATACTAATAGCAACAATGAAATAAATATTATTTCTAATAATTCCTAACAATCCTCCCCTAAACTTGAATTTGACTTGGTTAACTTCAAGTTTTCAGATAGATCTTTGATGACCAGGGATAGAGGATTGAATCAGCAGCATCAGAAAGTAACCAGCAGCGACATCATCTTTAAGCACAAACTTCCAGCAGCAAGCTCTATGTATCAGCAGCAACAGGAAAACACATCATCTTAATCTGGTCACCATCTGAAAGGCAATGTAATTGAGCTTCACAGCAAACATGACTTATTGTACATCAAAACATTTAAGTTTCATACTATTCTCATCACTTCCAGGTGTGTTAACTCCTATGAGAGGTGAATCATTGAAAATAATGAATTTGATGTCTCTTTACCAATAGCCATCACTACTGGAGTAGCCAATGTTTAGGTGTGTAAGACCATGGAACATTGATAACCATATGATTTGTAGTAAATCATCAACTATAAACGGATTTGAGTTGTCTTTACCTGTAGCCGTTTGCTCAGGACTAGCCAATTCTTAGGTTCAAGATAACCTTTGGTGAATTGATTACCAAATATGGTTTTCCACTGCCTTTACCACAAGCCATATACATGTGGGCTAGCCAATTCTTTGGAAACCGAAAGGGTAAAAACCATGGTGAATTGAGAACCATTCAACTCTCAGTAATAAAACATGGGTGAGTTGGAGACCCTATAGTTTTGAGCAAACTATTACAGTTGTCAACGGATTTGATAATCACACCAGAGCCGTACCCTCATGGTGAATCAACTCTTTCTTGTCTGTTAGACATGGTGAGTTGATTACTGTGGAGGTCCTCTTCTGTTTGATACACGGTTAAGGTGGTTAAACCTTGTGTCTTTGTGTATAAGATATATTGACTTAATATGATTAAGCACGCGGAATTTACTTAACCACACTTAGAAGGTTATGTATGTTATGGAAATGGAAGAATTATATTTGTTACTTGACAATGAACAAAGAAAGTATTTCACTAAACGATTCAATATTATTCCAAATAATACGAGTGATCTTGAGTTTTTCACTAGGGTTTCAAAACCTTGAATCTTATGTTACAACTTGTGATTTGTGTTTGTTCTATGTCTTAACAGTTATGAGTCTATGTTATGCATGTGTTTCTATCTGTGTCTTTCTAAAATCCAAGTCTAAGATCTCTTTTATAGTTGCAAGAGATCTTTACAAATTTGCTAAAAGTCTTGACCGACTTACTTGTTTAACTTATGCATATTGGTGTCAGTACATAAGATACAACATGTATCTATGTATACAACTTGTTAACTAAGCACATGGAGTAAGATATTATCTACCGTATATGTTTGACCAAAATACAATAAATATCTTTTCGATCTTATCCTATGAGTCACTGATCAGCAGTACTTTGATGTAGTAGCAGTACTTTGATCATGAACTAGCAGTACTTTGATGTACTAGCAGTACTTTGATGTACGAGCAGTACCTTCAGAATATTTAATTCCCAACAATCCTCCCCTAAACATGTGAATCAATTCAAACATGTTTTCTGAATTAAATGAGGACTTGTGAAGATCTTTCAAACACTTCATGAATCTGAACTATTCTTCTATTCTGAACTCATCTGCTTTGTTCTTCTTTGACTTCAGCAATTCAAAACATTGTACCAAAAGATGGTGCAATTTCCTTGGATGGAGGAATTGTAAGAGGCAATGATTTCAACAAGTGAAATCATCTATCAGCATGCCTTTGCAAGTGATAAACAAACATAATGAACTGAAATTGAATCTTTCCTTCGTTTGATCTAGATAGAACTTTCTCCTTTAGGAATGCTTCATCCCTTCTAGATATTTGATCTGTTCTAATCATTTTCAACCTCTACATCATCATCTTGTATGCTCTTGTCTTCTCCTTCCATATATTGGTTTATTCTTCCTTTTCTGGGCAATTATTTCCTTCTCTGAGATTATAACCTCCCCTGAAGCAAATAACTTTTGTTTCCTCCCCTTGTTTGGAAGATCTCACTATGTACTACAGAACTTCTCTTCATATCACCTGATCTATCAGTTTGAACTTATTTTCAGACAATATTGTACATGAAGCCATCAATTCCTTAAGAGTTTAAGTTGCTGTCCTCATCACTTCTAGGTGTGTTAACTCCTATGAGAGGTGAATCAGTGGACATTTTGATTCATAATCCATAAATGAATGGTTTTTCTGAATCCTTGAAAATCCTTTTAAGAAATCATTTAACTTAGTAGTATGTTCATGATTTTGAGAATTGAAAAATCATACTACGTCCAACCATTTTGAAGAAATCAAGTGTGTAACAGACACCTAATCAAAATTTCGGTTTAAAAATAACCTCTGGTTGTGTGAGAACCAATGTATTTCAGTTATCACTAACTGCCTGTGAAAAGATAAATCTATTCAAAAGATTTTCTTGACAGGGTTTCCAGCTCATAGCAATTGTTACCTCCAACACAAGTGTTAGATTCACTTTTACTAGCTGTTATTTCTATCAGATGTCCTTAGACTAACTCATTATACTTGAAAGTATAAAATGATAGAAATTGAGTTGTATCAGTTACTATCTGATCAACTAAGTCATCAATTCAATGTGAAATATCATAACTAGATTTCAAGAAAGAAGTTTTAAGGAGGTTTAATTCCTAAACTCAGTCCATCATAAATCTACTATGGTCAGCAATTTAATAGGCATTCTGCTGTTCCCATTTCACTTGAAATATCCTTTGTGTTTACATATTCATACCTGAAATAGTTAGTCTAAAACCAAAAGAACAATGTACAAAGTACTTGTCTTGCATTAGATTAATCATAAAACCAACTGTATGAATAACACAATTCAAATTTTGATATAGCAGTACCTTATAAATCCAGCAGTACTTTTAAAAATTTATGTACAAAAACACATCATATTGAAAATTTAAAGATTAAGAATTCCAATACTTGCTATTAAGTACTGAAACCTTGAAACATCAAAAGCTTTAGTTAACAGATCTGCAAAATTATGCTCTGAAGCAATTTTAAGAACTTGAATTAATCTTTTCTCATTGCAATCTCTTATAAAGTGATGCCTAATTTCAATGTGTTTTGTTTTGGAGTGTTGTACCGGATTTTTAATAATACAAATTGTACTACTATTATCAATATAAATAACAGTGTTTAAGAAATTGTACCCATAATCAAGGAGTTGGTTTTGAAGCCATAGAACTTGACTAGAGCAACTTGCAGCAGCTATATATTCAGCTTCGGTTGTTGAATTTGCCACACTTGTTTGCTTCTTACACTGCCATGAGACAAGTCTACACCCAAGGAATTGACATCCTCCAGTTGTTGACTTTCTGTCTAAGCTAGCACCAGCATAATCACTATCCGAATATGCTACCAAATCAAAAGGAGATTCTCTAGAATACCATATACCCAACCTTGGTTGACCTTTAAGATATCTAAAAATTCTCTTGACTGCAGTTAAATGAGAAACCTTTGGAGTAACTTGAAATCTTGCACAGACACAAACAGGAAACATGATATCAGGTCTAGATGATGTAAGATACATCAAAGAGCCTATCATAGATCTGTAATTGTGTACATCTACATTTTCTCCATCTTCATCTTTCAGAAGGTGCTTCTCTGAGTCCATTGGTGTGCTTGCTATTTTTGAATCAGCAAATTGAAATTTTCTAAGTATCTCTGCAACATATTTGTCTTGACTAATAAATATGCCTTCAGATGATTGCTTAACTTGCAAACCCAAAAAGAATGTAAGTTCTCCCATAGAACTCATTTGAAACTTATCTTTCATAAGCTTCTCAAATTCTAAACACATTTCCTTCCTTGTAGATCCAAAGATAATGTCATCCACATACACCTGCACTAACAGAAGATCCTTCTTGTGCTGTTTGATGAAAAGTGTCTGATCAATCTTTCCTCTTTGAAATCCATTTTCTAATAAATAGGAAGCAAGTGTTGCATACCAAGCTCTTGGTGCCTGATGAAGGCCATAGAGAGCTTTCACTACTCTGTACACTTTGTTTGGATGTAATGGATCAATGAAGCCAGGAGGTTGTGAAACATACACCTCTCTTTCAATTTCACCATATAAAAATGCGCTTTTGACATCCATTTGGTAGACTGTGAAGCCTAAAAATGAAGCATAAGCTAGAAACAGCCTAATTGCCTCAATCCTTGCTACTGGAGCATAAACTTCATCATAATCTATTCCTTCTTCTTGTGTGTACCCTTGTGCTACTAGTCTAGCCTTATTCTTGATCACAATTCCTCTGTCATCCCTTTTGTTCTTAAAAACCCATCTAGTGCCAATTAGCTTCTCACCTGTAGGTAAATCAGCGAGCACCCAAACCTTTTGAATCTTGAACTGAAGAAGCTCTTCTTGCATAGCCTCTACCCAGCTTGAATCATCTAGGGCTGTAAGAATATTCTTTGGTTCCTTTTGAGAGAGAAAACATACAAATAAACATGAGTTTGAAAGTTCATGTTGTTTTGAAGCATAAAGGGCATCAAGAACCCCTTTTTGGTCTGAAGAGACTAGTTGTCTTCTTGTCTTCACACCAGATTGTATATCTCCTATCACATTATCTAGGGAATGAACTTTGTGAATTTTTGTGTGTGGTGTAGTGGGAACATGATACGATGATGAAAGATTAGTCAAATCCACTTCATCTTCTTGGAACTCTGCATCTTTTGAGTGTGAAGGACCAGCAGTACCTTCAACTGAACTAACAGTACCTTGAGAAGTACTAACAGTACCTTGCTCTGTCTCAGCAGTACTTTCAATATTCAACATATTGAGTTGTTCCTCTGTTCCAACATCTTTTCTTTGAGCCTCAACATCCTCTTTTGCTTTACCAGAAGAAGATTCATCATTGTTTGAAGCTAAATCCACACTGGTACTTGACCACAATGGCATAATGACATCAGATTGATCTTTATCTAACTCCACCTCATTTGTTGCTTGTGAACCTGAAAAATTATTAGTTTCTGCAACAACAGGTAAATAATTCATAGAGTTTGTTAGATAATCAAGATCAAATATCCATTTGGGTCCTTGACCTACTACACTGGATTTGTTTTCCTGAAACTCCACATGTAGTTCTTCTTGAACTTTCTCAGTTCTTAAGTTGTAAACTCTAAAAGCTTTGCTAACAAGAGAATATCCAACTAAGAAACCTTCATCTGCTTTACCATCAAATTTTCCTAAATGGTCTAAGGTATTGAGAATTGTCACATGACATCCAAAAGGTCTAAGATATCCTATTGCAGGAGTTCTACCATTAAAGAGTTCATATGATGTCTTATTGTGAGGCTGTACAACTAAAACTCTATTTTGAACATAGCAAGCAGTGTTAATTGCCTCTGCCCAAAAGATTATAGGTAGCTTAGAATCAGCTAACATTGTTCTAGCAGCTTCAATTAGTGTTCTATTCTTTCTTTCAACCACTCCATTCTGTTGTGGTGTTCTAGCAACACTATATTCTCTCCTAATACCTTTTTCTTTGCAGAAATCATCCATAACTCTATTTCTAAACTCTGTCCCATTATCACTCCTAATGACTTTGACTTTCTTGCTTACTTGGTTTTCTATCAGTGTAATGAATTCCTTAAGAATGCTTGATGTCTCATCCTTAGTGGCTAAAAAGAAAACCCATGTAAATCTGCTATAGTCATCAGTTATAACAAGACAATATTTTTTATGTTGTATACTCCTTACTGAAACTGGTCCAAATAAGTCCATATGCAGCATAAACAGTGACTGATTGATAGAGTTAAAAATTTTGGGCTTACAAGTGGCTTTGTGTTGTTTGCCTTTTAGACAAGCAATGCATGTTTGATCATTTTCAAATCTTTTGTGAGGTAAACCTCTTACCAAACCATTCTTAACAATTTTATTTATGGTTTTGAAGTTAATATGACCAAGCCTTCTATGCCATAACATTGATTCATCCAATGTGGCCTTTGATACAAGACAAGTTAAATCCTTTTTAGGAATGATGTTCTTCATATCAACACTATACATGTTGGCCTTTCTAGGAATTCTAAGAAGTACTTGATTTTCATCAGGCATCTTAAAATCCTTAGATAGAACAAGACATTCAGTGTCAGTAAAAAGGACATTATTCTTTTTGTCACACATTTGTGAAACACTAAAAAGATTATACTTTAACTCTTGTACATAGTACACATTTTCAAAATCTAAATTTCCGGTTTTAATAGTACCTTTACCAGAAATTTTTCCACGAAAACCACCTCCAAAGGTAACATATCCTCCATTGAATTCTTGAAAATCTGAAAGATAAGACATGTTGCCTGTCATGTGATTGGAACATCCACTATCTGAGTATCCTTGATCTTGATGATCAATAGAATGTCCCTACACACAAATAAGAAAGTTAGTTTTCTTTGGGGATCCAAGCCATTACTGACTTGAATCTGCCTCTTGCATCAATATAGTTTAATCTTTTAAGGACTGTTGATGCAACATTGGATTTTTGAATCCAACATGCTGAGGCCTTAACAGCATTTGCCCTATTACCCTTAGCAGCAGAGTGAGTAACATGTTCAGCAGAGTCTGCTAACTTTGAAGTCACACCCTTTGGTCTCCAAATTTGTTTGTGGACAACTGCTTTTGATTGAATGGGCCTTAGAACAGTTTTAGATGCATGTTTGAAAGTTGTTTTTGCATCCTTAGCTGTTGATTTTGGGTTAACAGTCATCAAAGGTCTAACAGTACCTTTATATTTACCAGTACCTTTAATTTGTTCTGGCAGTACCTTGTTAACAGGACCTTTTTGTCTAACAGGACCTTTGGGTCCAGACTTGTTTGAGACTGTTCTGGGTTTAATTCTATGAGTATTAGAGTGAAAAAGAGTTTGAGAAGTTTGCCTTTTGTAGTTCACCCTATTGTTTTCATACCCAGTTACCCTTTGGTTGCAGAAAGCTGCAAGATGGTCAAAACTACCACATGTATAACAAGCTTTATTGTAAAATGCAAAGTCATCACCTAATTGGTTAGACTTGAGGTTGTTCCAATTCCTTTGGTTACCTCTGGGCTTGTTTGTAGTTCTATATTGTTCACAATATCTAACTGGTTTCCTAACTGTCTTAACATTTGACTTAGGCCTGTTAGTGTTGTGATTGACTATCTTAGGAAGACTTGTTCCTACTTTCTTAACCAAGACAGGTTTAGACATAACCTGTTCTTCTTCATTACTATCACTATCAGTTGTACAATCTTCAACAACTATAGTATCTCCTTTCTTAATAAAGGACACCTTGTCCTGATAAGATAAAGTTTTATCTAAACTTTTACTTACCTTTTCTATCTTTGGAGATTTAGTGACCTTAGAACCATATTCCATGATTGGTTCTTGAAACTCAGGTAACCCTGTGTGTGCTAAATCAATACCTGGAGGTGAATGAACACCTCTGTATGGTGGGGGTACAGACTTAAATCCAACACCAGAATTAACTTTATCAATAACTTGGGCTTCCCAAAGCTTATTGAATCCTTCTGAGGAATGTGCTAATACATCCACAGAAACCTTTACATTTTCTCTTTCATTCTTATGTTTAGCTAATGAATCATTCAACTCAACAATACACTCATTTCTGATCTTAATGTCATTTTTTAGTATATTGATGTCATCAGCAAAATGAATTTCATTATTTTTAAAATGTAAGACTTGTTTTTCCAAAACACCTAGACCTCTTTTGTGATTAGCCAAATTAAACAAAGAATCAAGCAGCTCTTGTTTATGAGCTTCAAATCTCTTATTAAGGTCTTCATAAGCTTTAAGATTAGGACATGATTCAGTACAAGATGTAATATTGTTTACCTCTGAATCAGAATGAGCCATTAGAGCAAATTCATTGGCCAAAAGAGCAGCATTAGGTGGTGCATCCTCTTCAATAGCCATAGAGCTCCAATCATAACCAATACCATCAATAGCCAACATAGCCTTTGGCTCTTCAACAGTAACTTCCTTTTTCCTATCTTGCTTATACCATGTGTTTCTATTCTCCTGCTTTCTTGGACTTCTACACTCCTTAGCAAAGTGTCCTAACCTATGACAGTTGAAACACTCTACTTTCTTCTTATCAAACCCAGCAGTATCATTACCATTTATGGTAATCTGCTTCCCAGTTCTTTGCCAATACTTCTTAGCCCTCATGCTAAGCAAAGCAACCTGCCATTTAATATCCATAGCTTCCAAATCATCACCATCTACCTGCTCAAGGTCTTCATGGTTGAGAGGAGAGCCATCAGATTGACTGGTAATGAAAGCATAGAATGTTGAATCTCCAAGACCAGCAACATCCTTGTGAGAACTTGTAGAAGGAGCACTTTCACCTTCATCTACCTCTTCATTCTTACTAATACTAGGAACTGACAAGAGTGCCACGTTTCCAGAACTAGTACCATAGGTTCCAGACTTTCTAAGACTTTGTTCAAAAATTTTGAAGTTGTTGTACAAATCATTGAGTTTCATTGTTTCAATGTCTGGCTTGTTCATCCAGACAATAACATGAGTGTGGAACTCATCAGGTAGACTTCTTAAAAACTTCATGTTGAGATCTTCCTTCTCTGTCTCAACACCCAACACAGCTAACTGACTGACAAGCTTATGTAATCTTGAGAATAGCTTATCAAGAGACTCATTACTAAAAGCAGTAAAGTTTTCAAATTGTTGCTTTAGTAGTGTCTTCTGTGTCTTTTTGGTAGTTTCATTACCACCAAAATATGCACAAATCTCTTCAAAAAGAGTTTTTGCATCAAGATACTTGTTGAATGATAGCATCTGTTCACCAGGAATGGTCATAAGCAGCAAATTTCTTGCTTTCTGATCATTTCTCTTCAGTATCTTCTCTTCATTTGACACTGGTCCAGTATTTCTTTTTCTACTTGTTTTACCTTCTAGAACAACCTCTGAGTAGCTTGGTGAAAAGGAATCACTATATATAATTATATCCCAAAGAGTATAATCTTGGACCATGAAATATTGCTCAATTCTCATCCTCCATAACTCAAACTCATTGGGTTTGATTATGGGTAACTTTGCAGCAACATTTGTTTGAACATCATGAGCTTCCATTTCTGTTTCTTCTAATTCAAATATATCAACCTCTAGCTCTGATACCAACTGTGGAGGTCCTCTTCTGTTTGATACACGGTTAAGGTGGTTAAACCTTGTGTCTTTGTGTATAAGATATATTGACTTAATATGATTAAGCACGCGGAATTTACTTAACCACACTTAGAAGGTTATGTATGTTATGGAAATGGAAGAATTATATTTGTTACTTGACAATGAACAAAGAAAGTATTTCACTAAACGATTCAATATTATTCCAAATAATACGAGTGATCTTGAGTTTTTCACTAGGGTTTCAAAACCTTGAATCTTATGTTACAACTTGTGATTTGTGTTTGTTCTATGTCTTAACAGTTATGAGTCTATGTTATGCATGTGTTTCTATCTGTGTCTTTCTAAAATCCAAGTCTAAGATCTCTTTTATAGTTGCAAGAGATCTTTACAAATTTGCTAAAAGTCTTGACCGACTTACTTGTTTAACTTATGCATATTGGTGTCAGTACATAAGATACAACATGTATCTATGTATACAACTTGTTAACTAAGCACATGGAGTAAGATATTATCTACCGTATATGTTTGACCAAAATACAATAAATATCTTTTCGATCTTATCCTATGAGTCACTGATCAGCAGTACTTTGATGTAGTAGCAGTACTTTGATCATGAACTAGCAGTACTTTGATGTACTAGCAGTACTTTGATGTACGAGCAGTACCTTCAGAATATTTAATTCCCAACAATTACCATTTGATGTGTGGTAAGAAACCAACACTGTACCTGCAAATAAGTTAGTAGACAATCTATACAATTTTTTTTTTTTTTTTTTTTAACTACTAAACTTAGAAACAAAACAAAATAAAAGAAATATAAAGAAAAGAAAGAAAGAAAATGAAAAATGAAAGAAAATGAAAAAGATGAGAAATGTATGTTAATACTAATAATTATCCTAACCAATACAACAACTACTAGGAATGATCAAAGAAATAAGAGTGGAACTTGTAATATTAGCTTCATATAAATCACACACTTAAAACAATGATACAAACCCTAATGACTACAATACCTTGAGAGCACTTTCAGAACACCAACCTCTCAAGTGAGGATGGGAGGTTCTATTTATAGTTTTTGTGATGGATGGGCTTGGACTTGGGTGGGCTATTACATGGGCCTTTTTAATACAATACATAACAATAAAAGCTTAAGTCCAAGCCCTATTGACTAAATAAACTAATTACAAAACGACACGTTTAATACAATAAATAACGACAATGACCATCGCTTTTTATAAATCCTAACAATCTCCCCCTAAGGGATGGTCATTCAAATGTTGCTCGGAGTGAGTTGGTCTTTTGTCTTCATTTCCATGTGCTTCGTGTGTCGTTGTATAATAGTCTTTGTTCTTGTTCCTTCATGCTATGTGATCTTCAAAGAATCGTCTTTGTGGATGTTCTTGCCTTCAATCAACATCTTCATGTGATGATGCGTCGTGACCTTCAACATACTCATACATCTTGGACATTATACTTATGCTAACAATCTCCCCATAATCTTTCAACATATGAACTTGTTCTCGACATCTTGATTAGCTTCTTGACTTTGTCTTTTCACTTTGTCTTTAACTTGATCTTCTTGTCTTGAACTTTTACACTTGAGCTTTGTTGGAGATGTTCTTCATAAGTATGAGTATGCTGAGGTGAAGATGAATGATGTATGTGGTGATGGTTAATGGATGTTTATAGGTAGCTGCATAAAACCGTTAGTAATAATCATCCAGCGCTTACAGGTTGGGACTTTGAGATTGTCAACAGCATAGTGTGAAGACTTTCTCTAATCCTTCCCTAGGCCGTTCTGAACCGGATACCCCCAAGAGGGCTTACACGGACACACCGAAGTGCACCCACGATTCAGTGAGTCGCTGGAGATCACCCCACGACTGTAGACCGTTTGAAGCATGTAACCATCATGATGTAAATGGCAAGATCCTTGGATCTCATTAAGACTCTTACAACTTGTGTCCTTTTTGGCAAACACAAGTGTATCAAATGGAAGTGTTCCTAACGAGATATTTTGATGAATCTCATGGCTCTAGACTCTATTGTGCGTTTTGGTTTTAAGTCGTCGGAGGCATGGAGCAGAGTGCCACCTTTTCAATATCAACACATCTCGGAGTGAGAGGCCGATAGATTATGCAGTGTTCTCCGTGAGAAATGAAACAAATATCTTTTAAGAGATATCTGAGTCGCTAGGAGGGGTGGTGCAGTGCGTCACTGGGTCCATGACGTCTTGTCTTCAATATCAGTATCACCTTAGTGAGTACCGATAGCAGATGTATTGACCCGGTTTCTTCCCTAAGTTTTCATGGAGGGCTATTTCTTTTCACCCTTTCATTCAACTTTTCTTTTTAATTCTTCAACCCCTTCTGTCCCTTTCTCATTTACTCCTTTTTTCAATCTTACCTAAGGACTTCTAATTCTAATCTATTGGAATTGTCCTTGGGTAGATCCCTCCGGCTCTGGCAGATCATAGGACGGTTTTCCTAACCTTAGTCACCTTATAACTCCATGACTATCCTAGATTTGCCATAAAACCTTTTGAAAATCTCTCAAAGTGTTTATGAATAAACACATTTAGTTAGCACTTTGAGAGTTTTATATTTTTGAAATACTCCCCCTTCACATGTGCTCATGCATTTTTAACTAAAATTGCACATGTTGGGTAGAGTTCGCACATTTTGAATTGATCGACTTTCAATGAACATGACCTTCGCGAGACACGCTTACATCACTAGTTAGACTAGCTTGAAATTATTACCCGTCCCGATCATATTCAATGATCATCTCTCAAATTGGTACATTCTACTCAGACAAGTCCTTTGCGAGACACGTTTACATCACTGGAAAACCAGCTTGAAATTATTACCCGTCCCGGACAAGTCTTTTCGATAACGGACATCAAGTTTCGTCAATTCGAGGGTTAGAACTGAGTTTGTCTGGTGAGCATACTTTGAGATTCCACGAACTTTGATCACATTTTAATCACGTCCTCTCCCCCTCAAAAATAGCATTGATATTTTTTATATCAACTGATTAAAATGAAAGTGTTTTTGGAGAGAGACGGATTTTTAGCATGAAAATGGAACATTTTGGATTTTTTAATTTTTATACTCCCCCTTAAAGAAAGCATATTATAAAACATTTGAGTTTCAAAAGGGAGTTTCTTGAGCACAGAATTTGAGAAAGATTTTGAAAAATCTTTTTTGAAAAATCTTGATCATGTGCTCAAGATTCGTTTTGATTTGCCATTAACATTGCGAGTCCTGATCAGAAATAATCAGAAGTCATTAATGTAGCTCGGGTTCAGTACTGAAATGTATGAAAGCCGTAATGAAGAAAGTTTTGAGATCGACATGTTTTAGAAAATGTTTAAATGAACTCTCGCTCAAGCATCTGTACATGCCCGTATCATTGTTGAATGACATTTCTAGGTACGTACAGAATATTGATTTATACAAGAGACATGTCGTGAGAAGAATATTTTTGGTTTTTATGTTTTATATTTTTTATGTCTTTTTGAAAATTTTCTATTTTTATATTTTGTTTTTGTTGGTTTTTCAAATTTTGTATTTTGTTTTTCAAAAATATTTACATGCGAAGCTTCATGAGAAAATATTCAAGAAGATTCGGGAAGACTGGTTAACTCTGCGGGAGTTAGGCTTCGCAAGCCAATTCGACGAACTAAGTTAGCAAACCGCTCTTGTGGGAGGGCTTTAGTAAATAGATCGGCGAGTTGGTATTCAGTCCTCACGAAAAATAATTCAACAGTACCCTCTTCGACGTGTTCCTTTATGAAGTGGTAGCGGACTCTAATATGCTTGGTCTTGGAATGCTGAACTGGATTGCACGAGATGGCTATGGCACTTTTCGAGTCACAATACGTAGGTATGTGGTCGAAAGAGTAGCCATAATATGTGAGTTGTGTCCTCATCCATAGAACTTGGGCACAACACACAGATAGAGACACATACTCGGCTTCTGCGGTTGAAAGCGCTGTGCAGTCTTGTTTCCTTGATGACCAGCCTACTAGCTTCTCTCCCAGAAATTGTGCTCCTCCGGATGTACTTTTTGCAGTGACTTGGCAACCAGCATGATCGGCATCTGCAAAGGCTGTTAGATTGAACTCCGAATCCTTCGGATACCAAAGTCCCATGTTAATGGTTCTTCGAAGGTACCGGAAGATCCGTTTAACCTCTTTGAGGTGAAGTTCGGTAGGCCTTGCCTGAAACCGTGCTAATAAACAAACAACAAATTGTATATCGGGTCGGCTAGCAGTTAAGTACATGAGAGACCCAATCATGCTCCGATATTTCTTCGGATCAATGGGTTTCCCATATAGGTCAGCACCAATTTTGGGTGAGGTGGCCATCGGAGTACAAATAGAGTCACAATTTTCCATTCCATGTTTCTTTAAAATCTCAATTGTATATTTTGCTTGATTAATAAAAATACCATGATGGGATTGATGCATTTGAAGTCCAAGGAAGAATTTTAATTCTCCCATCATAGACATTTCAAATTTACTTTTCATGAGATTTGCAAAATGTTTTGAATGTTCAGGATTAGTGGACCCAAAGATTATGTCGTCCACGTAAATCTGAACAATCAAAATGTCATCTTTAAACTTTTTGGTAAACAAGGTCTGGTCAATTGTTCCTTTGGAGAAATGATTTAACAGTAAGAAAGATGAGAGTTCATCGTACCATGCCCTTGGGGCTTGTTTTAGACCATAGATAGCCTTTTTGAGCTTGTAGACGTAGTCGGGATGATCTTTGTCAACGAATCCATCTGGCTGACTCACGTACACCTCTTCCTTCAGAGTTCCATTCAAGAAAGCCGTCTTGGTATCCATCTGATAGACTGTGATGTTCTTGTGAGCCGCGTATGCTAAGAAAATCCTGACCGCTTCAAGTCTAGCTACTGGTGCTAATGACTCATCAAAATCGATTCCCTCTTCCTGTCTAAATCCCTTGGCCACGAGTCGAGCTTTGTTGCGAATTACAGTCATCTCTTCATCCTTTTTATTCTTCCATATCCACTTAAGATCAATGACAAGTTTGTCCAGAGGTCTCGGCACTAAATCCCAAGTGTCATGAAGTCGATATTGGAGAAGTTCTTCCTGCATTGCTTCAATCCATGCATCATCTGACATTGCTTCCCGAATGTTCTTTGGCTCTTTTAAACTAACTGAGCAGGCAAAGATGCACATATCACAATCGGTAGCGAGTTGTCTTCTCGTCTGTACTGGCCTAGAAGGTTCACCAATGATATGTTCTATTGGATGGTCTTTAGTCCACTTTAATGTTGAAGGGTATCTTGAATCTAACGAATGCGTGTTTGATGGTTCATATAACCGAGAAAAAGATTCAGCAGATTCCGTAGCAAATGGGTTTTCAAATGGTTCTTCTTCTTCTAACACAACATCGTTTTGGTATGGTTCTTCTTGATTTGGTGTTGTTGGGTTTTGCTCATCAACTGTAGGTAAACCAATCTCAATTACTGGAATGGCAGGAGTAGATGTAGATGATATTGACGTGGAGGGAGTTGGTGCTTCTGCTTCGATTGTAGTAGATGCATCTTGTGGTGGTTGTGGTGGTTGATGTTGAGCGGGTGCAGCGGAACGTTGGTGTGATGTATCTATTGAAGCTCCACCATAGTATTCATCATACATAAACTCGAAGAAATTTTCCAGTTCTTGATTTGTAGGTTTATCAGTGTTAGTTGACTGAGCTCCTTGGGGTGTGAGTTCTGAACTGATGTGTCCAGAAGTTTGACTTTGTGGTGCGGGTCCTAATCCGATACGATTAGAAGCCATTGGGTTAAGCGCGGGTTCTAGAGCGAGTCTCTCAGAAGCCATTTGTGAAATCTCATCAAATTTCACATTCATCGTCTCCATTACTCTTTTCGTTCTTCTATTATACACCCTGAATGCCCTCGAGTTATCTGAATAACCAATGAAGATACCAATATCACCCTTAGCCTTCAGCTTCCCCAGATCCTCTCTGTCATTTGTAGGATAGCACAAAGCGCCAAATACATGAAGATAAGAGATATCGGGTTTTCTGTTGTTCACTAGTTCGTATGGGGTTTTATTGAATCTTGGATGGATTAGGGATCGGTTTTGAGTAAAACAGGCAGTTGAAATAGCATCAGCCCATAAGAATAACGGTGCACTGGAATAGATCAGCATTGTGCGAGCAGCTTCCACAAGAGTTCTGTTTCTTCTTTCAACTACCCCATTTTGCTGTGGAGTTCTAACTGCTGATGTCTGGTGAGTAATTCCAGTTTCTTCAAAATATGTTCTTAACTCCTGATTCACAAATTCCGTGCCATTGTCAGTTCTTACAATCCTAACTGGAGCTTGAAGTAGAACTTGAATTCGCTTCAGAAAGGTGATGATGATTCCAGGTGCTTCGTCTTTTGATCTCAAAAACCTTACCCATGTATATCTTGAGTAATCATCGACAATCACAAGAATATACTTCTTCCCATTGATACTCTCAACTCTCATTGGGCCACATAAGTCCATGTGCAATAGATGTAACTTATCAACCGAACTGGGAACGGTTTTAGGTTTATAAGTAGCCCTTTTGCTCTTTCCTTGTTCACATGATGGACATAAGTGTTCTTTGGTGTATTTGAATTTAGGGAGACCCGTGACGATGTTGTCTTTGGCAAGCTTTGTTATCGTGTCAAAGTTGAGATGGGAAAGGCGTCTATGCCACAACCAGGACTTAGTATCGTCAGCTCTTGTCATAAGACAAATTGGTGATGACGAGGCCATTTGGTTTATGTCGATAGCATAAAGATTGGTGCCACGATTTCCGGTTAAGAGATCATCACCAACCAGGTTCCTAACGAAACATGTATTTCTTCTGAATGCAACCTCTAAATCCGCATCACAAAATTGTCCGACTGAAAACAGGTTGTGTCCCAATCCTTCGACATAGTAAACTCGAGTGATCAAAAAATTCCCAAACTGTAGATCTCCATAACCCAGAATAGCTGCTACATGATCATTTCCAAACCTAACTGTTCCCATGAACTTCCATACAAAGTTGATCAGCAGCTTCAGATTCCCGGTCATGTGCTTGGAGCAACCCGAGTCGACGATCCAAAGACATATTTCGATAACCTGCCAATAACAGATGATTGTGCATTTGGAAACCGTTTATCATTTGGTTCCATGGGGTTAGGGATAACAGGAGAAATACAATCATAGACGGTTTTTACTGGTTCTTCCTTAGCCATTTTTATTCTACCATTTTCTAGACTGAATTCTCTACCTGTTGGAATCCATACACACATATTAAGATAGTTCCTAGGCAGCAGACTACTAGTTGTTTTCCTAGACTTTGCAATAAGTCTTTGAATGTATCTAGTCTTAGCTGTATTTTCTGAAGGAACATCTTTCTTAGCAGGCTTATCATTCACATGCACAACATTAGAAACAATATCATCACACACATTTTGAGACAAAGATTTCTTGTTCATTAAACAAACTGGTTCATTACATGCATTAGAAATATTTTCTTTAACATTACATTCAGATGACATAAGTTTCTTCTTGGAAAGCGATAAAATCCTAGGGTGTTCTTCTACTTCTTTCGTTTTATTCTTGGTTTCACTCTTAGAAGCAGGCGCGACTCTATTCCTTGTATTGCTCCTAGGCTTTGGTCTGCTGCTCTTAGAGGTACTTTCTACTCCTGTAGAAGGTAAGGCACACTCATTAGGATTTATCTTGTTGTCCTTTGAATCAGTGTTAGCTTTCCTAGTCTCTTTTGGATTTTCCTTAACACTTTTGTCTATCGCCCTATATGTTTTAGATGTAGAGGTAGATGCAATAGTGGTACTAATCCTATAAAGTCCAGGTGCTATCACATTTGGTGTTGCCACAACATCTTGAAGCATTTCAACTCTCCTTTTAAGATCGGCCAATAGTATTCTAGCTTCACTTGCGGAAGTGTCGGTAGAGTACATTTGTTCGATGTTAGAAAGGTGTTTTGACACAACTTTGAACTTTGTGGCAGCCACTGGTTTTTTGAAAAACAAAGGTGACTCCTTTTTAACAAGATGAACACCAGCAAGTTTGTTTGCTTCATTATAATCAATTGGTTTGATTTCTCTATTTAATTGTCTCATTTTGTTTCGACTCTCTTTCGTAAGCTCAATTGTTTCATACGAATCATAACAAGTAGGTGGATCATGCACATCATTTATAAGATTACCATTAAATAGCACATTCTGTTTTTGCTGAGCTTTCTTGAGATAACAAGGGTTTTCACAACCGAGAGCCATTTTCTTTCTTGTATATAAAATCGGGTTTTTGTCGTTAATTAACATATTAATCGTTTGAGTTGAATGACCCGTTTTTACAAGCAATTCTTCCAACTTTTTAATAGTTTCCTGTTTGTCAAGTACTTCATCAAGAAGTTCATCTTCTCGTTTTGAAAACTTTGTATGCAACTCTTTCTTCTCTTTTTCAAGATCAGAACAAGTTGATTTTTGTTTAAAAAGTTGGTTGGTTAATTCAGAAATTTCTGCTTTTAAGGATTTAATTTGCATGTTCAATTTAACATCAAGAGTGTCGTATTTGATTTGCAAATGTTTCTCCCTTGAAACAGAATCACTGTAACCATTTTCAAGTTCTGACAGTCGTTTGTGGTGAAATTCAAAAGCTTTTTCGTTCACCTTGTATCTCTCAAGCTCAGTGGTCAATTTTTCATTAGCGGCCTTAACATCGCTATTGATCTTTTTGACCTTTTCAATTTCAATACCACAATTTTGCAATAATGATTCAAATAAAGCACGTGTTTCCTCTTCATTCTCAGTATGCTGTGACTCGAAGCCTCCATTAGGATCCATATCTGGAGTAGCCAAATTAGTATTACTATAACTTGGGGAGTCCATATATGTATCGTAAATGGGATTAGGAGTCGCAGGATGCTGTTAATTCTGAGGTGACATATCAAACATTTCATTATTGTGACATGTAGTATATGTAGGTACCTCAGATATCACATTAGCATCATAAGCAGGAGGTGCTTCAGAATCCGTGTCATATTTAACCTCTTGAAGATTTGCCATGAAGATGCAGTTGGCATCGATATCCTCCAAATCCTCTGCATCATCCATCAGTGCCATGAAATCATTTTCCTCAACACTTAACTGAAACCCTGCCTTGTCCTTCTGAGCTAAGAGCAAAGCTTTCTGAAGATACTCGGGATCTTTCTTTTTTGGCTTAGAGGGACAGTTTTTTGCCATATGACCAGTACCATTACAGTTAAAACACTTCAACACATTCCCTTGATTCATATTCCCAGCATTCCCAGCAACTGGAGCAGCAACATTATTCCCAAACTGATTTCCCATATTCTGACCTCTTCTGTTTCCAACAACTTGACCCATCCGATTCTGATTACCCATATTCTAACCCATCTGATTTCCCATATACTGCCCTGTATTTTGATTACCCATCTGAGGAGTGTGGGAAGGATTCCAAACACTTGGGATGTGAATCTTAGTAACGTGTTTGAGAGATATTTATGTATGAATGTGGTTAGCATGCGGAATCTACTACAACACACTTAAAAGAACACAAGGTGGTGAGTTATGTAAACGTGAGTATGCAACTAACAAGGAACACAACTTTGGTTAACACAAAACGATTCAATATTATTGATGAAATAATACGGATGATCTAAATATCACCGGGATTACAAAGTAATCTTGAATCTAAGATTGTAAAAGGATTTGTGAATTTAGTAACTAAGTTACTTGAGAGATGGTTCGTTTTTGGTTAATAGTTGAAGAGATGCATGCATGAAGTGTGACTGAGGGAACCTTTTATAAGATAAGGAACCCTTATTACAAGTTGTCAAGTGGTTTAATATAATAAGATACTTTGACTATTCTAGCCTACAATTAAATACAACTACCAATGTACAACTCTGCAATATTCTTCTTTACACCACAGAAGACTAAACTACTTCTACATAACGTATAACAATGTACAAAGACTAATAATTCAACTAAATATCTATTACAAAATATCTAATCAACTTGACATATAGCTTGGCAGGCCCTTTGTCAACTAGCAGTACCTTCTACCCAGAAGGTACTGTTAGTACATCTTCATACTCTTCAAAATCAACTAGCAGGCTCTTTGACATCTTTGGCAGGCTCTTTGACTTGAACATTTTATTCCCAACAAGGAGCATATCCTTGTTGATTTCCATATCCTCCAACCATTTGTCCTTGTTGACCCATGTTGAAACCCGGTTGAGCAAACTGCATGTAGCGAGTATTTGATGAAATCCTTTGATTGTTGTTGGTAGGTGTGGAATAGCGTCCTTGAACAACTTTTGATAGAAGGGTAAATGCTTGAGTCAGTACAGACATGTCATCATTAGGATTGTATGGTGATTCTGGGTAAAATTGTTGTGGAATGACTTGTTGTTCTTGAGGATAGAATTGTTGTTGTGGGAAGATAGCAGTTTGTGGAGAGTATTCATGTGGCATGTAGTTCTGAGTGGGAGTTGATGATGATGTGTTCACTGTAGAAGGTGATGGTGACTGAGCAATTAATGCTAAAGGATCATGTTTTTTGGCAAGCATTTCTTTCCTAACCTCATCTGCCTCTTTCTGGTTTTGTTTCAAGAAATCATACAGTTGATCATAGTTCACTTCATGAAGGTTGTTTGTCTGATTAACAATCGTAACATATCGTCCCCATTCCTCTGGAAGGTTGTTAAGAAACTTGATGTTCTGGACAATCTGTTTTGGTGTTAAGTTAGTCCTGATGAGCTCATTCATGAGAGTGCAAAACCTTGTGTAGTAGATTTCAATTGGTTCAGCTGGAGTTGATGAAAATTTCTCCCATTCAGTTAGAAGCTTGTTTTCAATGTCTTGTTGACCAATTTCAGTTCCATGACATAGCCTCCTAACTCGTTCCCACATATCATAAGCAGTTTCACAGCTGTCAACAGCACAAAAGATCTCTTGTGGTAAACCAAGTTGAATTAGGTGCATGGCTAAGTCATCTGCTTCAATCTGTTTCCAATCCTCTTCTGTGTACTCTTCTTCTTTCTGAGTACGAAAGGATGGTTGAACAGGAGGTGTTTGATTGGGATCACCAGCTTCTTGAATCTGACGAGGTTTGAATGGGCCATTCTTGATGGAGTTGATCAGGAGTTTGCCTTGTCCATTAGGTTTTGTTTTCAAGTAACGAAGCATACGGCTTGTCCATGGAAGATAACTGCCTTTTTCTAGCATTGGAGGACGGTTTTCAGCACCGGCTGCGTGGATGTCTTGTTGAGTAGTCATTGTTGTTGTTGAATGGTTAAGATGGTATTGGATCGGTTAAAGAACTAGGATACGGTTGGTTACTGTTCACGAGATTTGTTTGGTTTAAGTCCTTTGTCGTTGTCCTTGAATAGTCGTTGAGAAACTTGATAAACCGAGAAAGTTGATAACTTGTGAGAAACTTGATAATCCTTGAGAAACTTGAGATTTAGAAACTTGATAAGTCCACAAAGTAGATAAACTTCAAACTTAATAAATCCCAAACTTGAAAATTACTCACAAAGTCACAAACTCTTAAAGTCAATATAGTATTAGTCTAACAGTAAAGTACCTTAATAATGCAACTTTAAATGCAACACAAGCAAACACTTCAAATGCCACACACGTTAAACTCAAAAGCACATGCAAAACACGTATTTGAATTAATGAAGTACACGTCAAAAGTTGATGAGAAGATATTTCAAAAGCAAACACATGCAAGACACACCACATATATTGAGTACACGTTAACTGTTGCGTCTTTGAGGTAGGATAGCAACACACGTCAAAAGCAATCAATTTACACGTCTAATAGTAAAACACTTCAATGATGTACACACATGCAAACTTACACTTCTAATAGTAAACCACTTCACATGCAATGTCAGTATCTCAATATATATAAAGGAGACAAGTATCAACTTTAATATATAAAAAACACAAACTCAACAAACTCACTTATGAAGAAACTCGACTGTGAAAAGTTGCTCGTCTAAAATGAAGCTTCAACTAAATGAAGAAGATGCTTCGACTAAATGATATATGGCTCGATTAAATGAAGTTGCTTCGACTAGAGGTTCGACTAGAGTTTGCTTCGACTATATTAAGTTTGTTCGACTAGAGTGAGTTTTGTTCGACAAGAAAAACTTGGTTCGACTAGCTAGTGTATGTTGCTTCGATGAATTTTCCTTCGACTAGACCACTGCTCGTTCGACTAAGTGTTGTTGTTCGATCAACTTTGCTTTGCTCATTCACCTTATTTTGTTGTTCGACTATTCTCGTTCGATCAAGTAAACTTGTTCGACTAGTTCGTTCGATTAGGTATTCTTGTTCGATTAGAACTGCTCATTTGATTAGGGTTGCTCGTTCGATTAGGGTTGCTTGTTCGATTAAGGTTGCTCGTTCGATTAAGGTTGCTCATTCGATTAGGGTTGCTTGTTCGACTAAGGTTGCTCGTTCGGTTAAGGTTGCTCGTTCGATTAGGTAACTTCGTTCGATTAAGTAACTCGTTCGATCAAATTTGCTCGTTCGATCAAGTAAGTTCGTTCGATCAACAAGCTCGTTCGATCAATTGGAAGAGTAAGTCTAACTCGACTACCCTTTTGCTCGTTCGACTGAATGCTCCTTCGATGAAGTATCCTCCTTCGATCACCCTGCTCGTTCGACTAAAACACCTCGTTCGACTACCCTTTCTCGTTCGACTAAAATACCACGTTCGACTACCCTTTCTCGTTCGACTAAAACACTACGTTCGACTACCCAAGCTCGTTCGATCAAAGAGTTGGTGAATGTGAACAGAAGAGATAAAAACAAAAAAAAAATCTAATAAACACAAATGAAACAGTAACTTGACAAAGAAAATGTAATGTGACACAGTAACGTGAGAATAATCGTATAAATCCTAGGCTTTAACTTTTTTATGCTCTTGATACCACTTGTTAATACTAATAATTATCCTAACCAATACAACAACTACTAGGAATGATCAAAGAAATAAGAGTGGAACTTGTAATATTAGCTTCATATAAATCACACACTTAAAACAATGATACAAACCCTAATGACTACAATACCTTGAGAGCACTTTCAGAACACCAACCTCTCAAGTGAGGATGGGAGGTTCTATTTATAGTTTTTGTGATGGATGGGCTTGGACTTGGGTGGGCTATTACATGGGCCTTTTTAATACAATACATAACAATAAAAGCTTAAGTCCAAGCCCTATTGACTAAATAAACTAATTACACAACGACACGTTTAATACAATAAATAACGACAATGACCATCGCTTTTTATAAATCCTAACAATGTACAACAATAAGCCTCCCCTTAGGCTTATACCTCCCCTCAATCTCAGCACTTAAGGATTGAGCATTCCAATATTAACCACCAAATAGTTAAATCTTGGGCCATCAAAAGCTTTTGTCAATAAATCAGCCACATTGTCATCAGTGTGAATTTTAAGCACTTGGATAAGATGCTTCTCATTAGCATCTCAGATAAAATGGTGCCTAATTTCTATGTGCTTAGTTCTTTGGTGAAACACTGGGTTCTTAACAATGCAAATGGTGCTTTGGTTGTCAATAAAGATTTTGGTGTTCATAAAATTAAACCCATAGTCAAATAACTGATTTTGAATCCAAAGGACCTGACCACAGCAACTAGCAGCAGCAACATACTCTGCCTCAGTAGAAGATGTAGCCACTATAGTCTGCTTCTTGCACTGCCAAGAAATCAATCTTCTTCCCAGAAACTGACATCCCCCAGTAGTAGACTTTCTGTTAAAGTTAGCACCAGCATAATCACTGTCACTGTAAGCTTCCAACACAAAAGGAGAATCTCTTGGGTAACAAAGACCCAACTTAGGTTGTCCTTTTAGATATTTGAAGATTTTCTTAACTGCATTCAAGTGTGAAGTTAATGGTGTAACTTGATGTCTAGAACAAGCACTGACTGCAAACATGATATATGGCCTAGAAGTTGTCAAATACATTAGTGAACCAATCATGGATCTGTATAAGTGAACATTAACAGCAGCATCAGGCTCATTATTGGATTTAGGCTTTGGAGCTTCATATGGTGTAGTTGCAGTCCTCACACTTTCCAAATCAAACTTCTTAAGTATGTCTTGCACATACTTGTCCTGGCTGATAAAGATGCCATTAGCCTTTTGCTTGACCTGTAAACCCAAGAAAAAGGTAAGCTCTCCCATAGCACTCATCTCAAATTCTCCCTTCATTAGCACCTCAAACTCCCTACACCAAGCTTCCTTTGTGGAACCAAAAATGATGTCATCCACATAAACCTGAACAAGGATGATATCTTTTGAATTCTTCTTGATGAAGAGAGTCTTGTCAATTGCTCCTCTTCTGTAACCATGCTTCAGCAGAAAAGTAGACAACCTAGCATACCAAGCCCTGGGTGCTTGATGAAGTCCATAGAGTGCTTTCACCACCTTGTAAACCAAATCAGGATTCTGTAGGTCCACAAAACCCTTAGGTTGAGTCACATACACTTCCTATTCAATTTCACCATAGAGAAATGCACTCTTCACATCCATCTGATAGACAATGAATCCCATGTATGAGGCAAAAGCTAAAAATAATCTAATAGCTTAAACTCTTGCCAAAGGAGCAAACACCTCATCATAGTCAATACCTTCTTCCTGCCTATGACCTTGAGCTACCAATCTAGCTTTATTTCTAACCACAATACCCCGAGCATCCCTTTTGGTTTTGAGAATCCACTTTGTTCCAATAGCATACTTTCCTTCAGGCAAATTTACTAACTTCCAGACTTTCTGATTGTAGAACTGTTGCATTTCCTCTTGCATAGCTTCAACCCAATCAGAATCTTCAAGGGCTTGTGCTACACTGCTTGGTTCAATTTGAGACAGAAAACAAGCATAGAGACAATGTAGATAGTCTGTGTGATTATTCCTTAGCTGATCTTGAATATAACTAACAAATGCAGATTCTCCAAAACCAGGTTGTTTCAACTTGCTTCTTGTCTGAACAGTTGAATTGGGATCTCCAAGAATCAAAGACTGAGGATGAACAGTGTTTATCCTCTTGGTAGCAGTGGGATTGACATCAAAGGTTGAGGCTTGATTAGTAATAGAGGGATTGAATTCATCATCATACGAGGAGTAAGTGAAGATGCCTGTTCTTGATTGATGATGAGGATCTTCCAGCTTAGATCCTGAAGAGAGTGAATTCCCAAGGTCAGATGGACTTGGGTATCTTGTGGGAGGTTCAATGAAACCCAATGTGTCAGTCGAAGGAGTGGACAAAGGACCAGCAGGAATGGTGACACCAGCAGGAACAGAAGAACTATCAGCAGAATTGGTAGTAGCAGCAGGAACCGGAACACCACCAGCAGAATCCAGATTCCTGCGGGCTTCATCATAAGCTTTTCTTAAGATCTCCTCTGTTTCTTGTGTGAATTCGAAACCAAACTTTTCAGCAGCTTCCTTGGCATTATGTTCTTGTCTTTGAAGCCTAGCAAGATCTTCTGCAAAACTTGAATCTCCTTCAGCCATTTCAGAAGAATCTTTGAGCTCAGAACCTGAAAAGTGGTTAGAGGGAAAAGAAGGAACAACAATGGGTTGTTCATCACACTCTGAATCTGAATCATCATCTGAGGTACCTGCATTGTTAGTTTCATAATCATGTGTACCTACAGATTGATTAGCTTTGAATCTAGAATAACCTAAAGTATCAGTCAGATAATCAAGGTCAAAATACCACTCATGACCTGCACCCTGTAAATTAGGTTTATCCTCAAGATATCTTAAATTGAGTGTCTCTTCTATCCTCTTAGCAGATAAATTATATACCCTATAGGCCTTACTATGAGCAGAATAACCAACAATAAACCCCTCATCTGCCTTCCCTTCAAATTTACCTTGGTGATCACTTGTGTTCAATATAGTTACATGACATCCAAAAGGTTTAAGATAACTAATGTTAGGAACCTTCCCAGACAAAAGCTCATAAGGTGTTTTGTTATGAGGACTAGTGATCAAAACCCTATTCAGAACATAACAAGCAGTGCAAACTGATTCAGTCCAAAACATGGTTGGCAACTTAGAGTCAGCCAGCATTGATCTAGCTGCTTCTATAAGGGTTCTGTTTTTCCTTTCAGCAAACCCATTTTGTTGTGGGGTTCTGGCATTACTATAGTCCCTTTTAATCCCCTTATGCCCACAGAGTTCAATTAGGTTAGAATTTTTAAACTCTGTCCCATTGTCACACCTTATACTCTTAACCTTTTTATTTAGCTGGTTTTCAATTAAGGCAATAAAGTCCCTAATCACAGGATAGGTTTCATCTTTAGTACCAAAGAAGAAAGTCCAAGAAAACCTGCTAAAGTCATCTGTAATCACCAGGCAGTAGTACTTATGGTCTATACTTCTGATGGAAGTAGGACCAAACAGATCCATATAAAGTAACTGAAGAGGCTCAGTGATGGTGCTCACAGCTGTGATGGCCTTGTATGAAGCTTTGTGTTGCTTTCCTTTGTTGCAGGCAACACAATTGTGTTCATTAGTGAAGGTCTTGAGAGGGAGCCCTTGTACCAATCCATTCTTTGCCAGCTTGTTGATGGTCTTAAAGTTCACATGTGCCATCCTCCTATGCCATTTGTTGGATTCATCCACAGATGCTTTTGCCACCAAGCAAGCCAAATCACCCTCAGGCTGGACATCATTCAGATTGAAACTGTAAAGGTTGTGTGTTCTTGGGACTTTGAGTATAACCTGACTATCATTAGGCAACTTGAAGTCTTTGGACAACACAAGACAGTCAGTCTCAGTGAACAAAACACTGTTCTTCTTATCACATATTTGTGAGACAGAGAACAAGTTGAAGTTCTGGAGTTCCTTCACATAGAAAACATTCTCAAAATCCAGCTTGGATGTCTTAATGGTTCCCTTCCCTGTTATCTTGCCATCTTCTCCTCCAAATATCACAGTCCCTCCATTAATGGGTATAAAGTCATGCAGTCTCTCTAGGTTACCAGTCATACTTCTGGAACATCCACTGTCAACAATACCTACATCTTTACTTCTATGAGAATTATCCTACAACAAAAGAATACATACAACAACATTAGATACATGGGAGACCCAAGCCATCACTGACTTGGGCCTGCCTAGTGGATCAATAATAATTAAACCATGGAGATTGATGAGATCCACCATTGTTCTTGGACCCCATTCTCATATAGTGGTCATTGTTTCTCCAAGAACAACCTGTTGAGGACTTAACAGCAGTTTCCCATCTTGCCCCCCCCCATGTGCATGGTGTCAAAATAAACAGGCCTAAGATCATTCTGAAAATAAGTGCTTGTAGGTCTGTAAAATGGTTTAGCAGCATTCCTCCTCCAACCAGCAGAATTGGTATTACCAGCTGGAACTGGCTTACCAGCAGGAACAGACTGACCTGCAGGAACTGGCTTACCAGCAGCAACAGGCTTACCAGCAGAAACTGGCTTTCCATCAGCAACAGGCTTACCAGCAGCAATAGGCTTACCTGCAGGAACTGGTCTACCAGCAGGAAAAGAAGCTCTACAAGAGTTCATTCTTGCTGCTTGTGGAACATATGGGGGTATATCATTAACATTGTTCCACATAGGCCTTGTTTGACCAGCATACATACCCATCTTTTTCTCATAAAAATCACAGTCTTTGATAAGATGAGCATAACTACCTCACACAAAACAAGATTTCTTCCTAGAAGACTTATTCTTAGCATAACTTTTCTTATTGCAACCAGAATTATCACAACCACAAGATGAAACAAAATTATTCTTAACAGAATTAAAACCAGAAACATCATTGTTTTTAACATAATCAAAAGAAATATCTTCAAATGCAGCTGTCTTTGAATGAGATTCATCATCAGCTACTTCTGAGGAGAAATCTTCTGACTTGGTTGAGGTAGACTTGTCACTTGAATCACATGTGGCATAGTCATTGGTCTTGATTTCTGAAGATTTGTCACTGTTAGAACAAGAGACAAAATCATTAGAGTCACAATCAAGATCAGGCAAATCATTTGCCTTCTTGCCATAAGTCATTTGTGAATCATCAAAGTCACTATGGGGAGAGGTAGGCTTAAATGTTCCAGTTATTGGTGGAGGAACAGCATTCATTCCTCCTTCTTTTACAAACTTTACAGGTTTTTGATAGTTTACAGGTTCAGGGTCAAAAGTACTTAGCTCATTAGGGTCATAAACTTGATCTGGCCCTATGTAATCTCCATACCCTAAACCTATTTTACACCTGATAGACTGAGTACTATTGTTTAATTTAGCTAGGTTTTTAGATTGCTGTTGCCAAGTATTACACCTGGCCACTTCTTTATCTAATTTGGTTTGTAAGTCCTGTTTTTCTATAGACACCCTAGCATTTTCAGACTCAGAATATTTAAGCAAGTTAGTGGTGTTCTCTAAGTCCCTCTCCAAAACCCTTATCTTTTCCTCATATGCTAACTGTTGGGTTTGATACCAAGCCTTTTGTTTCTCTAAGGTTTTCAGTGAGTTTTTATAGGCTTGGACTTGTATATAATAATCTTTATACTGACTATCTATATCATCAAATTCCTTTTTTAGTTCAGCATATATAATTTCACAACCAAAGGGACAATTTTGTACCTGAAACGGGTAGCCCATCAAACCAAATTCCCCAGCAACTTGTGCCTCAACACCATATCCAGCAATCATCCCATAGACCTTTGCAGCTCCTCTTACTGCATCAGCTACCTCATGTTGTTCCCAATCCAGCATGGAATCCACAGACAGCAAGGCTTTGGGTTCTTCTGACTCCAATTCTTGAATCTTGAAAGCAGAATACCTTGTTTTGTCATCCACCTTCTTATCTGTGCATTCTCTAGCAAAGTGACCTGGTTGTGAGCATCTGTAGCATATCACCTTCCTCTTGTCAAACCTTGCTCCTTCCTGTCCATCGAATTTAATCCTCCTCCCTACCTTCTTCTCAAATCTGTTAACCTTCAATGACAGCATAGCCATCTGCCACTTGATGTCCATCTCTTCCAGATCCAGTTGATCAATCTGGTCAAAGTCTTCATAGGCAATTTGCTGTTGTGGAGCACTTTTAGCAAAAAATGAATGAAGAACTTCCTTAAGCACATTGCCAGACCTTGACTGTGATCTAGGTGTTGCAGGGGAATAGGAAACTGATGAAGAAGAGGGGGTTGGGCTATCACCATATGAGACCTTGTTAGTACTGGTAGCACTAACAAATGCAGTATGAGCTGGAGTGTGAGATGAGTAGGTTGAAACCCCTTTGATGTCAATTTCAAGGGTCTTGAGCTTGTTGTAAAGATCATCAAAACTCATGAAATCGAGCCCACCTCTGGCCTTAAGGGTGATGGAAACCTGAGACCAGGATGGAGGCAGAGCCCTCAAAAACTTGGTGTTGCAGTCTTCATTGTCTGGCCTGGCCTGCAACTGGTTGAGTTGGCTCAGGATCTTGTGAAACCTGTCATAACCTTTGTGAATCCCTTCAGCCTCAGAGATCTTGAACTCCTGAAACTCCTGCTTGAGCATGGACTTCCTCATCTTCTTGGACTCATCATTCCCTCCAAATCTAGCTTTTACAGTAAGCCAGATCTCCCTAGCATCATCCAGGTGATGAAAGTCACCCATATGATCTTCTGGGAGAGCCTGAAGCAAAAGAGTTCTTGCCTTGGTCTCCCTTTGTACAGCAACCTGCTCCTCTGCTGATATAGGTGGAAGTATGATGATGTTCCCTTTCTGATCTCTCCCAGTTTTCTTCTTGCTGTTCCCATTCAGGATCACATTCCATAGGTTATGATCACTGTTTGAGATCCAGTACTCCATCTTCATAGCCCAAATCTCGTACTCATCTTTCTTGAGGTATGGGAATTTAGCATTACTGTTAGACACAGTGGTTGTGACTATTTGTTGTTGGACTTGTGAAGTTTCCGGTTTTTCATTATTGATGACAGACTCATCAGTATGGACGTCAGCCATTGTGAAAGGGTTTAAGAGATTTGTTTAAAGAAGTTTTCTTCTTCGACAGAGATCCTCACCAGGCTCTGATACCACTTGTTGGATCTAGGCCTGCTTGATAGATCTTTGAGCCTTTGTGGATCGGTAGAATGCCTATGTAATCACAAGCACGCTACAAGAGAATCTCTGAATATAAACTAATAAAGAAGAAGAAGTAACTAATAAACTTTGATCCTCTATGGATCTTTTATTAACTAATAATGTTTTCAATCTATCGAAAAACTCATAGCCGCATGTTTCTTTTATACTACAAGAAACCCTAATGCAGCCTTACTAAGAAAACGTGTAAAGAGATATACATTATCTCTTCCTAAATTAACTATAACAAACTTTCTAAATATACGGTATTACCCGCAGCAATGACAACTAACAGCAGAAACAAAATATACTACCAGCAGGAACCACTACCAGCAGGAACTACATACCTGCCAGCAGGAACCATTAATACTAACAACAGCAATGAAATAAATATTATTTCTAATAATTCCTAACAGCTCCCCCTCAATATGTGCATCGATATACGAAAGAGTTTAGCACATATGAGAGAGCCTACACTTGAGTCCAAAAGATCACATTTTATCAGTTTTCATATTTAAATCACATTCTCTCCCCCGATAAAAAATTTCAAACCTTTTGAGATTTGTGATCCCAATTGATTTAAATAAGTTTAGAAAATATGAGAGAAAATGTGGTCAGGTTTAATATGTATTCTGATAATGGAACATTATTATGCTCCCCCTCAATCAATGAGGGAGAATGTTAGTGTCAGGTATGATAAGTTTGAAAGATATTTGAATGAAACTCATACACTGACACATAACAACAAATTTTATTCACTTGCTTATTATGTACAAAGTGGCGTGTTTTGATGATATAAAATTTTGAAATCACTCTCCCCCTCAATCAATGACCCATTTTCTTCATTGATTGAGTGACAAATTTTATGAAAAACTTCAAGTCTGATTGATTTCAAAAAAACCATGGTACCACCAAGTTTAGCACAAATACTTTCCTGAAGAATCATAGATGGAAAAGTATTTGCGATGTAAAGAAGACTTCTCTTCTTATACGAGAAATGATGCACTGAAACATACATCACATCGAGGATGCACGGATATGAAGTAATCCATGCCCGGGTGAACTTCACCCATTGTTAGGAACAACCGTCTTTTTGGCGACGAGCTTTCCCCATTTTGAAGAGCGGGTTGCTATCTGAAGTAATAGCAAGCCATCATGACATGTTTTAACAATTTATTTGAACTTCTGCTCGAGCTTCATTTAAAGTCCCGTGTCATTATTGAATGACATTTCTAGGACCGTAAATGTTATCGATAAACAGAAGACATGCCTAGAGCAATATTTTTGGTATTTTTGTGATTTTCTGATTTGTATAGTTTTTATAGATTTTATAATTTTCTATTTTCTTTTTGCTATAGAATATATACAAATATATATAAGGATATGTGAAGAATTACCGCCTTAATTCTTCTTTGATAGAAAAGAGTTCAATCAGATCGTTTTCCGCCGAATGGAATCGGATGTCCATGTGCATCAAAGCAGCACCATATGGCATGAGTTTGTAGTTGACTTCTTGACGAAACAGTTCGAGATTGATTGCCAATCACATTCTCCAATGGATGAGCCTTTGAACACTTGCAGATATAATCAAACGATTGATTGAGCTGATGAGAATTTGATCGAATGACCCTTCGTGATGATGATTCTCCAGAACTCGGGTCTGGAGTAAGATTATGGTGGAGGGGTGCATTATCAATCTTAGGAATTTGTTCTTCAGCACCTTGATGAACTTGATGCAGCAGCTCTGAGAGTGGTCTTCAAACTACATTACTTCTTTTAGTTTCTTAAATCTTCTCATTGTCATCACTTTACTTGCAGAAGAACAATGTGAGCAGATCTAATTAGGGATTAAATCTGGTTTTTCACTCTCCCCTAATTAGTGCTCTCCCCCAAACTGACAGCCTTTATGATGAATGCCTAGAATATGAAGAAGTCTTTTGATAACCAAATGCATGCCGTCTTTAGTCTTCTAATACACAGCGAAAAATGTAGAACAGACTGTAGACTCGACCTTCTTCAAGATTGTCCATTTGGGGAACAGAATATCAACATCTTCATCTCACCAAATGCATTCCAGTAATCTTACATATAACCCATCAGCCCGTAATGTACACATGAAATGATAACACCAAAGTAACAAGTTGAAACACTGATCATCTTTAGTTTGTATCATGAGACATTAAGCCCGATCACGTGAACTTGTTGTGCGTCATTGGTGTACACATCTCTCGTGAACTTGTTGTGCGTCCTTGGTGTACACATTTCTCTCCCCTGATGGTTACGATTAATCAGCCCGTGACGTACACATGAAATGATAATACCAAGATAACAAGTTGAAACACTGATCATCTTTAATTTGTATCATAAGACATTAATCCCGATCACGTGAACTTGTTGTGCGTCCTTGGTGTACACATTTCTCTCCCCTAATGGTTACGATTAATCAGAATCATCATAATTATGTGTACATGAAGCATTAACTGGAAGCACTTTATCACTAATCATATCAGCCCGTGAGAAGGTGTCGATAAACATCAGGAGTCCGTATGACCATTTAAAGATAGCAATCAACATGTAGTATATTCACCCTTCTCCCCCTCAAAAATTGCATGTGAGTGCCATTTTTGATTGAATGAGTGAATAAGAATACCATCAACGTTAAGCAGATCCGCTTGATAGACTGACATTTTGTTTATTCACCCTTCTCCTCCTCAAAAATTGCATATGACTGCCATTTTTGATTGAATGAGTGAATAAGAATACAATCATTGGTAAGTAAATCCACTTGATGGCTGACATTTAGTTTATTCACACTTCTCCCCCTCAAAAATAGCATGTGAGGTTGCCATTTGTGATTGAATAAGTAAATAATGATGACTCCAGAACGTTGATTCACTTGATGACAGAATGAGCATGGGAAAAGCATGAGACATGTTGATGAAAGTGGTCATAAACAAGAAGATTTCTCTTCTTTCAAAGGTAAAGCGCACTGAAACGTACACCTTTCTTTTCTTTGAGGAACGGGGCCTGAAGTGTTATCTGCAGATGCCATTATGTTGACATTGAGGCCCGAGGCTTGAACTGCAGTGTTCAAACGTCATTGTCGCAGAAGAACGAGGCCTGAACTGACGTGAACAGACGTCATTGTCAATTGAAGAACGAGGCTTGAACTGATGTGTTCAAACGTCATATCTCTCTTTTCTACTTCTCTCAGCTAACTCGTTATCAACCCCATTATCATTCTGTCGGCTCGTTGTCGTGACTAATGATGGAGAAAACCCAATATGATGAACTTGAGACTGAAGTAAATTAACCCGAACTTGTGACTTAAACTTGCACTAATGTATGACAAAGAGCGGTGTAGAGAGTTTGTGCAACTTCGAATCCCTAAGTACTCTATACTCTTCAACCAACCAACCATCAAGTATAAGACGTACATCACCTCTTGGATATCCACAACTACGTGTGACACTGGGCACTACAACGTAACTCCTTAAAGTGATAGTTATTTTGTGGTAATATAGAGGAAGAATCACAAAAATAACTAGATATCCAAGTCTTCGTCATTGTAACGGTTAAACGCTCGAACAAGGATCTCGAAGAATCTTCATCCAACCAACCCCGATATCTTCAGATTCTAAGTACACGCACCCGTGAAGTTTCACTTCAACTTTAAATAAATAATAGTGAATTAACGCCATAGTCACATCTTGTGGTTTAAATGCCCAGATCTAGCCCATTTTTGATGTTTTAAATTAGCTTTGATAATGGTTTAACCCGATCATAGTCAAAAGCGCATAATCCCGTAAAACTTTGTTATAACCAAAATGTCATGAAGTATATCAAAACTCATCCAATACATGAAGTACACACTTTATCCCTTCATCGAAGTTGAAACCGTAGCACCAGAATCAATTAAGATCCAAAAATGCACTTTTCTTTCTCTAGGATAGTTCCATCATCACGGGATTTTACAAATCTATGATTTAAACCGAGAAATAGATTCTTTCGCGGGATTTTACAAAACCAAGAAGAAACCGTGAGACAATAACAAATTGAATGTGTTATGAGGAAATTTGGTTTTGGTGAATATCAGTTTGGGGTAACATGCAAGAGATCAGCAACAATTCTTCTCCCATATGCAGAGTACTTCACAAACCATACTAAGTAAAGTAGTATAAACTACTTCCCCCTAGAAATTGACCTTATAGCAAAGTACACCTTTCTCCCCCATGATGGTTTCGAACATTCGGAAGCATCTTTGACGTGCTGTAGCATCGAATATCCCATGAGAATTGCTGATCACATCACAACCTTTAAACACTTTGGCAAACTAACCAACCTCGTGTTCTGTCGGCTATTGCTGTGACCACTTGGTGAAGTAAACCCGATATACCCAACTTGAAAATGAAGTAGAATTCTTCAAATTTGTTACTTAAGCTTGCACTGTTGTTAGAAGAACGGTGTAGAGAATTTGTGCACCATGCAAATCTCTAAGTACTCAATACTATCCTGACAAAGTATGAGACTTTCATCACCTCTTACGATTATCCACATCGTCTTCTGCGTGTGACACTGAGTACTATAATGTAACTCCTTTAAGTGATAGTTAACCAGGTCTTCAACCATCAACCCCGACTTCTGGAAACTAGATAAACCAAGTCTTCAACTTAAATCTTAAACACGAGCAAGTTATCATTGAAAGTCATGCATCCAACCAACCCCGACTTCAAGATACAATAAGTACGAGCCTTCGTGAAACCCACTTCAATCTCAAATAAGGAATACCAAATAAACTTCGTGATCATCTTGTGCAGTTAAATAACCAAAAACTAGCCTTTTAGACGGTGGGGGAGAAACATCAATGTCATTTTCCCACGGAAAAGGAGAGGAAACATGCGCCTATTCTCCCCCTCAAAAATGGCATGCAATGACGTTTTTGCCATAGCTGAGAGTCCGTGATGGTTGTGATTTTATCATGCACAACATGAATACATGTAAAGACCCAAAAACTACTGCGAAGAAGATGGTGATTAAGACTCTCTTGTAGTAACCCCTCTTTTGTCTCCTCATCAATGGTTTAGCAGATTAAGAATTCAATGAAGCTCGTAATATGCCTAAACCACTTGATGAAATGTGTTTAACTTTAGAGGGAGTAAAAGGTTAAAACACGTCTCTAAGCAATCCACCTCGTGTCTTTAAGTCTGACCACCTCTTGAGAAGATCTTGTACTACAATCCCATTAGAAGCTCGAGAAATAATGATCTCTTGATGAAGATTGAAAAAAAAAAACAAATCCGCGACTTATGCTTGCACTAAATTTGTGATTAAGAACCTATATTGAGTACAATAACGTAACTCCTTTAAATATAGGTAGTGGTATATACCCAACCTTCCATCCTTTATTGTATATATCCGCCTCTTGAACTATCCAAGTCTAATCACTAGGAATACGCTCGAACAAGGATCATCAAACATCGTGCATCCAACCAACCCTGAGATATTTGATATATTAAGTACACGAACCCGTAAATTAACAAACCAATCGAGTTACCATAGCTTCTCAAATTTCTACCGATCTTGTAGCACAAACTTATCCCAAAAAAATAGTCAAACCCCTTGTCCAAAGTCCAAGTCCAATGCAACCATTAGTTCAATAATAAGCCCTCAACCATTTAATAGCCAAAAATAATTTGGATAGCCTAAAGCTTATATAACCATAAACACAAAATTCTAGCTAAATCCAATTTTTTATCTTAATATTCGGCTAATGTACACATTTCTTGTGATATTTGCTCAAACAAACCATAATATCAAGAAGCTCATGAACTCAACACCAACTTAATGATTCTCAGCTTCGCAGCCCATCAATAGTATTCACAAATTTTCAGATTTGCACATTTAGCCCATTTGATGAATATTATTAATGGAGTGCAGGCCCAAAATTTCAGTAAGGACTAGTCAAGCCCAACATCACTTGCCCTAATTCTTAGGGTTATATAAAACCACTTATCCCTAATTATACTTAACCCTAATACTTTCACAAAATAAACGCTGTCAATCCCAACTTCTTCTTCCTTGTAGAAAACGCAGTAACCCAAACCCTTAGATTAAGATCTAAACTCATCTCAATATCAACTCACCTTCAAGAATCTCATCTCATCATCATCATCTATCAATCCGAATCAAACAACAAATCCACAACGTCATACGTGACCTTTTTCTTCTTGCTCAAGATGAATGGAGAACATACGGCTTTAAGATCTAACAATAGGTCTCGGATAGGTCATGTTCTTTAATCGTATTGTGTTATATCTTGAACGAATTAAAGAGAGAAAATAACAAAATTGTTATATTTCTTTTCTTGCTAATTCGGATATTAAAAAAAAAGGTTCAAAGGACCTGTGATGTATTGTACTAACTTTTAATATCGATAAGGATCCATAAATGGTTAACGAATCTGAGGTCCTCTTGGTTGTTGTATTATTATTCTTTTAGCGACCGAAAGAGAAAGAAATAACATAATCGTTATTTTCTTTTATCTTGTTAGAGTCGGATATAAATGAAGTTATGCTTCAAACAAATCTGTGATGAATGATGTTCGTGTGTTAGACCCTCGATGGTCGTGATGTTTCATTAAATAACATGAATTAAATCTGAGATTTTTTACTTTTATTGTTTGGTACGAGTCATTGAGGAATGATGTGAGGAGTTATTGGGTTTTTTTTTTTTTTTTTTTTTTTTTTTTTTTTTTTTTTTTTTTTTTCATTTGTTGGACTGAAGATGGCTTGAAACTGAGGCTGTGGTAGTTGGTTGTGGTCTATTGTCTGTTCTACTTCATCTTCATTTCATTTTCATTTCCTTTTGTTTATGAATCTTGGACTGTTGAGGAAAGAAAGTAAGGTTCACTGAGTATGTGGTATTTAGGGTTTATAGTCAAAGGTCAACGACAGTCTTCTCATTGTCTTTAGTCAAAACGCAACATTCTTGAACCGCAACCTTTAATAGGAGACAAAATGCAATACCAAACCGCAAACTCTTGAGTTAAAACGCATTATCAGACCGCAACACCAAGAACTAAACCGCAATGCCTGATGAAATTTTGACAGCATTTCATTTGATAAAAATTAATAAAAAAATGTTAGTCATCAAACCGCAATGGATAGATCAGACAAAACGCAACTATCAAACCGCAGTTGACCAGTCAAACCGCATTCACCTGTCACTTTCGTACTTTTTCCTAAAAAACGGATCTGGCTTTTCTCTTTCATCAAACCGCAGCCAAGAGATGAAAGTGATAACATCAAAACTGATAACAATAAGAAGAGGACCATATTAACAGTTTGTATGATACCAAGAGATGAAGGTGTTAAGACTTTAGTTTTGACCATTTGGATACACAAAAACTTGAAGAAACTGATTATCACAATAACTGATGGGAAGTATTCCAGCAGCTAAACAAAGGTAAGAAACAAACAGCTTCTACAAACATACACAACAAACATACACAGCTAACAATACACAACAAACATACACAGCTAACAACAGGTAAGAAACAAACAGCCTGCTTCAAGAACATGATTCGACCCACAGAAAATCAACACAACTAATAACCTGGCTCTGATACCAAATGTAGGATCGATTATATGTGTTGATTATTGTGATTCGGGAGGTCGATTTTGATGGAAGAACAAGATAGCCATGGTAAGAGTTAGAGAAAGAGAGAGAGAGAAAGAGAGGTGGGAAGTTTCTTGAGAGAGAAACACACCTTGTGTGTGTGTATTAAAATGAAACAGCCAACCCTTTTCATAACATGGAAAGGGTATATATACTACTTACAATATTTGCCCAGTGTGGGCTGTGGAGTGAGCTGACAGTGGGTAAAGACCCGACCCAACTCCACTAATACTACGATAAATAAACTAATAACTAAACTAATACTAACAAAACTAAGAGCTATGCTAAGCATGAAAATACACGGGGTGACCGATCCTTTTTCTTAATCCTGACATTATTTGTTATATTAGATGCTAAGCTCACAGTTACTGATGAAGACTCAGTAATGGCAAGAGGCTTACTGAGAAAGATCTTCAGACAAGCAAAAAGGAAATAATGTTATTACTGCTAGTGTAAATATTAGTACTGCCAAGTTTAAATTTGTACTAAAAGGTTTAACTTTGTATAGAAGATATTTGGATTTTGTAACAATTTTCTTTAATAAAACAGATAGTCTATAAGAGGAATACAAAAGAAGGTATAATCGAAAAAGACCCAAGGGCGGAGATGGTTGAGTTGTTGGTGTTGTGAAGGGGAGGTCACATGTTCGATACCTGTGGCTTCCTTTTTGGTATTTCCCTCCCCAAATTTTTTAAAAGCCCCCCATTTTTTTTAAGCAAATTTCAAAATTAAAGCCCCCCATATTTTTTTAAAAAGCCCCCCATATATATTTTTTTCAGCAAATTTCAAAACTAAAGCCCCCGACATTTTTTTCAGCAAATTTCAAATTTCGCACATTTCTCACCAATCACAGCCACCAAACACCAATCACAGCCACTAGTCACCATTCACCAGTCACGTCACAGCCACCGGTCACCATCGACCGTTCACCAGTAACCAATCACAACCACCACTCACCATCCACCACTCGCCGGTCCGGCCATCAACAACGGAGGGAGGTTCATTTAGATCTAAATTATGTACTTTTTTTAATTAGGAAAACATTTTTTTAGATGCAATGGTGAAATTATATTATGCTCGAAATTGTTTTTTTACAATTATAAAGATAGCAAATTCTGCCCAGACAGATTCCAATTAGTATGTGCTTGATGCTTGTGATCAAAAGGAATTTTGAGTATCACTACAATACACACTGTCCATTGTAACAAAATTCTGCATACATAGATGCATTGTTGATTGCATAGTTGATTACATACCAGGAGAAAACATAGTACTTGTTACAGTAGCATCATAACATCAAGACATACATAGCTAGCCAATGGTCCTTTTCCCTTTACCCTTAGTGAGTTCAATTGGGCCTTTTCCCTTTCTCTTCTTTGCTTGGATTTCTTCCCAAGTTTCCTGATTTGGTAGGCCTAGAACTTGTTCCCTTTTTCCTGGAATTGACAGAGTGTGAACTGGAGGAGGTTTTTTGGAGATTGTGGCTTTTTTTGAGACAGCTTCATCTTCAGATGTTGAATGATAGCTAGAAACCCAGCTATCATTAAAAAAGCTACTGTTAAAGGAGCTAAAATCAGAGCTTGAGTCAACAACCTTTCCCTTAGGTGGTATCTTACCAAAGCTACCTGTAGGAGGGTATGGGAAATTCCAATCAGGTTTAGGAGACATTAGTTCTGATGAATCAAAGGATATTTCAATAACATTTTGCGTGGAAGTCATTATGGATGAGGTTTAGTGTTTGACAGGTTTTTGATGGTGTAATGTTGTGTGTAATGTTGTGTTTATGTAATGGCCATTTAAAGTAAAGAGGATCACATAGTTCAATGTATAAGTAAATGCCATTAAAGGCTTGGTTGGTATGTGCAGGTAACTTCCTGCATTTAGGTGTAATAAACACAGTTTGAATTTGACTTTGACTTTCTTATGTATATTATAATTTTCAATTTGCAACAAAAACCATTAATACTAGATTTTACTAATGCATAGTTGTAATATTTTCAAAATAAACATTTTATCCCACATTAAAGTTGGGCCCAAACGTATCAAACATTTAGAATTTTATATTGGTTTAATTTGTGACTTGTACTAGCAGTACTAACTTTATACTAGCAGTACTAACTTTCACTAGCAGTAGTACCTTTTGTACTAGTAGTGGTAAATACTTGGTTTACTTATGCACAAATGATTTGATGCTTATATTGGTTTAATTTGTGACTTGTAGGATACATACGTTACCATTTGACCTCAACAATAGCATGGACAAGTCTTGGATGAGAACTAGTAGGACCAAGAAACAATATATTGCTGGAGTAGAAGCGTTTATTAAGTATGCAGAACACAACTTGCAGAAGATGAGGAACATCGACCCACGAGGTAATAAACAACAGCTTAAGATGCCATGTCCGTGTATCTCATGTTTAAACCGCATAGAGCAGAAAGTGGAGGATGTGCAGTTCCATTTATTCTGCCACGGGATTAATCAAAGCTACACAAAATGGGATAAACATGGAGAAAATGATGAGCAAGCAACAACTGCCCAAATACCTGTTAACGCTACAACAGAGGAGTTTGTTGACGACACGGATTTCGACATGGATTTTGGTCCAGAAATTCCAACAGATAGGCCAGTAACAGTAAACATGGTTAATGCTACAAAAAAATGTTTTGATGAGGATAACCTTGCCAAGTTTCAACAACTATTATTTGACGCGGAGAAGCCACTTTACGAAGGATGTCCTGACTTCAAAAAGTTGTCTGCAATAGTTAAACTACTCAACTTGAAGGGTATGTATAGAGCTTCTGATAAGTTCTTTACTGAATTACTAGGATTGTTGAAAAAGATGCTACCTGCTAGTAACGAAATGGTTGAAAAAACTTATCAGGCCAAAAAACTAGTGAGAATGATGGGATCAGGATACAAAAAGATACATGTATGTAGCAACAACTGCATTCTTTAATGGAAGGTTAACAAAGAGTTGACTGTTTGTCCAACTTGTGGGACATAAAGATGGAAGGTGGATAGTAAGACACATAAAGTGTACGAAAACATTCCGGCAAAGGTAATGTGGTACTTTCCAATTATACCAATACTGCAACGCCTCTTTAAGTTAGAAAGTAATTCAGAAGATCTAACATGGCACGCAACAAGGAGGATAACAGATGGTGTTTTACGTCACCCCGCAGATTCACAGGCATGGAGTACCATAGATGAAAAATTCCCCGAAATTGCTAAAGATCCGAGAAATCTACGGCTAGGAATATCGGCTGATGGGGTTGACGTCAACTCAGGAAATAGGCATCACAGTGTATGGCCAGTTTTATCTGTCATATACAACCTTCCTCTATGGTTGTGTATGAAAAGAAAGTTTATCATGCTTTCGGTATTAATATCGGGATACCTGGGAAATGATATCGATGTATTTTTAGAACCGTTGGTTGATGATCTGCATACCTTATTCGGGGAAGGGGTTGATACATATGATACATATGATACATATGATTCTACTGCTCGGTTTCAAACTTAAGGGTGGATTTTGTAACTTGGCGCGAATAAAACCCTAATGAGATCCAAACGGCTTAAAACCCCAATTCGATCTCAAAATTAACTTTGTGCGCCCAAAATTAAACTAAATTCAAACCCTAACACATCTTTTAATCATCTGATCAAAAACCCCCAAAATCAAAACCCTACTTTCACAATGACAAAAAGAGACTTCTCTGATAATCACAATCAAGTGGCATTTATTCAAAAGGTCCCAGAAGCTGAGGGTTTTACTGACGTTATTGACTTTCTTAATGCTACTCATTTAAGGTATGCATTAACAGTAAATCCCACTATATACATATCCCACATGAATGAGTTTTGGTCTACTGTCAAGATTAAAACTAAAAATGGGGAAGAATATTTGAGAGCTTTTGTAGATGAACAAAGAATAGTTATCACTGAGTCATCTGTAAGAGAAGTACTTCATCTTTCAGATGATCAAGCAATAACTTGTCTTTCGAATTCTACTATTTTTCAAGAACTTGAAAATATGGGTTATGAGAGGAAAAACAATGGTTTAAAGTTTTTCAAAGGTCTTCTCTGCCCACAATGGAAATTTCTTCTTCACACCCTTCTCCATTGTCTTAGCCCTAAAACTACAGGGTGGAATGAGTTCAGCACAGCTCAAGCATCTGCCTTGATTTGTCTGGCCACAGGACAACCCTTTAATTTTTTAGCTATGATTCTGGATGGGTTGAAAAAGAATATTTCTGGCAAAATTTATGTTTACCCAAGGTTTTTACAATTAATCATTAATAAACAATTAAAGAAACCTAAGGTACATAAACAAACACATGATAGTCCTGAACTTAAAAGCAAAATGTTTTCTTATTTGAGAAAGAATGGTACTGCATTTTCTGGGACTGTAACTCCTTTGTCCCAACATATGCTACAATTGGCTGCTACTTAGGGTGAGGGTGCTGAAATCACAACAGCTACCTATCACACACCCACTCCTGAATTATCACCTGAAAAAACCCAAAAGACCCAATCCCCTAGGATTTCACCCCATAAGGACACTGAGCAAACTCAGGCCAGTGTTGGTATGGAAGCAGATGAGGCTGCCACAGGTGATGTAGGTGGCATGATGGGAGAGGCTAGCACTACTAATCTTGGCTTAGCAGCTGGACAGGACAGTGCTAACATAATTAAGACCTCAAACATGGCAACATCTAATGCAGAGGGTTCTATTGAACCTGATGCAGGTGATGGTAACCCCAGCCAACTGGCTAAAAAGGGGGGCTCAGATGATCAGCCTAGGGTTGATACTAAGTTTAGGCCCATTGATTCACCTCTCGGACCAGGTAACACAGGTCGAAGTGATAAGGGCAGAACTGAACAAATTGAATTGATTGATACTTTTGTACATACTGACAATGTCTATGATTCACCTCTCGGGCCAGGTAACACAGCCCGAAGTGATGAGACTAGAAAAGATACTGAGAAATTCATTGCAACAAATGTACAAAATGTCAAATCTGATGATCCACCTCTCGGGTCAGGTAACACAGACCGAAGTGGTGAAGATAGTCTGCAACTTATCAAAGAATTGATGAAAAAGTGTACAATATTGTCAAATGAAGTGCTTGGTCTCAAACAGGAGGTTAAAAAACTTAAAACTACTCATGGTGCTGAAATCAGGAAGCTCAAACAAAGGATTTGGCATCTTGAGGGAGTTAAGAGATCAAGGACTTCTAATACTGGAAGGTCAAAGACAAAGAAGGTTGATTCCAAACCTGGTTTGGGGGAGGATGCTCCCAAACAGGGGAGGAATGATGGCAAAGATTCAGGGGAGGTTGAGACTGATGTTGCTGGTAATGAAGGTGTTGATATGGATGTGGATTCTGCTGAGAATGATGAATTTGTGGTCAAGGATAAGTCAGGTAATGAGGTTGTTCTTGAAAATGTTGCTAGTGTTCAAGATGGTGAGTATGGAAAGGTTGGTTTCACTGCTGAGGAAATTGATAAAGCTGCTAGTATAACTCTTGAGACTGATGGTGTTCAAAATGCTGCTAAGGGAGATTCTGCTGCTGGCTCAGGGCATCCTACTGCTAGTGTTGCTCATTCTGCTGCTGAGCCAGAGCAAGGTTCTGCTGCTGAATTAGATGATGATGATGATGATGTGAGCTTGGCAGAGATTATGTTAAAGCTTAAGTCCTCAAAAACATCAACACTAAAGAAACCACCACAATCACAACAAGAACAACAACAACAACAACAACAACAACAACCATCACAACCACAACTACCAGAATCTGATTCTCAACCAACAACAACAAAACAAACAACTTCACCTACAACAAAACAAGTAACTCCCACATCTACAATTCCAAGAACTTCTGTCAAAGGAGTAAGCATAAGAGAACCCATTCCAACCAAAAAGCCTGTACAAACACTTACATACACTGGAAAAGGAAAAGGTAAGATGGTTGATGAGCCTGAGCCTTATCCATTTCACATTCCTTTTGAATTTTGGCCTCCTGATCTTAGAGAAAAACATGATCTTGAAGCTGCTAAGAAGCTTGCAGCTGAAGAAGAGGCACAATATGAAAGGGAGCTTGAAGAACAAAGGAAACAGGCTGAAAAGCAGGCTGAGCTTGAAGCAAAATTAAATGTTTGGGATGAGGAAAGAGTTAGATGTGTAGCTGATATGGAGTTATTGAAGGTGAAAGAGGAGTTACAAGAATCTCTTACTGCAAGAAGGTGAATTTGAATGGTTAGAGAAGTTCAAAGCAAAGCATAAGAAGAAACTTATTGCTGAGAGGAAGAAGAAGAAGGTGCTCAGACCTCCAACTGTTAAGCAAAGAAGAAATTTTCAAGAACAGTACTTGAGAAATATGAAGGGCTGGAAACTTGGGCACTTGAAGATTTATTCTGATGCTGAAATTGAGGAGAAATATAAACAAGCAAAAAGGGAATTTGAAAATTTTGTGCCCATGGGATCTGAAGTTGACAAAGAAGTGATTGAAAAGAGGTTTCAGAAGAGGAAGGAATCTGAACTTGAGACTGAGGTTGGAATTGAGAAAGAAAAAGAAAATGTGCAAAAAGTAGAAGAAGTGAAAGAAAAAGTTGTAAAAGAAGAAGAGAAAGAAGGTCCTAGTATTGGTAAAAAGAGAAGTGGCAGAGTTTTAAAGATGAAAGCTAGGAGGAAAAAGAGAAAAGTTGTAATAGAAAGTTCTGAATCTGAAAGTGAAGGAACAAAGAAGAAAAGACTATCTGAGGAGTTCTACAAGAAAACAATTGAGTTGCAACTAATGACTCAAATTGTGCATGATGATGATGATACTTTTGTAGATACTGCTCCATTAGAGGCTAACACTCTATTTACTGGATGGAAGACTGGATATGATAAGAAGATTCCTTGGTATGAGATCTACAGAGTTGGTGGAAGACTTTAAAGATTTAAGTCATTTTCTCAAGTGCTCAGAAACCTTGATAGAGCGGATTTGGTAAACTTGTGGGGCTTAGTCAAGAACAAATATGGTGAAAATAGACCACAAGATGAAATTGATAGAGTGCTCTGGGGAGATCTTAAAGTCATGTTTGAAGTTGATAGAGAAAACAGAGTGTGGATGGAACATGGTAGATGTACAAAGATTAATCTTTGGAGATTCTATGAATCATGTGGAGTTCATGAAGTAGCATTACCTGGAGGACTTCAGATGTATATGTTAGTTGAAAAGGATTACCCTCTGGCTATATCTACACTTAAGATGATGATTGAAGGAGATATTAAACTTCTTGTTAATCATTGGAATCAAATGGTAGTTGATCTGATCAAACAGATGCAAAGAAAACTCTATGGGCAGAATTTTGGAAGAAAGAAGAAGAAGTAGTGTTTGGAAGCATCCTCTTGGTGTTTATCTGTGATTAAAAGAAACTTGAATATTTTGGGAGAAAATATCAAGTTTAAGGGAGGATTGTTGGGTTTGAAGATGTTGCTGCTTCAGGTTTGGTTATACTGCTCATGGTTCTAATGAAAAATACACTAAGTATCATTCTGCTGCTCGACCAAATGATTCTACTGCTAGTGTATTTATTCTACTACTGAGTTTCTGAGAAGATTGAAGAAATAAGCTAAGTATGATTCTACTGCTAGACTACGAAGATCCTACTGCTAAAGTAAATCATTCTACTGCTTATTAGATAAACGTGTATAGTTTGTTAGATAATTATGGTAATGATACGAATAGATATTATCTTGTATAGAAAGTCTTTGTAACCGACTAGGACTCCTTAAGACTATAAAAGGAGGATCTAGGGTTAAGGTTAGCATACGTATTGTTTTGTTTTCGATTCACTTCAAGGTTATTGTAACCCTGTTACTTTTGAGTAACCGTATATTAATATATTGAGGTGATTGTTGAGAGAATTCTTGTATGTTCGATTCATAATTCTTCTTAAGATTAAGTATTAGTTTCCGCATAATACTTAATAGATCATTCAAGAACAGTCTCTATACCTATTGTCTTAGAATTAACAAGATCGTTAGCTCAACTGGGATCAACACTTATCCCTTAGAACCGTCCACATACATCCCCCTTATCTCTTTCAATGTTTTTTTTCTCTTCGTGGTTCTTTCTCCATCACAGCATAGAGTCACAGACCATTATATATCACCATCAAACTATACTTTTCCATTCTCCCAATACTTTTGGTCGCTCTCACATACCCTTTCCCCTAGGTCAACGTTGCCTAGAGACTGAAAAAGAGGGCGAGATTAGCTCGAAACGGTTACTCCCCACCTCCCAAGACTAAAAAGTGTATCGAAGATTTTCTTTATTGTTTTCTTTTTATTGTGAACCGATTCCCAGTAGATCCACAAACTCAAACGCATCACAATAGTCTTCTAGGGTCTGAGGTTTCAAGAGTATTGATCTACGAATCGGTGTGGGTGGATTTGCTTGGAATCGGGTTTGGATTACTGGATTTTGTGTCTGGTTGTTTTGCCTATGTCAAATCAATCATCTTGAAACATTGTAAGGATACTGAAAATTATTTCATTTTGATTTTCTGGTTTGATTTCACTCTTGATGTTATTGAAGTCTTGTTGATTATAGTCTTGTTTGGATTAAAATGAATAGATCGATTATATTTTTATTCGTACGATTGGTAAATTCTCGGTTGTTATTTGATTCTTGTGTGGCAACTTATAATGGTAAAATTGGAAACAGAAATCAGACTTATAGCGGCTTGAAAATGGATTGAAACATGTTCGACTAATTTTCTTTTGTGTGATTAAACTCAATTTAAAAATGATGTTGTGTGGTTTGTTTGATTCTGTCTCGGGTTGAATTTGGATTGCGTATTAAATGACTTTGGTCTCGATATGGGTTGAAATTTGCTTTATCCGAACTGATTTTGGTATAACTTATTCAGCTGTGGCTTAATTGGAGTGTGTTTGATTGATCCAATAGTAATAAGCTCATAAGAGCTTATCGAATTGTCTGTTATTTTGCTTTTGGTCACGGTACAAAAATAATATCCACGCGGGTTCTTGGTTTGGCTGCAGATATTTTCTTTTGATTTTGGTATAACTTATTCAGCTGTGGCTTATTTGGCTGCAGATATTTTACATAAGAATTTAAGGTGCTGTTTGTTTATTCAGACATTTTATGTCTGAATCTGAATACCACGTCTGAATCTGAATTAGTGGTCCAAAAGTCTGAATCTAAATTGTTTTAGTCTGTTTGTTTTTATAAAGTGTTTGAATAAAAAAAAAACAATCCTTTCGCTATAAAACAAACCAAAAGACCCTCCATTCATAATTATTAATAAAAAATCAAGACCAAGATGAGGAGATAAGGATTGAAAAGAAGTAGGTGTAAAGTTTAAGCTTTTCAGATGTAATCAGACATATTCAAATGTCTGAATGAATCAGACCCTATTCAGATGTATTCAGACTTCAGATGTCTGAATAAACAAACAGTCTGAATCTGAAAATGTCTGACCGAATCAGACTTCAGACGTATTCAGATCTGAATGAGCTGAAACAAACACAACCTAAGTGAGCAAAAACACAAATAATACAAATTTCAAAAGGAAAGCATAATTATTTGTAAAGCCCAAATAGAATATATACACAACACTATCTTCACCTAGCATATATGTTAGGCAGCATTTTTGCGTGTATATTTGATACAAGTGGAGAACAAAAATTAATTTTCCAATTGACTTTAAACTCCAATCTATCAAAAATCATAATTTCGACAAAACAGCCTGCTTGAACCTTATAAGATGAGTAAACTCAGCAGTCAACGTTCATGTAACCCAAAATCAAACCTAGAGCTCTTATCAAAACAGTAACCGATGCTTCTATTATCAGTAACAAGTATGTGTTAATGTGAAGTAATCTTTTGCAATTCTTTGCGAATCTCTTCTATTAATTGCTCTGCATTTGAATTTCTTTGCTTTGTTCAGCCATACTGTATTAGGGTGCATCTTGTTTAATTGGTATTGGGCTTAATAGCCCATGACATAGGGTGCGTTTGATAGAAATGGGCCAAGGCCCATTGGAGTTGTGTTTGAAATTGGTTTTGTGTATATTAAAAGTTTTACATTTGTGAAATCTATTATGTTTGTGTTTGTTTGTGTGATTCATGGGCCAAGGCCCAAAACCATAAAAAGGGTGCGTATGAGTTCACAGTAAATTACATAGAAAATGTATATATATTTTGTTGGTATAGGGGTGTCGAGGGTGTTCGTTTTGCTTATCCAATTTCGACTTGTCCCGACTCATTACAATTTATTCGGTGACGACATGTAATTTCGTCGTACAAGAATCTAATTTTATAAACATATAACAAGTTGTGACTATTGATTTAAAACTGAATATTTCCTAATAAAAATACACGTTTAAATAAACTAAAACATTTTAAAACTCACTTTTGAAAATCAACGATATACAATTCGTATATTGTTATGTTTAAAAACGATGAAACATATTCGATTACAAACACTTATACAAACTTTATAGCATACAACTGTTAATTTTACGATGTAAACATTTGACATTTAGTCACCTCGGGCATACAAAAACATATACACGGGTCATGCCCGTCTTGCGTCAAAATATATATATTTAGCTTACATTTTTTTTAACCAACAATGAGGAATTTTATTCGTAACTTACAAACGAGAGTATTAAATAAAGTCATTACTTAACTTTTAAATATTTATATGATTGTGATACATATGTATATATACACACTTAGTATTATAATAATGTTCACAAAATCCGTCAATGCGTGATATCTATTTGCAATTATTTTTCCGTACCTCGTCTTTCGGTTATTGTCGAACCGAAGATTTATTCGTCTTTGATATCTTCATTATTGTATACTTATATACTCATACTCTTCCAAGAGCCAATCCTTGCCAACTATTATAAAACGATTTACAATTGAATGCTGCCACACAAGCAACAATAACACAAAACACTTTAAAACTTTTGAGTTTAATTTAATCTCGTTGAGTCTTAAACTTTAACTATGAACTAAAACATGCCTTACTAATCTAGGTCGCGTGTCGGTGCCGCACACTATCACAACTTGACTTTTACTATCAGACTGCTATTTGCTGAGGTGAGTTCATGGCCCCTACCTTTACTTGTTTTATAACTGTTTTGGGGGAGAATACATGCTCGTTTTTAATTAAACTCAATGACTGTTTATTTGAAATATGCAAACTAGATTTGACTGTTTGGCTGAGATACTAGATTGTTTACTCGAATGCGTTATATGTATACATGACACACACATAGACCAGGTGTATTGGACAGGACCAGGCGTAACGGTCACATTACCGGGCGTAACGGTCACATTACCGGGCGTAACGGTCACACTGCCAGGTGTACTGGTCATTACGAGTGAACCGATTAACCAAATATTATAAACTAGTGTTCCACATTTACGAATATTTAAACCTATGAACTCACCAACCTCGTGTTGACACTTTAGCATGTATTTTCAGGTGTAACGCGATAGAACACTATTGGAGGCTTTGGCATGGCATGGCATGTTCATAGACGACTCTGATCTATTTATATGTTGGGACCGCTTATTTATTATGGGCCTTTTTTCCGCACTATATTTTGAATGATGTAAAATTAATGTTTTTGGTAATGAAATTTTCTTCTAAACGGTTGAGGTAAAACAGTTCTTTGTACCTTGTGTTGTGACACAATTGAGTTGCACCTAGTGACATGTATGCTTCCGCTAAACTAGATTTTGGGGGGTGTTACAGATTGGTATCAGAGCCTTGGTTATAGAGAACTGGGTATTTTTCAAACCTAGACTATAACTACTTTTACAAAAGAAAACGAAACCCTATGACCATCACATGCCTGCCTGCCAAGCCTGTTGCCTTAATTACTGTTTTACTTGACATAACCATATGCTATGCTTTACTGTTTGATGATTTACTTGACTCACACTATGTACCAAAAGTATTTTCTACATACTTATATATACATACTGTACTTGTCACAACTTACCTTCCCCGACACAATTTCACTACCCGACTCCGAGTTCGAACGCTCACTCAATTCTTTTGAAACACCTAATTTACCATCATCTAGAAATCCACCAATCCATTTGGTCACGACCTCAACCTATCGCCTTAAAACATGTTTCCGCAAGACATCTACTCTTAGGACACATCACTATTAGGTCTCACTCTTCCTGCATTATTTAAAAGGGACATGTCGTTTGAGAAGCAAGACCTAGTCTCCGCAGCCACGTGACGACTATTATTCTATGACGAGTGTGATTATCTATTCAATTGTGTCTCTTCTTTCATGGTTGATTTTAACCGTGTATTCTACCTGTGATGATTTTACCCTCGTGTGATACCGTTCTCTTTATTTGAAACCTCATTCGTTGTCATCTTTTACGATTTAGATAAATGGCTCCTACAAGAAGAACAACCAAGACCACACGCGGTCGACCTGCTGCTACCACTCTTCCAACTAGGGATGGAGCAAACCCACTTATTGTGAATCAAGCCATGCTAGATCAGTTGGTTAATGACCGTGTAGCAGCAGCACTGGCCGCAGCAAATGTAAACAACTCGACTACTGATTTCGGAACCTCAAGACCTACAAACAACAACAACCGCGGCTGTACCTATCAGGAGTTTCGAAAGACCATGACTGGAAGCTTTGGAGGAATCGAGGGAGCTGTTGTTTTGGTCTGGTGGATTGAAAGGCTGGAGACTGTGTTTCGAATATGTAGTTGTGCGGATGAAGACAGGGTTAAGTATGCATCGTTCACCTTCAAGGATGTTGCTCTAACCTGGTGGAATAACTATCTGAGTTCTGTTGGCTATGACACCGCTTACGTAATGCACTGGGAAAATTTCAAGGAAATGGTACTCAAAAAGTATTGCCCTCGCAATGAGATTAAAAAGTTGGAGGTCGAGTTTTGGAACCTCAAGGTGCAGGGTACCAACATTGCTGCATACAACCAACTCTTTCAAGAGTTGGCTTTACTGTGCCCTGAGATGGTCCAAACTGAAGCTCCCTTACTGGAGAGGTACATTGGAGGATTACCCCCATTCATCAAGGGTAATGTCACCACCTTCAAGGCTGCTGATCTCCATCAGACTATGGAAGTGGCCAACAAGCTAATGGACCAAGTAATCGAGGATACTGCCGAGAAGGTGGTAGATAACAAAAGGAAATGGGATGATCACTCCGGAAACAACAATAATAACCAAAACAAGCGACAAGAGGCCGCCAAGGTCTATACTGCTAGGTCGAGAGAGAGGAAAGGTTATGCAGGAACTTTACCCAAGTGCAACAAGTGTCGATTTCACCATAATGGACCTTTCCCCACTCAGTGTTGGAACTGCCAAAAGATCGGACACAAAGCCAAAGATTGCAAGGCTCCCACCCTCGTGATGGACCCGAATGTTATAATAACCTGCTATGAGTGTGGAGTGATAGGGCACTTCAGGAGTGAATGCCCAGAGCTGAGGAATCAGAATGGAGGAAGAACTCGTGGGAACGCATACGCGATAGAAGGAGGAGAAGCTCGCCAGGACCTCAACAACGTCACGGGTGATAACAATGTTTAAGAAGAGAGAGTTCCCGGCTTCGCATAATAAGACCTAAGTCTAGACCCTCTTGGATTGTATTTCCTCGAGTATTTGTACCTTCTTAAAGATTTTATTTTTCATTGCATTGTATGGATCTTCATATGATGAATTCCCGATCTTTTGTGTCAAGGCGTTATGATGACTTCTTTCCGTTACGCTCTCCATTATACAAACCATATTTTAAATTTTCCTTCAAACTATTATGCTATCGTCTTATATACGGTCGTGCTCCTTTATAAACTATTTTGATTACTATCTTACAAACGGAATAGCCGATACTGTTTCAAACTCAATACTATCTTGACTAAACCGAACATGACATCATCAATCCTTAATTAAACATAGCCTGATCACCTATGTTTAACTCAGGAAAGATCATGCTATGATGGGAACAGTCACCTCAAGAATTTTGTACTTCAAAGTGAAAAATTCACATCTCAACTGTCAAAGTTCAATAGTTTCTCTGAAAGGTCTCGAATTCATGTAGGAACGTGAAAACGAAAATCAAGAGTAAATACCCACACCTTTACTCCAATCCATCGGGTAACTCTAAGTGAAAACCGAGGACGGTTTTCCTTCTAAGGCGGGAAGGATGTGACAAACGGTAATTTTCCCACTAATATTTTAATAATAAATATTAATTTATTATTACCTGATTGATAAATTAAGCATTTATATGCTTACACAACTATTTCGGGAAGCAAACCCGCACACTGTAACACACAGTAACTCACCGAAACTATTTAATCTCACCAGAAACAGTGAATTTTCCACTTTCTCACATTTACAGACTATAACATAATGAAAGTAAGAGGTTATCTCACTTTTCCCGAAAAACGATACCAGACGCGTACCGACACCACATTAGTAACGGTTTAATCTCATAAATTATTTTAGAGTCAATAAATTTTTATTTTTATACCAGTTTTATGAAAACGTCTCCAGAATTATATTTTCCGTGTTTATATCAAACCGGGAAAACACGAATAATCCTCAACTCAACGGGACACGGGGTACACAAACTACGCCCTAATATATATTAAACCAAACTAATCTTAGCCCTTAGAACCGTCCACATACATCCCCCTTATCTCTTTCAATGTTTTTTTCTTTCTCTTTCTGGTTCTTTCTCCATCACAGCACAGAGTCACAGACCATCATATATCACCATCAAACTATACTTTTCAATTCTCTCAATACTTTTGGTCGCTCTCACATACCCTTTCTCAGGGTCAACGTTGCCTAGAGACTGAAGAAGAGGGCGAGATTAGCTCGAAACGGTTACTCCCCACCTCCCAAGACTAAAAAGTGTATCGAAGATTTTCCTTATTGTTTTCTTTTTATTGTGAACCGATTCCCAGTAGATCCACAAACTCAAACGCATCACAATAGTCTTCCAAGGTCTGAGGTTTCAAGAGTATTGATCTAGGAATCGGTGTGGGTGGATTCTCTTGGAATCGGGTTTGGATTACTTGATTTTGTGTCTGGTTGTTTTGCCTATGTCAAATCGATCTTCTTGAAACATTGTAAGGATACTGAAAATTATTTCATTTTGATTTTCTGGTTTGATTTCACTCTTGATGTTATTGAAGTCTTGTTGATTATAGTCTTGTTTGGATTAAAATGAATCGATCGATTTTATTTTTATTCATACGATTGGTAAATTCTCGGTTGTTATTTGATTCTTGTGTGGCAACTTATAATGGTAAAATTGAAAACAGAAATCAGACTTATAGCGGCTTGAAAATGGATTAAAACATGTTCTACTAATTTTCTTTTGTGTGATTAAACTCGATTTAAAAATGGTGTTGTGTGGTTTGTTTGATTCTGTCTCGGGTTGAATTTGGATTGCGTATTAAATGACTTTGGTCTCGATATGGGTTGAAATTTGCTCTATCCGAACTGATTTTGGTATAACTTATTCAGCTGTAGCTTATTTGGAGTGTGTTTGATTGATCCAATAGTAATAAGCTCATAAGAGCTTATCGAGTTGTCTGTTATTTTTCTTTTGGTCATAGTACAGAAACAATATCCACGCGGGTTCTTGGTTTAGCTCAGGTCAGTCGCAACACTATGGGTGAGTCTTGGTCTCGGTTAAACATAAAAACAAAAGAAGTGTTTACACTTGGTTTGCGATGGTAAATATGTTGTGTTTGTGTGATCTCGGTCGTGTTGCGCATGCGTTATAGTGTTAACAAGTCAAAGGGAGTGTTTGATTTGATTTACAAATAAGTAACTGTTAGTGTGTCCTGGTGTTCTTGTTCAAATCAGTTAGGGTGTTCCTGTATTTCTGTGTATCAGTCACAAGAGGGTGTTTAGGTAAAAAGTTTGGCTACAGATATTTTACATAAGAATTTAAGTGAGCAAAAACACAAATGATACAACTTTCAAAGGGAAAGCAGAATTATTTGTAAAGCCCAAATACAATATATACACAACACTATCTTCACCTAGCATATATGTTAGGCAGCATTTTTGTGTGTATATTTGATACAAGTGGAGAACAAAAATTAATTTTCCAATTGACTTTAAACTCCAATCTATCAAAAATCATAATTTCGACAAAACAGCCTGCTTGAACCTTATAAGATGAGTAAACTCAGCAGTCAACGTTCATGTAACCCAAAATCAAACCTAGAGCTCTTATCAAAACAGTAACCGATGCTTCTATTATCAGTAACAAGTATGTGTTAATGTGAAGTAATCTTTTGCAATTCTTTGCGAATCTCTTCTATTAATTGCTCTGCATTTGAATTTCTTTGCTTTGTTCAGCCATACTGTATTAGGGTGCGTCTTGTTTAATTGGTATTGGGCTTAATAGCCCATGACATAGGGTGCGTTTGATAGAAATGGGCCAAGGCCCATTGGAGTTGTGTTTGAAATTGGTTTTGTGTATATTAAAAGTTTGAGTGGAGTTATTCTACATACAATAAAACACTCACATACCAAGGGACAAATCCCACCCATTGATTTAAATTTAATCAATGGCTCAGATCAACTAAAAAAATACACTCAGGGGCAATTTTGTAAACTTTAAAAAAAAAAAAAAAAACACGCTCCTCACACAAATCCCCCAAATTGTTCACCACAAACACACGCACACAAAACACACACAAACACATATTACTCTCTGATCGCCGGTTAACAGTGACGTCGTCATCATCATCATCATCATCATCATCAAATTTAACCGAATAACAGATTCAGTTACAATCTAACAAACCTTACAAGCGGATCTATTTATGTAATTATATTCAATTGTCGGCTAATTTACAGTTTTACCATTATCAATCGATTGATCATCTATTGATATGTTGATTATTTGTGTCAAAATTGATTAGTTTTATTGAAACCCTAATTTTTGAAATTGTGATGTTATGTATTGTTAGGATGATGTGGTTTGTGTGATTTGAATAGGTATTGGTGTTCTCGTAGCGATTTTGGCCGAGTTGACCTGAATTAGGGCTTGTATATGTACAAAGGCTTTTTAGGAAGTTGTTAGATTGCTTATTTGAGGTAAAATAGTAGAATAAGCAGGTATTCTTATTTGAGAATTATGGAATTAAATAGTGATTCTAGGTAGATGATTGCTTATCTGCTTACAGAATCAGTTTTGTGACTCTTCTTCTTAAAAGTGATTGTAGGTAGATTGTTGGATATGTGATGCTAGCATGATTTATATTCACTTGTTTAAATAGATATATATGTTTTCGTTGGCGCAAGTTGACCTGGCTTGTTTACATACAAAGGTTATTTAGGAGTTTGCTTATTTTGAGTTATAATAAGCAGTTTCTGATCATCAATGTGAGATGCAATAAAATGTGATATATCACATATCACCTGTGATATCACATATCACATGTGATATCACCTGGTTATATACAGGTGATATCATCTGTGATATCACACCGGTGATATCACACCTGTGATATCACCTGTGATATCACATGTGATATCTGATATAACATGTGATATCACATGTCACAGAAGCCGAAAACCACATAAACTATAAGCTTAAAAAAAACATTCTTTAGCTTATGCTTATGGTTTAATGGTTACCTCTTAAAATGTGAATTGCAGACAAAGAGGATGAAGAAGGCTGGTATAGTTGGAAAGTACGGTAAGCGTCGTCTTTCCTTTCTCTTTTTCGTTATCGTTGTGTTTTGCTGATTGTCGATATAGGCTAGTAATATAAATGCTACTGTATTATTATGCTGATATATGTCCACAGCCGCATCACATAAACATTGGGTGTAGGATAGCGTTTTATTATATAGTAGCTCAAAACTATTAGAGTATCATGTTTGCTAATGTTACAAGTTTCTTACAATGTTCCAATGCTTTTGACTCTTGCTAGGTACCCGTTATGGTGCTAGTTTGCGAAAGCAGATCAAGAAAATGGAAGTCAGCCAGCACAGCAAGTACTTCTGTGAATTCTGCGGCAAGGTATAATTTCTCGATTAGTTTCCTAATGTATTTGCTTCTGGCCATCTGTTATTAAATTTATTTACTTGAAAACACAGTATGCGGTGAAGAGAAAGGCTGTTGGGATTTGGGGTTGCAAGGACTGTGGCAAAGTCAAAGCAGGCGGTGCTTACACCTTGAAGTAAGTAACAATCCTATTTTCTCCCTCAATAAGTCTACTTGTAGCATCACCTTGCAATCAATGGATAAATTAACGAAAAGGCAAAAGAGAATAATATGTATCTTCCACGCCCTCTATATCACATATCACATGTAGGGGTGTGATTCAGGTTGACCCGGTCGGGTTCGGGTCAACTCGGGTCGGGTCAACTCGGGTCAAGGCCCCTAAAAAAATACCCGAACCCGACCCTGTTTGAACTCGGGTCAATTCGGGTCGGGTCAATTCGGGTCTCGGGTCAACTCGGGTCGGGTCAATTCGGGTCGGGTCAGCTCGGGTTTGGGGTCAACCCGAGTTTTTGCCTTGTAAATTGTCAGTTTTCTCGGGTCAATCGGGTTCGGGTCGGGTCAAGGCTCCTAAAAACATACCCGAACCCGACCTTGTTTAGAACTCGGGTCAATTCGGGTTGACCTGATTGACCCGAATATAAATTCGGGTCAATTCGGGTTGACTCGAATTGACTCGGGTCGGGTTCGGGTCGGCTCGGGTTCGGGTCGGGTCGGCCCGAATGACACCCCTAATCACATGTGATCACATGGTGATATATCACATATCACCTGTGATATCACAAGTGATATCACCTGTGATATCACATGTGATATCGTGATATCACCGGTGATATCACATGTAATATCACATGTGAAGAGGGTGAAAATGAATTGCAACCTGCTTTATGGGAGGATTTAGAGTTGAGAGGATTTTTGCCCCTAAAAGCAGCACAAACTTTTTAAGATTTTTCAAGCAAGCATACTAACAGCAAGAAAGATAAAGTAGCGCGTGTAAAGAGGATTTTAGCTGCAGGAAAAGTCATTGCAGATAAGATAACCATTGACCACAAAAAGGTTAGATATGATTCGAATTCGAAGAAGTTTGTTATTGGTGTCGAGACTAAAAAAGACATAGTTACCGGTAAATCAAATGGGGGTATTAAAGAAGGTGATGTGACTGCAACCAAGATAGTCACCCCACCAAAGGCGGAATCGCATGTGGATTTTGAAGATGATGATGAAGTGATTGTTTTTAAACCGACTGTGATTGATAATCGAACTGAAATGCTAGCTCCAAAAGAGAGCCATCAAGAAGGGTTGCAACATGTGCAAAATAAAGATACTGGTAGTTCTCAGTTTGCAGCACCTGTTTCAGTTCCACATTCAGTTTACACTAATTCACAATCCGTGCTGCCAGTTAACAATTTTCCACAAAGCATTGGGCAGTCATTTCAGTTCCAGTCTCCAATGTGGTCTAACAACAATCAAGTTGCGGTTTCAATTGCTGGTGGATTAAAAGGTTTGACCTTGATGGAAAACGGGCATGTAGGTAATCCTGGAATGCACAGAGATATGCAGATTTTAAATGCTACAGGTGTCCGTGAAAGTGGTTCGGTGTATGGTGGAACATCTCAAAGTTTGGTGGGACCCTCTGTGATTGATGATGCAAATGGATCCTTCAGAGAACCTATTACTCATATAAATACAATCTAAGTTCAGTTTGTTACCTGTTGATGATGACTACGTATCACAATGTCAGAGGTTCAGCATTCTTAAACAACAATGATTATATGTCTTGTTTAACACTGAGATTTGGCATGTAGATGAGATATTCTTACATGTTTTATCATGTCACGATGATGCAGGAATTACGGTAAACGGTTGAAACACAAATGGGGTCGAATGCCAAACACGTGCATCCCTTGGCCTTCTTCTTTAACAGGTTTAGACTCCGTACATGCTTATATTTATGTGTGTAGACAATGTATTTGTTTCATTTATTTTACATGTTTGAATTATACGTCTGAAGTTCTTTTTCTTGTACTGATAAAACCTTTTTACTGTTACATTTGTATGCAGATACAGAGCATAAGGACGCGCCTTTTTTCACATTGATGAACATCCTCACCTTTTGAGAGGTATATTATCACATTCTATGCTAACCCTTTATTACTTTATCCCAGTAAATTTAGTTTCCAAACAAATATCACTCTTTGACATGTGCATAAAGCTGCTCATATAACTCTTGTTTCATTTTTTGATGGCTGAATGTATAATTTTGCCATGAACTGAGAACGTTGGGTCATAACTCCTTAATTTGGGAAGGAAGTGTTTGTAACACTCCTTTTTGTCCAAACAGTCCATATTTAGCAACATATATTCTCTTCCCCCTTCATACAACACTACGTTTGTAGTTTGCCGAACAACCTTAAATTCTGTAAAATGCCAATAAAGTCTCAACAAGATCAATGGAGGCCACACTACTGCAAATTGCTGTCATTTACACTTGATCTTGAAAAAAGAATGAATGTACCATTCTTTTTGTTTTCTCTAGTTGAGTAGTCTGGTGGTCTTATTGATACTTTTTGCTTTCTTTGGCGGCCTTTTTGTACATTATCCGTGAACATTATTGTCTACGGGCAAGAACGGTTCTCGCTTCTCAAATTTTAATCCGTTGCTTCACATATTGTCATATTTCTATAATAGTCACCCATCTCAACCAAAATGTATTTAAAAAGAGGACTAGCAACATGGAGGAGTTATACCTCAAATGTTTAAATGGATAAAGTAGCATTAATCAATAAAGCATCTTGTGATGCGTCACAAATTACTTGAATATTGCATTTTGCTGCCTTAAAATGTGTTTGATAAATAATATGTTGGCATACAGGTGACGGCTAAAATCAGATGTGTAGTTCGGGTAGTGGCAATATTTCCAGGTCACCCTAGCTACTTTCGTTCTCGGTGTGGCACTTACAGGATTAGGCTCACCCTTGAAGATCAACGGGTTAGTTTTTGCATCCCCTAACATGTCAGCGGTCACACCCTGGGATACGGTTGCCTTAAAATTTGCAGAATTAGCCTTCATTGATTTTAGTGATTTTAAATGTTCAGCTTCCAGTGACTTGAGACGCTTTTGACGTTCCTACAAAGACGTGATTTCATATAAATTCTAAGCACAAGGTATACATTAGACGTCATCAGAATACAGTATATACCTTTTCAATTGCAATTTTTCTTTTTGTATCTTCTCCTAATTCGCATCATCAATAATTCTGCGAATTTTCTTCTTTCGTCTCCTTTTGCTGATGTTAGGCAAGAATAATACTGCGAATTTTGGGAACGTCGTCTCTGTGTTATCTCAACTCAGCTCTTTGATGCTTCAGTAGTTAGGAACAAGATAGTCAATTTGTAATGGTCTTTCAACTTTATCTGACTTCTCATCTTTTGACCACAGAAAAAAAGTGTACGATACTGGTAGTGTCAAGGTCATGGTGACAACAAGTGAGATCTCTCATGAAGACGACACTTTGGATGTAAACCAGAGGGTTGACGAAGTACCCAAATCGAACTCAGGACCCGAAAAGAAGCAAAATTTGCCAGTGATCAAGAAGAAGCCGTTCAAGAAAGTTGAGAAAAGAAGATTACGGCCAAAGAATTTAACCAAAAGAGATAAAAGAATGGGCATGAAAGTCGAAAAGAGGCGCTAGTAGTTTGAAAACTTGTCAGATTTTCAGAAACTCTCATTTTGTAACCTTGAAATGGTCAAAAATTTTTTAAGTGTTATGCAGATTATATCTATTTATTCATGGTATACAAGATGTGGATTCCTTTGCAATTGCTTTAATGCTAGATTTATGTCATTTTGTGCAATATAGCTCTGTTTGTTCATTAAAAAGTCAAGCCCAGATGTTTGTTGCAACTGACTCTGTCAAAGATGTGACAATAATTTGCAAAAGGGTAATTCCCATTTTATTCATTTTGCTCAAACTTGTAAAGTATTAGACTATAGGTTGTATCCATTTATGTCACCTAACACAATGCACAATATATCTATCTACCCATTATTACTATTTGAAGTGAGTCTTTTTTAAGGTTGGCTTTTTTCATGTTGCTTATTGTGTAGAATTTTAAGCTTATTTTTTTTGCTAAATACTTGTTGTTACCTACTTACATTATGAGGTATCACCTGTGATACAAAATAACTTATTCGGTATCACCTGTGATACAAAATAACTTATCAGGTATCACCTGTGATACAAAATAACATATTAGGTATCACGTGTGATACCTAATAAATTATTTTGTATCACAGGTGATACCTAATAAATTATTTTGTATCACAGGTGATACCTCATAATAAATTATTTTGTATCACATGTGATATCACAAGTGTTTGAGCTTCTTCACATGAGATATCACCGGTGATATCACAGGTGATACCTAATAAGTTATTTTGTATCACAGGTGATACCTAATAAATTATTTTGTATCACAGGTGATACCTCATAATAAATTATTTTGTATCACATGTGATATCACAGGTGTTTGAGCTTCTTCACATGGGATATCACCGGTGATATCACAGGTGATACCTAATAAGTTATTTTGTATCACAAGTGATACCTAATAAAGTAAACAGTCTAGGCATAACTATTTCCCAAACTGCAGGAAAATGTAATGTAATAATCGTTATGAAAAGTACTATTTTGAATCATTAAATGTGAGATAGTAACCATTTACACAATTTGTTGCATTGAATGGTTACAAATTGCATATTTTGGTAAGATATTACAAGTATTTTGCAATAAAAGGTTCGAATGTATGTTGCGCATATCATTGAGAAGGTGAATAAGTTGTTGCAGTAAAAGGTTACAAATTTGCATTGTTTGGTAAGAAACTGCGAGGTTACAATAAATGGTCAATGATGTACATACAATAAATGGTCAATGATGTACATTGCATATATCAGTAAGAGGTGAATGGTACATCGCATTTTCTTGCTGTTTGCCCTTACAAGCATGTTACATACTAGCAAGCGCTCTCAATAGTGTCGATTTTCCTGACTTCTCCAACAAGCCTGGATTTTGTCTCACGAAAGCGTTCAAAAGCCGGCGATGCTTCTCAGCAAACCTAGAAAACATCACAGCACCGTCAACTCCAGGCCGCACTTGGTGATGAACTTCCAGATAATTCCTTAACTTCACTTGCTGTTGCATAGGCATCATCTTGTTGTAAAAGAGAACTACTTGCCTGAAGCTTTTCACATAGGACCAAAAAGGCCTCAATGAAGGGCAAAAGTCTCTGGGTTCCAGGGGGTAGAGGAGGAGAAGAAGCACCGGTACCCTGCACATGCTCACTCGTATTCGCATTTGACATAACAGAAGACAACGAGCCTTGTGCCAGCTATGACTCGGTCACACTTATACACTCGCTCAGTTCATGCCATAATGGCTCAAGTGAAAGATTTAATTTCCACATAGTGACATGCTCTTGATTGTCATCGTTTTTTGCAATCTTGTCATCTATATCGGGTACAGTGAGTGAGCTAAGTGTTTGCAGGATTCTAAGAACAGCAGCCCCAGCCATGGAACCCGAGCTCAAACCTAGCATTTGTGTGTTTCTAAGTGTGATGAGTTCACTAATGGCGGACCCACTTAAACTATGAGCTAAATCTGAAAGCTCTACAATAAAGAATTTTCTATGTGATGAAGCAACTGAGGCCAACTTCTTTAGAACTTCCCCGGTAAGCAGATAAACTTTGTCGGATAGCCTAATGAAAAGAATATTCAAAGTATTAAGCTTTAAGTTATGCAACACGTAAATGATATAACTGCGAATTAAATATTACCCCTCGTGGCCAAGAAGGCTGCATAGATTATGCAGATCAGTTTGTGGTAGCTTCATAAAAATGTCATTCAAGTTAACTTTTTTCAGATCGTCTGATGTGGCCTGATTTGGTTCTGCTACTGCTGAAGAAGAATCTTCCTGAGGTTGAGAAACGGCTTCTTGAACTTGGGAACTGGCCACTGGTTTTTCGGTATGAGACTGGGACTCTAACTTTGAAGCAGCAGTGGATACAACCACTTGAAGTAGACCCATCACCTGCACGGTAAGTATATACAGTGAATGTTAAACCTACACATTCCAAATCACTGACTCTGGAACTATTAAGACATTAAGCAAGTTTACCACTTAAAATTGAAAGAATGAAAAAGATGTACGCTTGAAACATTGCAACATTAAAGACAACTAAAATACCTGTTCTAGATGGGCAATGCTGCGAAGGAAGAGAGGCTGCTTCAAGAGTTTGACAAATACTAGTATAGGAATATCACCTTCCGATCCAACAGGATGAGAGATTTCTCCTCCTTCAACAACCTTCTCTTTTCCCTTATCATTCTTCTTATCATGGTAATTGGAATTGAAGGACTCCGGAACAAGTGAAGATCGAATCAAAGTAGAACAACAAATTAGCTACGGAAGAATGATTTGTAGCCAAGTACTATCATGTCTTAATACATAATGCATCGCCTAAGATTTCTCCTCCATTTTTTCTGTGAGCTATTCTTGCAGCGCCTCACATTTCTGCCGGCACTGAGCTACTATCATGTTTATGTTGAATTGCATGTCTAGTTCCTTTTGTCCAATGGTGAACATGGATCTTCTATATGCACTCTTCATTACTTAATGTATGAAAGAAAAGATATATGAAAATAGTACATAATGCATCAAGATATGATACAAGAATGCTAACTTCGAACTGATATTCAGAGGCAAAATTACAATACAACCAGACAGCTATACCCCCTATCGTCTATTATGCATGTTGGTTGAAATGAGGAATCTTAGTGGAATGTGATTATCTTTGTACATATAGATACCTGATTTCATGAAAACTTATGAATACTACAAATTAAAAGGATCTTGTTTCAAAGTGACATAAGCAACCCCAAACATCTTACTTCAAATTGAACGCAACTTCAATAATTTCACGATACAGCAAGGTGTTTTCTCGGTATTCCACATTGCTCATCGTACAAAATCATGCCAATTTGTCATTTAACTTCGTATACTATTCCCTTTCGATCACGTAAAAAATCACTAAAAATATACAAACGTCGTGGCTGCTAAACATAGTCCTACTCCAAAACATCAATAAGTAAAAAATCATACATACATGTTCAATCATAGGTATCAGAATTTCATCAAGAGACTCGTTCTTATCATAATTTAATCTGCTTGAATTTCATCAAGTGAAACACACATATTGTGCATTGATAATTTCATCAAGTAAAAAATAAATGCACATTTGAAAAATAAAAAATATGACATATAAGCACGTTATACCTCCAAACTCATACGATACAAAGACGGATCATGACACACTGTAGCTCATGTTCTATGTTCTGCTATATCCTTGGGATAACCAATTGCTATATCCTTGGGATAACTGAAGTACTAGGTTCTATCATATGCTACAAAACTGAATATGCGCCATTTCAACAGCATATTACTAGACGTCTCAATCTAATGTTGCACTCTAAAGCAAAACTATCTCTCCTACCAAACCTACAAAACATCCTCCTACCAAATATCGCTATCATTAGACGTCTCAACCCAATGGAACAATATTATTTGACGTCTAAATTTTGCGCCTAAACTATTCTCAACGCAAAATGTACAATCTATCACTGCTGATATCACAATTCATATGCATATAAATTCGTCATAATTCAACTATCATACGTAAGAGACACAATACAAGTTAAAGCGAGATTACCTTATGCGAGCAAAAATTAACCTGTAATTTGATCAATCTGCTCAAATCAAATCATAGCAGATATATCAATTAAAATCATGACTAAAGCATCAGGTTAAAGCAAATCTATTAAAAACGTGAATACCGGAGGAGTCGCGGTGGTTTCTCGGTGTGTCGCGGTGGTGTTGCGGTAGAGTAGCGGTGGGATTGCAGATGTGTTACGGTGGAGTGGCATATCCTCATGTTGTTTATCTTCTCCACCGATTTAGGGATTTGATAAGTGGAAGGAAGGTGGAAGGAAGGTGGAAGTTGCGGTGGTGTCACGGTGGAACGGTGGAAGTTGATGAGAGAAACACGTTTTGTATGTGTTTTTGGTGAGAGAATAAATGATAATTTTTTTAATTTTGTGTTTATATAGTTGACAATTATACCCCTGTAGTATAAATAATGAATTTAATCTCAGCCTTTAGATCAAAATGAATGGAAGGTTGGGATTGGTCCCTTTGTATCTGAGAATTGTTTTGTCCTCAAATGATCTTAGATCTAAAAGTTTTACATTTGTGAAATCTATTATGTTTGTGTTTGTTTGTGTGATTCATGGGCCAAGGCCCAAAACCATAAAAAGGGTGCGTAGTTCACAATAAATTACATAGAAAATATATAGTATTATAGATATATTTTGTTGGTATAGGGACGTCGAGGGTGTTCGTTTTGCTTATCCAATTTCGACTTGTCCCGACTTATTACAATTTATTCGGTCACGACATGTAATTTCGTCGTACAAGAATCTAATTTTATAAACATGTAACAAGTTGTGACTATTGATTTAAAACTGAATATTTCCTAATAAAACTACACGTTTAAATAAACTAAAACATTTTAAAACTCACTTTTGAAAATCAACGATATACAATTCGTATATTTTTATGTTTAAAAACGATGAAACATATTCGATTATAAACACTTATACAAACTTTATAGAATAAAACTGTTATTTTTACGATGTAAACATTTGACATTTAGTCACCTCGGGCATACAAAAACATATACACGGGTCACGCTCGTCTTGCGTCAAAATATATATATTTAGCTTACATTTTTTTTAACCAACAATGAGGAATTTTATTCGTAACTTACAAATGAGAGTATTAAATAAAGTCATTACTTAACTTTTAAATATTTTTATGATTGTGATACATTTGTATATATACACACTTAGTATTATAATAATGTTCACAAAATCCGTCAATGCGTGATATCTATTTGCAATTATTTTTCCGTACCTCGTCTTTCGGTTATTGTCGAACCGAAGATTTATTCGTCTTTGATATCTTTATTATTGTATACTTATATACTAATACACTTCCAAGAGCCAATCCTTGTCAACTATTATAAAACGATTTACAATTGAATGCTGCCACACAAGCAACAATAACACAAAACACTTTAAAACTTTTGAGTTTAATTTAATCTCGTTGAGTCTTAAACTTTAACTATGAACTAAAACATGCCTTATTAATCTAGGTCGCGTGTCAGTGTTGCACACTATCACTACTTGACTTTTACTATCAGACTGCTATTTGCTGAGGTGAGTTCATGGCCCCTACCTTTACGTGTTTTATAACTGTTTTGGGGGAGAATACATGCTCGTTTTTAATTAAACTCAATAACTGTTTATTTGAAATATGCAAACTAGATTTGACTGTTTGGCTGAGATACTAGATTGTTTACTCGAATGCGTTATATGTATACATGACACACACATAGACCAGGTGTATTGGACAGGACCAGGCGTAACGGTCACATTACCGGGCGTAACGGTCACACTGCCAGGTGTACTGGTCATTACGAGTGAACCGATTAACCAAATATTATAAACTAGTGTTCCACATTTACGATTATTTAAACCTATGAACTCACCAACCTCGTGTTGACACTTTAGCATGTATTTTCAGTTGTAACGCGATAGCAAACTATTGGTCATGGACGCCTCTGATCTATTTATATGTTGGGGCCGCTTATTTATTATGGGCCTATTTTCCGCACTATATTTTGAATGATGTAAACTTAATATTTTTGGTAATGAAATCTTCTTCTAAATGGTTGAGGTAAAACCGTTCTTTGTACCTTGTGTTGTGACACCAATTGAGTAGCACCCCAGTGACATGTATGCTTCCGCTAAACTAGATTTTGGGGGGTGTTACAAAATCTTGACTTGGAGACCTGTAAATATGTTTCTTTTTAATTGTTAACTTTGACTTACAATAGCCTTGTAATTACTCAATTTCATCTTCATCTGTCCATAGCCTCTGAAACAACCTCCGTGAGTCAGCGACGGTTGTCGACGGCGTAACGGTGACAGTTGTTGTTGTGGTTACCGGTGCGGTGACGGTTGGAGTTTCAGCGACAGTGATGGTGACTTCGCCGGAATCGTCTTCTTATTCGTCGTTGTTGATTAGGTTAACGTCTTCTTCTTCGTCTTTGTTGAGATGATGTCGTCATTTTCTTCAATGAGGTATGTGTTTGTATTTGTGTGTGTTTTTAGTGTGTGTTTTTTATGGGGGAGATTTTTATGAGGAATATGTTTGGGACAACATTATTTATATCTCCTTATGTTTTAATGATGATAAATAAACATTCGAAACAAATAAAATCACAAACGTTAGCCAAAATCCTCCCGACCCAATAACTGGGCCTGGCGCGCTGCCGGCGCTCCGACGCGCCAGCCCACTGTATTGGTCGGGACGAATTTGAAACTCGGCTTTCCCCTTACCCGACAAATGTGGATCTTTCAATATAGGTATGAATATGTTATGTGCTTCATTGCGAACACTCGAAACGATTTTTAGAATTAGAGGGATCCAAATTTATAACCTCCCATTTTTGGCAAAACTCCAACTCAAGTATTTTGATAAACGCCTCTAGCCAAGTCTTTTCTAAACCTAGGGGACTTATATATTTCACGTGACATCAAGTGAAAGTATTCATATGACCATAATCCGTGTTTACGTCTTCTCTAATCACGTAACGAGTTTACTCCCTTATTGGTCAAACTAAGTCAAAGGTCCCTTTGCGTAAACGCATCCTTTCCCGTTATGGGATATGCTTTACAATGATTCAAAAAACTTAGCTTGTTGCATCAAGATGATTATTGATTACGTCGAGTCGTGGAAATTTACGTATTATGAAATTATGAATACTCGACGTTGAGCTACTTGAAACTATAAGTAACCTTTGCTTTTCTCAACCAATAATCATCTTTGTCAATTCTTTTCTTTCTTAATGACAAAGTGATTAAGTCATAATCAATCCTTTGATTAATCTCAACACCAAACAAAACCTCCAACCATTTCAAAATCCTCCCAAATCTTATCCGCAACATTCTCTTAATATTCCCTTACACCTTTGGTACATTCATGTACTTCTTGTCACCTATATACCTACACCATATCTTCCAAACATTCCCTTCTCAAAATTCAAAATTCAAATTTTGAATACAAGCCAAAGGCTCCCTATTACCTCAACATCACATCTTCATCCAACTCACTCTTACACACATATAATTCACTCCCTTACATACAACCTCCTTCACTCTCTACCTCTCCTCACATTTCAAATTTGAATCCTTTTCTTAGGCTCCCCATCAAATCACTTACACATCCAATCCAACTCATCTCAACCCTTCATCTCCCCTTTTTCATCAAGCAAAGCATATTCTTGGAATATCCTCTTCTTAACCCAACTATGCTTACTCATCCAACTCAACCATGGTTTGTTCTAACCCAACCTCACTCTCTCACTTCCCTCTCACACATTTGAATTTCAAATTCAAATCTTCCCTCTCTCTATCTCTAACATCCACACTTTCTTTCCAAGAAAAAGAATATTCCCATGGCATATTCTTTCTCTCTTATCTATGCCATGTGAGGAATACCCAAACTACCCCTATCCAATTATCCCATCTACCCTTCTATCTCTGATAATTGGTTTCACTTACACTTCACAAATCATTTTTACAAAATGGCTATTTGAGTTGGTAGACCTTGGGGATGAATAATGTAAAGGTCTAAATGTGTGAAGTACAATTGAGGGTTTAGCAAGGTTGGGTATTTAAAAGACCAAGATCCCAAAAAATATTTACTAGGTCTCCTGGCGCGCAGCTGGCGCTCCGGCATGCCAGCGGCGCGCCAGCCTCGGTAAATTTTTACCAACTTGGGATCTTAGCCTATAAATACCCACCCTTGCCTCTTGTATTCCTCATCCCTTGCCATTATTCTTTCTCTCTAATTTCTTTTCTCTCAATCCTCTAATTCTCTCTTGTGTTCTTAATCTATCACATAACATTCTTTGAAAGAACACATATTCTTGCAAGGGAAGAATCACAAGAATCTAATCCACTCTTGTGATTGTGTCGAGGGTCTTCTTATCTATACCCTTTCTATTACAATCGAGTCTCTAGGTTAGGTTAGGGCTTGATTGAACAATCAAACACTTATTCATTCAATTTGATTGTAAGGGAAGTCTTGTGTCGAGGTGACCAAGCCTAGATCATTGGGGATCTAGTTGGGGTTTGATACTTTCGGTGGGAAGTCTTTGTGGTCTTAGTGGTCTTTATGGTTAAGTCGAATCACGAGTCCTTGAGGGTGGTTTTCGAGGGCGAAATACCGTTGGGAGTAGCTCTTCTTTATGAGCGCTGATCTTAGTGTATATCGGTGGAGTGAAGTTGTACCGGTTTGTAGTCCACCGGAAGGATTATACTTAGTGAATAGTATAGTGTCGTGGATTCGCAATTGGACGTACGGATGGTATAAACCCTCCATCCCGAACCAGTATATATCTTGGTGTCATTTACTTGTTTTATATACTTTGGATTGTGATTGTGTTAGTGGGTGTTGTCGTATAAACCACGTGGTACTCTTTTAGGCTTAAAGTTTTTAAACATTTAAAAAGCTGAAGAGACCGTATTCACCCCCTCCTCCCTCTACGGTTCTACAGAATAGATGTATGGGAAAATGAATATAAGGTTGGAGATCTAGATAAAAAATGAATGACTATGATCAATTTGTAGGCTTTTTAGAATTCTCACACGTTTTATTTGATCGGCTACTATGTGTCAAAAAAACAAAATGAAACCCTAGTACATTTTATTATTAAGGAAATGATATTACTTATGCTACATGGTCTAGTAATATATATAACAATGAAAAAAATAGTTATTTTACATACCGAACTTTTTTTCACATATTAATGGACAAATCTCAGACATTCATTTTTCTGTTGAGAAAAAAATGGGAGATTAATGAATATTTAAATTAAATGTTCAATTAAACCTATTTTTTATAATTTAAATTTCTCATAAACCGTTTATCGTTGGACAAAACAAATTATACTTATATAACGAGCATTTATTATATTTATATACACGGGCACTTTGATATACTTTCGATAAACTTTTTTTTGTCATTTTTTTTACGTTTTATTTTCGGTATTAAAATTCACATGACATATCACATGTGATATAACACAAATATCTAAATTCAGACACTAAACATCTGTAATGAAATTTTGTTGTTCCCGTTACACGGTTAAAATTAACTACAAAGTTAAGCTAAACGTGTTCCATAGCTTAGTAATGTATTGATTATCTAGACAAATAAGTAAAAACGTAAAGGATAAAGACAAGAGTTTTTCAACGTTTAAATTCTTATTAGAAGTTAATCAAAAGAATCTATACCCAAGTGTTTGCGGAAAAAACACTTGGGATTGAAATGACAAGTATGGTATTGTCTCCTCTCTAAACTTAAGCTAAGCTTAAGTGGCAACTATCAGGAACCACTGAGCTATCTCAGGGACAAGGTTTCTATATGGAGGAGTAAAAGTGATTTGTGAATGTCTAAGCATTAATTGCAAAAACTTGTCCACTTTTACTCCATCTTATGATCCTATTTATAGACAAGTAAAAGAGCAACCGTTATGTACAAGACAAAAGATGACCTAAGCTAATCAGGACAAAATACTAATGTATTTTGTCACTGTTAAAAGAACCTATTTTGGGTATAAGATAAGAGTGCTTTCTGAGTAACAGTGATGACACTGTTCTTGGTATGTAGCCGTTCAGGGAAAGTTTGACCTTAGAGTGATAAGGACTTATCTAAGTCAGTTCAAACCTTTCCCGCCTTGTCCCGCCTTTCCTTCAGTCTTTGGTTTTCAGTCTTCAGTATTCATTCTTCATAGTTGTTGAGGAGACTGGGATTCAGTGAGTTATTGTCATCACTCACTGAACCCATTATCTTCTTCTTTGTCTTAGGTGTCATTCAGGGAGTTCCGCCTCACTGAATGGAGAATCCATCTTCTTAGACTCGTCCTAGGCATCTTGAAGATAACTCACTGAGTGACTGTTCACTCAGTGACCTGAGAGCGTTTAAGGATATATGACACTTAGGTTAATTTCTATTCAAATCATTGTTTAAGCAAGCTTGGGTACTGAATGGACCCAACAATCTCCCCCTATTTGAATATAAATATAGCTTAAGTGTTTGATCAGAGTAAGTGAGCAGTAGGTCTTCTTCTTACACTGAAGATATTATAAAGCAATTAAAGGACACTGATTTAATAAACACGGGCCATCATCTTATTCATCAAAATTATATCAGTCCTATCTAATACAAAATACTCAGGGTTAAGTAATCAGACTTCCTTAATTCCCATGAGTTCAAGTTTTGCTTTCTTAGACACGAAGACCTGCTTGTCGGGTCTCTCACTAATCATCTTCTCCATTAGCTTAATGAATTCATCATTTTCAGGACTTTTCACAGGGAGTGCCATTAGCTTGTAGGCCAGTAGGGTTGTAGTTTCCACCAGGTGAATGTCACTGACTCTCTGGAAGGCTTGTTGACCAAACTCATCTATGAAGAAGATACCAAACTCAGGGTGCTTGATCACTTTGTGGGAATGAACTTGACACCTTCAGGGGGAAGCTGTTGCAGTGAAGAGCATAAATGAATTGTTCAGGTTCCTGACATATTGCTTTCCTTTTCCTCCCTGTGCTTTGAGTTGGTTCAGGGATTGTTAGACCTTGAGACGCAAGTGCGTTCTGATGGTCAATTATTAAACTTTTGGCTACCCTTTCTAGTTCCTCATACTTGTTTGTCAGGGCAACCAGAAGGTCAGGGACGCACTTGTTCTTCTTCTTCTTCTTCAGGATGGGTCCCATCATGTCCCATTCCTTGATCCCATATGCTGAGAACATGAAAGGAGCATTCTTCTCAGAATTCCTTGGTCCTCTTTGAACAGTTATGGCAATAGGATCAGTGTTTGCATGAATAATCATGTCAGTGATGGGACCTTCACCCTTGGTCTTTGTCATGGTCCAGACATACCTCTCATAGTTTCTTTTCTTCTTTTCATTGATCAGCTTGACCTTTTCATTATGTTTCTTGATCATGTCAGCTTGAAGTTGAAGAAACTGTTCTCCCCTGATTGATTGATCAGTCTCCCTGATTACCTCCTTAGCCACTTCAGCAATGACGGGCTTACTGAGCATTTCAACCTTGATTCTATCTTCTTGTTCCAAGACAACAATCACTTCTTCATTGGTTCCCCTGAAGACTTTCCCATTGTGCAATATGATTTCCATAAGTACTGGTGCATCAGGATGAGGACGCACTTCTCTTGGTGCCTTAACAAGTTTGGGAGGTGAGTCTTCAGTTTCCATGATTCCCTTCCCTTTGTCAGTGGGTGGGGGTGTACTGAAGGAGGATTCAGGGAACGCTGTGGTTGTTGTTGCTTCAGTTGGAATAGGAGTGGTAGCAACAACTAGTGCTGAAGATGTTGTAGTTCCTGGCATGAAGCTTTGAAGAGGGACGACTTCAATGATAAATTCAGCATTAGGTTCAGGAACTGGTTCATCAGGAGTTGGTTTCTCCCCCTCAACAGATGCTGGAGCTTCAGTGGAAGCATCTGTTGATTTAGGAGCAGGGTGAACTGGAGGAGACTGAAGGAGTTTCAGGATGGTGGAGACCATGCCCTTGATTTCTGAGGCCTCTGTCTTCAGTGAGGAGATGTAATTGGTCATGGTAACCTGAGCTTCAGAAAGCTGGGTGACCTTGGTGGTGTAGTGGTTCACCAGCTCATTATGTCTGTCAGAGAGCTGGTCAAAAGTTGTGGAGAACTGGGTCAGGCAGCCTTGGGTATCAGTGACTGACTTTTGAAAGGCTTCCTGCTGAGACCTGAGGGTAACAAGATCCACTTCCTTGAGGAGCCTGAGGAGTTCACTAATGTTGGAGGAGGTGGTCTTGTGTGAATCCATGAACTCAGTCAGCTTGGTGATGAGAACTGGGTCATCCTTGAATTCTTCTTGAATGACACTAAGAGACTGAAGCAAATTGTTGAATTACGTCCCTTGATCAAGACCCAGTTTCTCAATGGAGGTCTTTAAGTCACTGACATGTTTGTCAGTAGAAGCAGTGACTTTATGGATTTGACCCTGTGACCCTTCAACAGTCGCCCTAAAGTCAGCATAAGAGGCCGCTGCTTCAGTGTGCTAATCCCACTGCTCTTTGATGATCTCATTGAAGAGGGCAGTATTTGATTTCCTGAGGAACTTGACCAGCTGCCTTTCAATGAGTGGAAGCACATCATCATACTTCTGCAAGTAGTCAGGAATTGCAGCAGTAGAGTCTGAGGAGCCTGGTGTGTGATGGGATGATGATGATGATGATGATGATGATGATGATGATGATGGTGTGTTAGGTTGATCTTCAGGTGGGGTAAGTGGGATTGTTTTTCAGGATGAGGAGAGTTGACATCTTGAGGAGGAGATGAAGCTTCTAGTTGAGTATGCTGAGGGGACCCATAAGTGAGTTGTTCATTAGTATCCATGACATCCCCAGCAGGAAAAACTTCATCATCTGTAAAGTCCACTAGCTCCTCCTCTGATTCTTCATCAATGAACCTTTGGATATCAGTCAGAGTAGGATCTAAGGTTATATCCAGCTCCCCCTCAGAAGAGGGCTTGCTTTTGTTGTGGCCAGGTTTTGACCCCTCCAGGAGAACAGAGTGGGTTGTCTCTACCTTGTCCGCGGAGTCAGTTCCCAAGTTATGCGCAACGCCGTGAGGGGGTGTAGGTTCCATATCAACGGGTAGTTGCATGCCCCCTGAGTCTTTGTCCCCTGAGGTTCCTTCAAGGACTGGTGGGTTCGAGCCAGTACCATCACTAGGAAATGAGATGTTGAGGTCCCCCTTTCCACCAGAGTTGTGCTGCCCTGATGAAGATATAGGGACCGGTACTCCCTGAGACACTGATTGTGATTTATCAGAGCCATAAGCAGGATGTGAGATGTTGAGGTCCCCCTTTCCACCAAGGTTATGCTGCCCTGATGAAGATATAGGAACTAGTCCTCCCTGAGACTCTGATTGTGATTTATCAGAGCCATAAGCAGGATGTGAGAGGGTGTGGGTTCCCTTCTCGGTAGAGTAGTGCTGCTCTACTGAGGATTCATGACCCTTTTCTCCCTCGGGCAAAGGTTGTGATGTACTAATGCCTTCATCGGGAAGTGATTGTTGAATGGTTCCTGACTCTACTGACTTGTTTATGTCAGTAGAGTCTTTAGGAAAGGGTTTGCCCGAGGATACTGAGTGTGATTTCTCAGTGCCCTCCGTTGGCGTTTGTTCTTTGGTCAATTGAGTACTGTCCTCCTCAATGGGTGTCTCAGCGGGATGGGGCTTTTTGTGCCTTCTTTTCTCAAGCTGTGAAGCAGAGGTCTCAGTGTCAAGTGGTTTGGGTTGAACCACCTTTCCTGGACCCCTTCTTCTTTTTCTTCTTCTCCTTCTTGGAAGGAGAAGGCACTGGTGATATAGCATCAGCACCCTAAATGACCATCAACATGTAGGTGGTCAGGGTGATTTGTGTGACCTCAGTGGGGTCTCTTGAGTAGTTGGCCTTGTGTAAGACATCAGGGACAGATCCCTGTATATTTGGCCTAATGTACTCAGAGCCCAATAAGTCTTGGAGCACACATGAAATGAACCTAGGGTAAGACATATGTCTTTGCCTGGATTTCCCTGAGAGCTTGACTATGAGGTGCCTGAAGATAATTTCTCCAATATTATTTTTTCTACCTTCAAGGAGGCTGAACACTATCATTTGTTGAGCAGTGTTCGATTGCTCCGTGGAGGATTTGTTTCCACCCAGGACCTGAATGACAAAAGTCATGTTTTTATAATTGGGGCTTTGGCCAAAAGGGTCCCTGGGGCCACATTAGGGTGTTTATCGTCATGTGGCCCAAGTAAAAGCAATTCGGCCTTTACTTCACTCTCTGAGGGTTGTGGGGCAAAAGTCTCAGTGAAATCAGGGCCTGTGGCTTTGATGAAGGTTTTGTAGTCAAGGGAGAGGGTTTTCCTCCCATTGTTCACTGAGAACTTAATGATAGAGTCCTTGGTGACATCAGGGTTGGTGACCACTGCTGTATACCAGAACTCCCTTAAGTAGTCATTGTAAATGCCTGAGGGTGTCTTTGTAAATGCCTTAGAGAGAAAACAGTTTTGAAGGTATTTCACCATATCCTTATAAGCAGGAAAATTTTCCGGATAGGCAAAGTTCCCTACGACATTGTTTTTGGTCATGTCTATGCTTTCCAGTTGGAATTCCACATTTGGAGCGTAGGTAATAGCCTTAGAAGTAGCCATTTTAAGGGAAAAGTTTTGATTTTAAAGAAAAGGTCTGGTTATGAGATGAAAAACACACTCAAGTTTTGAGAGAAATTGCTAGAGTTTAATTAATATTTCCAAAGCGCGTATGTGTTAATATCTATGAGGGTATTTATAGGGAAGAGGAGAGAGGGGTTTTTTATGCAATTTTGTGAATTATATTTAAAAAAGTTTGAAAACTGTTTTGTATAACCGTTTGATATCCGCATTAAATGCCACCAATCCACTTCCCGGGTTTTGCGCGACTGTCAAGGTGAACAGTTGCAACGTTCTGCAAAAAGTGAATTTTGCAGGGTGACGTCACCACATATAATATCAAAAGATATTACTTGTGAGGAGTGGCATTAAATGCCAAGTGGGATATGTGGTGATGATGTGGGGGCCCAAGATGTGGATGCCAGAAGGTAAAAGAACATATATTCCTATATTAAATATGTGTCCAGTTACCAACCTCGGACATTTACTACCTAAGTACTTAGAGCATTTAGTTTTGCATTGAATGTCATTTGTTGATGTCTTGAGGTCCCTGAATGACTTTTTATTCAGTGTGAGGGTGTTTTAGGGAAGATTATTTAGTGAGACATTAGATGTTCATTTACTAAGAGATTTGTTGAGTCAGGGACCAATGGTGTTAGCATTTAATTTAAAGTGATGGTCATTCCGTATCAACAACTTTAGTGTGTCGTATGAAATGTATAGAATAGATAGTGGGATTTTGGTTGAGGTCTAAGCTAATATGTTCTAAGTTAAGTTATAATAGTCCATGTATTGTCAAGCCCAACCAAAGCCCAACCATAGTCCATCTTAAAGCCTTTAGGGCAACTCTTAGTCACTATATAACACACACTCCCACCACTTTAGTAAGTGTGCAGTAATGAGGATAAGGTGGGAGAGTGTGCTTTGTATTCTCTCTTCTTTCTTTCTCTTCTAATATAATACATTCACAGTTTCATCTCCTTCCCTACTGTCCCTATTTCTTCCTCTATCTTTCTTATCTCTTCTCGTATTCTCCATCTATCTTTCTTCTATCTTTAGTTGCCATTCGATCTACTGTTTGTGGTGTGATAAAGTAGTGATTTTCATTCATAACAAGTGGTATCAACACGCCATACATCAAGGTAGGAGTTAGTTTATGTTCGGGTTTTAGGCAAGAAACCAACTGTTATGTTTTTGTGTTAGAAAAACGTGGCCTTTTGTGTTATTTCTTAGATTCGTGCGCAAATTTCCAGGTAAAGGTTGTGTTTGTTAGTCATTTTACGAGTGGTTTATGAAGCTTTGGTAGTTCTTTCGTTGCATCTTGGTTTCAAGGTTGAATATCTTGTGTTCTAAGTGATTCGATCGTGATTATACGCCAACGATTGTGTGATTTATGTTAGACCTTCATCATTGATTCTTACTAGATATTCTTGTATAAGAATATTTGGTCAAAGTTGGTAAGAGTGGGTAGATCTCACAGTGGCTGAATTATTGGAGAGGTGTCAAAAAGTCAAGAGTGGTTGGATCTATCGAAATTGGTCAGATTTTCGCAATTCACAAAACTTTCGCAATTGTCTGCCTTTTCGCAATTCACAAATCTTTTCGAAATTGGTCCATCTTTCGCAATTGCATAAGTCTTTCGCAATTGTGATAACTTTCGAAATTGGCCCATCCTTTCGAAATTCTCAGCCTTTCGCAATTGCTGCCTTCTTTCGCAATTCAAAGACTAACGAAATTACCACATACTTTCGCAATTGGTAGGGGTCTTTCGTAAATTGTGCAATCTTTCGAAATTCAAGAACCTTTTCGTAATTGACACGTTTGGTCCCTTTTGCAATTGTTAATTTGGAATTTTTTTCGCAATTCTAACTTTAAAAACTCTTTCGCAATTCAAATTTAATTTTTATAGGAGACTAAACTCTTAATTTTTACGCGAAATTCAAATTTTGGTACAACAACGAAAATTTTGGCCCATAATTCAAATTTTTAGGCCAAAATTCGAATTTTTTCGGCAAAATTTGACATAAAAATTTTCAAAACTCAAAATTTTCTAATAACCTTAGAATTGCATTTTATAGATTATTTCAAATTCTGGTAGAGAAATTTTTTAAATTCAAATTTTGGAGGGAAACCAGAAATCACCATTACGAAATCCTTCGATCGATCTTCAACAAAGGACCAAGACTTCACAAACACAACTGAGTTTAACCTTCAACAATCTCAACTCCTATTTCGTTGAAACGATCCTGCATCAACTTTATCATACCAGTCATCATCAATGGCAACTCACCAAGACGATATCACAACTGCTTTGGCAAATGGTTTTCAAACCACATAACAACAACCAATGGATTTCATCGTACACTGACAATACGCAGTTATCTTTGGGACAAGAAGGTCAAATGGTTGATGTTATTGAGAATCAGCAAAGAAATGCTATGGGTATACAAATGGGGAATCAAATGCAATATGCAGGGCAGTATGCTGGAAACCAAATGGATCAGTTTGTGAATCAAAATGGGGTTAATCAAAATGAGAATTATTGTTTTACGACTACAATTCAGGAACCTACATCTGAAATTCACAACATTATGGCTAATCAGCAAGAAACAACATCGTGCAGTGATTCTGAAACTCATCCATCTTATGACACAGAACCACACCATGAGGTACCACCTTCGTTTGCTCATGAAAAGCCACATTCTGTGCCTCTCGAACCTAATTACGATACATATGTGGGGGACCACGTTAATAGCAATGTTAACTGTGAAACTTCATATATGGATCCTAATGAAGTTCAAGTTGCACAAAATGATGCTAATGATGAGGAAACCCGTTCTCTCTTTGAATCATTACTTCATAATTGTCAAATTGAGATTGAAAAGGTCAAAAAGATCAATCGCGACGTTAAGGCCGCGAATGAAAAATTGACCGCTGAGCTTTAGAGATATAAGGTCAATGAAAGAGCTTTTGATTTTAATAACAAACGACAGTCAGAACTTGAAATTGGTTTAAGAGATTCTGTTTTAAGAGAAGAACATCTGCAATTCAAATTTGACACACTTGATGTTAATTTGAACATGAAAATAAGATCCTTAAACACAGAAATTTCAGAATTAACCAACCAACTTTCTAAACAAAACTCAACTTGTTCTGATCTTGAAAAAGAAAAGAAAGAGTTGAATGAAAGGTTTTCAAAACGTGAAAATGATCTTCTTGAAGAGATCGTTGACAAACAAGAAACCATTAAAAAGTTGGAAGATTTCCTTTTAAAAATGGGTCATTCTGCACAAACAGTTAATTTGCTTATTAACGATCCAAACCCAATTTTACATACAATGAAGAAAATGGCTATCGGTTGTGACAACCCTTATTATCTCAAGAAAGCTCAGAAAGAACATAATGTGTTATATAATGGTAGTGTGATAAATGATAAACATGATCCTCCCGAGGTTCGTGATTCTTATGAAACGATTGAGCTTTCCAAAGAGAGTTGTGTTAAAATGAGGCAAAAGAACCCAGAAATTAAACCAATTTATTATAACAAGATTAATACAGATTCTGGCATTCATCTTGTTCAAAAAGAATCACCAATGTTTTTCAAAAGACCAGTGGCTGTCGCAAAACGAAAAGTTGTTTCAAAACACCTTTCTAACATCGAACAAATGGCCTCTAAGACCACTTGCAACTCAAGTGAAGCTAGACTATATTTGGTCAGTCTTAAACAGGGAATTGAAACACTTTAAAGTATTGTGGCATCCAAAAGAAACGGTAATTACAATGTCTGGTCGTCAAGTTTTCATACCGAACAGATAAAGATGTTTGAAACAGAAATCAATCCTCATATCGCTTCAATTTATGCGATAGTTCAAAATGTGGAAAACAATCTTTTGAAAGAATCAGCTGAATTTATCAAGGACCACAAATCCATGGTAAAGGAAGCGAATGAAAACATTGAACACATCAAAGTTTTGGAAAAACGTAATGACATCCTCTCTGAAGTAGCTCTATCGACCGAAATTATGTCCATTATTTATCAAACATATTCTGTAGAGGATGATGAAACTCTTCGAGCTGAGACTTCTGAAATTGTTTTAAAATATGAAAATGCGCTTGCTAAGCTTGAAAAACAAAATGTTACATATTTTAAACAACTTGATCGGAAAAAGGAAGAATGCAAGTATGACAAATTGTCGTATGAGCGTTCTTACAAAAACATGCAAGAACAAATTGATCTTTTGAAGTCTCAGCTTAAAAGTCAAAAAAGGAAGGGTGAGGAAACTAAGTTTGCAAAACCATCGACTTCGGAAAAACCAAAAATGTCAATCTCTCAAACGGTTCCAAAAGTCGATGTGACAATTGATTTGACAAAACCAGTCACTCCAATACCCTTGCCTAAAACACCAAAAGTGATAGCACCTGGCCTTTCTAGGAATAGTACACCGAATGTGACCAAAAAAACAGTTAAGGAATCAGTTGGTTCAAACGACATGGTCCACAATCACTATCTAGAAAAAGCTAGGCAAAAGGCACAGATTCGAAAAGACGGAATTTTAGGTACAAAGCCTAGAGTGATGAATTCTACAACATTACAAGGCACTGCTAGTAGTAGTAAACCACTACCTAGGATCATTCAACTAAAGACTAGGGATTGGCTTGCATCTACGAGTAGTTGCAAAAAAGAAAATGTTCTGCACGTAGAAAGCAACACTAAGAATTCAAATTCCTCTTCGAACAGGAAACAAGTTCAAAATGATAGTAGTGACAACATTAAGGTTGCTGTATTAAACAAGAATGTTGAATTTGTCTATCCTACATGTCATAAATGTGTCTTTTCAGCTAATCATGATGCATGTGTTGCACAGTATATCATGAAAGCAAATTCACGTGCTAAGGCACAATCCACTAAGACACCAAAAAGAAACAAACCCGTTGATAAAAAGCAAAAGGCTAAGAAATCTACTAGGTAGATCTCTACAGGACGTAGTTTTTCTCAAAATGAGACTTCCGCTGCATCTGATAAGAAAACAACTCCTAGATATTGCCTTAGGTGGATTCCCATGGGTAAAGTTTTTAAAACAGTTGGTCTTAGATGGATTCCCATAGGAAAGATTCTTGATAGTTGCACCACAACAAGTAATAGTGAAAATCATCAGGATATGGATGTAGAAACCACTACAACCGTTGATAGTGGACACCCTCACTGTGATTATTCATGTTCTTCTAACACTATTATTTGTGCATATTCTTCTTTTGTGGATTCTGTGAATGCAGGTACTCGTGAAAGTGTTGCGATGTCATACGCTCAATGTGGAAAAGACGAACTTTATGCCAACATTGCATTTGGAAATCCTGGTCTAGTTCCACTCTTAACTCCACTTTTACTTGTTCATGCTTAATCATTCTTTGTGAATACATTTTTTGGAACAAATCAAAATCAAAATACAAAAATAGAAAAATTCATAAATACAAAAACAATATAAAATCATAAAAGCCAAAAATATTCTTCTCGCGACATGTCTCTCGTATAATCGATATTCTGTACGTACCTAGAAATGTCATTTAACAATGATACGGGCATGTACAGATGCTTGAGCGAGAGTTCATTTAAATGTTTTCAAAACATGTCGTCTCCCAAAATTTCTTCAATGGCTTCTGAGAGGCTCGCTCTAGAACCCGCGCTTAACCCTATGGCTTCGGATCAACTCAGTTTCGGACCCGAGCTTCATATAAAGGAAAGTGTTGTGCAAAACCAATATCTTTTTCAAACACTTATCCAAAAATCAAATGAAGATAATTCTCCTTCCATATCTTCACAGATTTTCAAAACCTTCTCTATCTTGAGCACATTTCCTTCAAGAATTCTCAAAAAGATTTTTCAAAATCTTTCATAAAGTGCTCAAGATAACTCCCTCCAAAACCCGGTAAACACATGCTTTATTAAAGGGGGAGTATAAAAATGAAAATAAAAAATGTTCCAATTTCATGCTCAAATCCGTCTATCTCTCCAAAAAGTTTCATTTTAATCAGTTGATATCAAAAATATCAATGCATGCTATTTTTGAGGCGGAGAAGACGTGATTAAAATGTGATCAAAAAGTTTGGTGGTTTGAATCTCAAACGAGCTCAACTCGGTATGAACCCTCGAATTGATGAAAATTAAATGTCCGTAATCGAAAAGACTTGTCCAGGACGGGTAATAATTTCAAGCTGGTTATCCAGTAATGTAAACGTGTCTCGCAAAGGACTTGTCTGAGCAGAATGTACCAATTCGAGAGATAATCATTTGATATGACCGGGACGGGTAATAACTTCAAGCTAGTCTAACTAGTGATGTAAACATGTCTCGCAATGTCAAATTAATTGAAAATCGATCAATTCAAATGTGCGAACTCTACCCAACATGTGCAATTCTTTCTTAAATCTCATAAGCACATGTGAAAGGGGAGTATTTCAGAAAATGCAAAACTCTCAAAGTGTTATCCAAAATGTGTTTTATTCATAAACACTTTGAGAGATTTTCACAAAAAGGTTTTATGGCAAGTGATCAACATATCTAGGATAATCATGGAGTAATAAGGTGATTATGGTTAGGTTATGGCCTATGATCCGCCAGAGCCGGAGGGATCTACCCAAGGAGAATTCCAATAGATTAGAATTAGAAGTCCTTAGGAATGATTGAAAAAAGGAGTAAATGAGAAACGAGAAAGAAGGGGTTGAAGAATTAAAAAGAAAAGTTTAATGAAAGGGTGAAAAGAAATAGCCCTCCATGAAAACTTAGGTCAGAAACCGGGTCAATACATCTGCTATCGGTTATCACAAGTTGATACTGATATTGAAGAAAAGTCGTCATGGACCCAGTGACGAGTTGCACAAACCCCTCCTAGCCACTCAGATATCTCTTAAAAGATATTTGTTTCATTTCTCACGGAGAACAATGCATAATCAATCGACCTCTCACTCCGAGATGAGTTGATATTGAAAAGGTGGCACTCTGCTCCATGCCTCCGACGACTAAAACCAAATCGCACATTATTGAGTCTAGAGACATGAGATTCATCAAAGATCTCTTAGGAACACTTCCAATGCAATACTCTTGTGTTCATCAAAAAGGATACAAGTTGTATGAGTCTTAATGAGATCTAAGGATCTTGCCTTATGTTATGATGGTTACGTGCTTCAAACGGTCTACAGTCTTGAAGTGATACTCTGGTATACTTCAGAGGCTCTCAATGGCCTTGGTAAAGATTAGAGAAAGTTTTCACACTATGCTAATAACGATCTCGAAATCTGAACCTATAAGCGCAGGACGATTTATTGCTAACTGTTTTATGCAGGTACTGACAAAAGTCCATTCACCATCATCATATGTTTCAACATCTACAACGTCGACGCAAATGTACAAAAAGATGTTGATCAAGGCAAGAAAGTACAAAAGACGATACTTTGAAGATCACTCTGCATGAAGAAACAAGGAACAAAGTCTATTCTACATCGACACACAAAGTTCAAGACATCAAAGTCAAAAGACCTAATCACCGGGATCATCATTTGAATGACCATCCCTTAGGGGGAGATTGTTAGCATTTATTTTAAAGTGATGGTCATTCCGTATCAACAACTTTAGTGTGTCGTATGAAATGTATAGAATAGATAGTGGGCTTTTGGTTGAGGTCTAAGCTAATATGTTCTAAGTTAAGTTATAATAGTCCATGTATTGTCAAGCCCAACCAAAGCCCAACCATAGTCCATCTTAAAGCCTTTAGGGCAACTCTTAGTCACTATATAACACACACTCCCACCACTTTAGTAAGTGTGCAGTAATGAGGATAAGGTGGGAGTGTGTGCTTTGTATTCTCTCTTCTTTCTTTCTCTTCTAATATAATACATTCACAATTTCATCTCCTTCCCTACTGTCCCTATTTCTTCCTCTATCTTTCTTATCTCTTCTCGTATTCTCCATCTATCTTTCTTCTATCTTTAGTTGCCATTCGATCTACTGTTTGTGGTGTGATAAAGTAGTGATTTTCATTCATAACAAATGGTTACCATAAGTTACACTTAGTTGGATAGGTTTAGTCAGTGGACTAATTTTCAATATCCAACATCCTTAATTCAGCCTTCAGTCTTGTGAAAGTTGGTTCATCCAAAGGTTTGGTGAATATATCAGCTAGCTGATATTCAGTGGGGATGAAGTGTAATTCAATGTCACCTTTCATGACATGGTCCCCGATGAAATGATATCTGATATGAATATGCTTGGTTCTTCGATGAAGAACATGATTGTTTGAGATATCAATGGCACTTGTGTTGTCACAGAAGATAGGTACCATCTTGTAATGGATGTCATAGTCACTGAGTTGTCTTCTCATCCATAGCACATTTGCAGAACAACTGACTGCTATGGATACTGATTGATGTTTCTTATAACTCAACAGACTAGTTTACCACCAAAGAATTGGCAAGAGCCTGAAGTACTTTTCCTATCCATGTTACAGCCTGCATAGTAAAAGTCTGAGTACCCTTTGAGATCAAAACTTGAATATTTAAGGTAGTACAATCCAAGATTTGGAGTACCTTTGAGGTACCTGAGGATCCTTTTTACAGCTGTGAGATGTGATTCTCTTGGGTCAGACTGATATCTGGCACATAGACAGACTGAAAATTGGATGTCAGGCCTTGATGCAAGTAGGTACATCAGTGACCCAATCATACCTCTAAATAGAGTTTGATTTACTGGTTTTCCAGCAGGTTCAGGACCTAGATTGTTTGGGGGAACCATTGGTGTTTTCACTGAAGCACAGTCACTGAGCTCATACTTTTTCAGTAGGCTTCTAGTGTACTTTTCTTGACTGATGGAGGTTCCCTTATCAGCCTGCTTGATCTGAAGTCCAAGGAAGTAAGTGAGTTCTCCCATCATACTCATTTCAAATTTCTTTGTCATCAGTTTTTCAAACTGTTTGCAAAGTTTGTAATTTGTTGAGCCAAATATGATGTCATCCACATACACTTGAACAAGAATAACATATTCAGGAAACTCATTGATTTCAAATCCAGAGGAGGTTGTTGAACATAAACTTCTTCTTTCAGTGTTCCATTGAGGAAGGCACTTTTTACATCCATTTGATATACTTTGAAGTTCATGTAGGTTGCATATGCAAGGAAGATCCTGATGGCTTCCATTCTTGCAACTGGTGCAAATGTTTCTTCATAGTCAATGCCTTCTTGTTGATTATAACCTTTGGCAACAAGTCTGGCTTTGTTCTTAATAACTATGCCATTTTCATCAGTCTTGTTCTTGAATACCCATTTCATGCCAATGATGGAAACATCCTGAGGACATTTGACCAAGGTCTTTACCTTGTTTATGTCAAATTGTTCATGTTCATCATGCATAGCCTGAATCCAATTAGGATGTTTCAGTGCTTCTTTAACACTCTTAGGTTTAATATTAGAGATGAGGTCCACAAATAGACATTCATTGGCTGAGTCTTCCTTAAGTTTAGTAGCCATGCTTCTAGTAAGCATTCCTTCAGTAGGCTCTCCAATTATGTTGAAAAGTTCTATATCTTTAGACCTAGTCCAACTGTCCTGAGGTCTTGGATATTGATTTGAACTTGTAGAGTCCTGATTGGGTGGTGGTGTAGGTTCAGGTGCAGAAACTAGAAGATTTTCAGGATCTTGAGTATCTGACTGACCAAGTTGATCACTGAGATTGTTTAGTTCCTGAACAATTTGTTCAGACTGATTGATTTCACCAGTATATATTTGTGCTTCAACAAACTCAGTGATGGTTGGTTGAGGAAGGTTATATGAGAGAATGTAGTAGGATATATCAGCATTTGCTTGATATTGAGTGGAAGGATTACTATCAGGATGATATTCATCAGGAGGGTGTCTTGATGAGTCATCAATTCCATTTTCTCCCATTGAGGTGTTTGAGAATCTGATTGCTTCAGTACTCTCATCAATGGTGACATGAAATGTTTCCTCAGTTTGTTGTCTCCTTGTATTGAACACCCTGAAGGCTTTAGAGACAAGAGAGTATCCTAGAAAGTATCCATCATCAGCTTTTGCATCAAATTTCCCTAAGTGATCCTTGTGATTATGAATAAACACATGGCACCCAAAGACATGAAAATAACTGATGTCAGGGATTCTTCCTTTAAATAACTCATAAGGAGTTTTGCTATGTCTCTTGACAATGATGGATCTGTTTTGAGTATAACAGGCAGTCTTAACTGCTTCAGTCCAAAAATGTTTGGATAGTATTGATCCATTTAGCATTGTCCTAGCAGCCTGAATGAGTGTTCTATTCTTCCTTTCAGCAACACCATTTTGTTCAGGTGTGTAAGGAGAAGAGAAGTTTTGAGAAATTCCTTTCTCATCACAGAAACACTCAAGATCATGATTTTTGAATTCAGTCCCATTGTCAGTTCTAATTTGTTTGACTTTTATGTCATTTTGGTTTTCAATGTTTCTGACAAAGGACATGATTGTTTCAGCTGCCTGACTCTTTTTGGTCAAAAAGTAAACCCAAGTGTATCTTGAGTATTCATCCACTATGACCAGAGCATACTTCTCATGATGAATGGACATTGGACTGATAGCTCCAAAAAGATCCATATGGAGAAGATGAAGGCAACTTTTGATGGAGAAGTTTTGTTTGGTTTTAAAGGATGCTCTATGATATTTACCTTTTTCACAGGCAAAGCAGGGTTTATCATTTGAAAACACAAGTGATGGTAAGCCAAGGACCTTGTTTTTTTTGACAAGATTGTTTATATTTTTGAAATTCAGATGGAAGAGTCTCTTATGCCAAAGGCAGTTTAGTGTTTCAGTGGCTTTAGCAAAAAGACAAGTTCCATTCTGAGTTAGAGTAGACATATCTAACACATAAACATCATGTCTTCTTGGTGCAATAAGAACTATTTCTTTATTTGCATTAAAGATGGTGCCTTGCTTATCATCAAATTGAACTATGTATTTTGCATCATATAGTTGACTGACACTGATAAGATTGTACTTGAGTCCATTAATATAAGCTATCCTAGTAAAAACTATTCCACTACAGTTTATTGAACCATAACCTTCAGTGAGACATGATGAATTATCAGCAAATATCACCTTAGGTCCTGGTTCTTCAACATATTTGTGCAGATATTCCTTTACACCAGTCATGCTCCTAGAACATCCATTGTCTAGATGCCAAACAGGCTCCCTGGCATGTCTCTACACAAATAGTAAACTGTGTTAGTTTTTCTTGTGAACCCACTTCCTGGTGGGCTTGGCTTTGATGGCCTTTTTGAAAGATACAATTGATGCATGGTCAGTAGTGGTATGGACTGTGCTTCTACAGACTTTACATTTGGTTGTTGATGTGGACTCAGTATACTGAGGAGAGGACTTGGTAGTGCCTCTTCTAGCCTGAATAACCATTTTATGTCCTGAAGTGTCATGAGTGGGATCTCCACATATGTCACAACAAGGATATAATAAGCAATCATCAGTATAATGGTCATTGAAACCATAATGTGGACAAGGTGAAAAAGGTTTTGCCTTTTGCCTTTGTATTTGTTTTGAACCAGAAGGATATTGAAAAGCCTGTGCTTTAAAGTGTGTTGCAACATTGGATGAGACTGTGTATGATAAGTGATCAGAAGTCCTGTGATCTTCCTTTTTGCATATCATGCAAAAGAGGAATCTATAATAGTCATCAGTGGAATGATTTGTATAGTTACACAGTTCACATCTTTGTTGAGGTTTTAGTTTGGAGGTGCTTGAGGAAGCTGGTTTGAGTTCCTTAATCTTAGATTGAGTAGGTTTTTCAGATGATTCAATCTTTTCACTCAGCTTCCTGACAAGCTCAGCCAACTGATCATATTTTGAATCAGGGCTTTCAGTGTTCACCTCAGTTGAGACTGAAGGTGTTGAGTCATCAGTGGGAACTGAGATTTCAGGTGTGGGTCTCTTCAAGATTGTTCTACCCAATCCTGACTTCTCTTTTGGAGAATGTTGAGAATAAACTAACGGTGTTAGGTCTGAGCATGGTGCTGCTCCCTGAAGGACCTTCAGTGGTGGGATAGGTGTTTGTTATTCTGATTTAGATTCATTGACAGTCTCAGTGTTACTGGGTTTATCAGTGAGTCCAACCATATCTTTGATAGCCTGACTTTTAGGTTGCAAGATTTTCCCGGTCTCAAAGTTAGGTAACTTACTGTCTGGGTTATTTCTTTTAACCCGTTCACTAGACTCGGGTTCCATTTCTTGTTCAAAAGATATGTCAGCTGGTAAAAAGACCTTTTCACTATGACTCTCACTAAGGGATTTAGTGAGTTGGTCTTCTCCTATGATTTTCTTTTTAGAGCTAGGAATAAGACTAACAGTTTCATAGACTTTAGGATTCTTTGTTATCCAGCTTTCAATGACAACTTTTTCTTTCTTGAGATCTGTTTGAAGAGCTTGGTTTTGTTTAAAAATTTTAGTGTTTTGAATTTGAAGTGTAACAGCTTCTAGCTTGGCTTGTTTTAAGACAAGTAGTTTATCTCTACACTTATTTAATTCTAGAACAAGTTTATTGTATTTTGAAAACAAGTTAAGTTTTTGCTCTTCAACAAACTTAAGATCAACATTTATATAATTCAAGTAAGATTGCCAGTCAGAATCATCATTCATAGATAGTAAGATGTTTACCTTCTTCATGGTGATGTTAACCCACTCTCCATTTCTTGCATGGCTTTTTCCAACAGCCAGCTTGTCATTTTCTGAAAGTGCCATCAGTGCACTGACTCTTACTTCTTCATCATTTGAGGAGACATCTTCCTCATCCCAGTCATAGGCTTCAGCCACAAGTACCTTGTTCTTTGTTTGAACAGGTTTAGTGGTTTGAGCAGCCTGAGATACTGAGGGAGTGGCCTCAAGGGGAGCAAGTTTAGCTTTAGCTTTTCTATACTTAGCTTCAAAATCTTTTTGATCATTTTGAAAGTTTTGTTTCGAAAATTTTGAGTAGACTGAAGCATTTTAGGTTGAAACTTGCTAGTTCCTGAAGAAGAACTATTACCAGAGAATTTGTATGAGGGTTCTGAGGTGGTTTTCGAAAAACAGTCTTTTGCAAAATGACCCTTTTTACCACTCTTGAAACATTCAGTGGTTTCATTTGCTTTTGTTTTAGAAAAGTTTGACTGGTTTCTTTTTATAAAACGTTTAGAGTTAGTAAGGAGTGCCCTTTCTTGAAATTCAGTGTGCAAGTCATTAAGATACTCCTCACTGGTTCTCTCATCAGCCTCATCATCAGAATTCTCTTGGAAATCCTGCACAACACCATTAGAATAAAAAGCAGTAGATAAGGGTATGGTTGTCAGAGCCTTTTTGATCTCATGAGCTTTCTTTGAGTTTGGGTATCTCCTTGAGATTAAGTTGTCCTCATAGACAAACTTCACATAGATATCAGGGAGCTCAAGATTTTGAATGTGGTTGGCATTCCTGAGGCCCTGAGAGAAGTTTAACCACTTCTCAGGGAGACTGTTGACAAAACCAACATTGATTTCATGCTTAGACAAGACTACACCATCATTTGATAGTTCATTGATTAAGGTTTTGTATCGTGTATAGGTCTGAGAGAGACTTTCAGAGTCTTTGGCCCTGAAAGTGTTATACTCAAGTTTCAGGTCCATAATCCTGTTTTCCTTGGTATCTGAGGGACCTTCAAAGCTGTGAACCAAGTCAAGCCAAGTTTGTTTGGTTGTTGTACAGTTAATGACTGATTCTATTGTATCGTCAGGAAGACACGATATAATGATGCTTTTCAAGCGTTGGTCTTGGTTAATCACCCTCCTCTCATCAATTGTCCACTGAGCTTCTAGTTTGGGTAGACCTTCAGCTATCTTAGGGACAAAGGGACCTTCATTGATACATTGGATTTAGTATGGTTTCATACCAGTCAAGTAGCAAAGCATACATTTTTTCCAATTGCTAAATTTTCCAGCTTCTAGTCTAGGAGTAACAGCTGAGTAGTTTCCTCCCTTTTTGCCAACTACCTAGGGTACATTACTGTCAGCCATGGTAGGATCTTGATTTTAAAAACTTTTGAGCACTTTTTAGTTTTTGAAAAGTTTTATTAACCTGACTCTGATACCACTTGTTGTTCCCGTTACACGGTTAAAATTAACTACAAAGTTAAGCTAACCGTGTTCCATAGCTTAGTAATGTATTGATTATCTAGACAAATAAGTAAAAACGTAAAGGATAAAGACAAGAGTTTTTCAACGTTTAAATTCTTATTAGAAGTTAATCAAAAGAATCTATACCCAAGTGTTTGCAGAAAAAACACTTGGGATTGAAATGACAAGTATGGTATTGTCTCCTCTCTAAACTTAAGCTAAGCTTAAGTGGCAACTATCAGGAACCACTGTGCTATCTCAGGGACAAGGGAGGAGTAAAAGTGGTTTGTGAATGTCTAAGTATTAATTGCACAAACTTGTCCACTTTTACTCCATCTTAAGATCCTATTTATAGACAAGTAAAAGAGCAACCGTTATGTACAAGACAAAAGATGACCTAAGCTAATCAGGACAAAATACTGATGTATTTTGTCACTGTTACAAGAACCTATTTTGGGTATAAGACAAGAGTGCTTTCTGAGAAACAGTGATGACACTGTTCTTGGTATGTAGCCTTTCAGGGAAAGTTTGACCTTAGAGTGATAAGGACTTCTCTAAGTTAATTCAAACCTTTCCCGCCTTATCCCGCCTTTCCTTCAGTCTCATAGTTCTTTAGTCTTTGGTCTTCAGTCTTCATTCTTCATAGTTGTTGAGGAGACTGGGGTTCAGTGAGTTATTGTCATCACTCACTGAACCCATTATCTTCTTCTTTGGCTTAGGTGCCATTCAGGGAGTTTCGCCTCACTGAATGAAGAATCCTTCTTCTTAGACTCGCCCTAGGCATCTTGAAGATAACTCACTGAGTGACTGTTCACTCAGTGACTTGAGAGCGTTTAAGGATATACGACACTTAGGTTAATTTCTATTCAAATCCTTATTTAAGCAAGCTTGGGTACTGAATGGACCCAACAAATTGACATAATTATTTGTCTATATAAATAAAAAATTGTCCCCCTTTTTTGCAATGAAAAACAAACATTCATGGCTTTCCAACCATATATCACACACTTATTCGAATTATTTATTATAATATTTCATTCGTGAAACTTCTATAATCACATGTGATAAAAACACATGTTGTGAAAATCACATGTGATTGAGATCGCCTGTTATGTGTTTAATCCAAATTTGATGAATTAACTGGTCTAATCTACAATTCAAAATATAATATGTTATATATGGTTGGAAAGCTATGAATGTCTAGTTTCCAAGGAAAAAATGAATCTTTTAAAATATTGTAGAAAAAGTTATGTTCATTTTATTACATGTTTAGACATTTTAATATTCAAATTAGTGTTTAATAATATGTGATTTCTTGTACAAGTTTCAACAACGAAAAAAAAATGAAAAAACGTGAAAAACCAAAGAATAAAAAGTTTGTCGAAAGTATATCAAAGCGCCCCTCTATAGAAAGATAATTAGATGCTCGTCGCGATGGTGTAATTTTTTTCGTTTACTGATTAGCGGTGTAAGAGATATTACTCCCTCCGTCCCATATTAAGTGTCCATAATGGAATCTTGGGATGTCCCAAATTAAGTGTCCAGGGAATATTTTCAACCAATGAGAAGAGACTTTAGTGGGTAATAGTGATATTTGATTGGTGGAGAGTGTAGTTGGCCCCACTTTCCTAAAACTTTGTGCATTTGGAAAGTGGACACTTAATATGGGACGGAGGGAGTAATTTTTTGAAAAGGGTTTACACTTGCATGACCGCCAAGGAGATTTGGCATACCCATCAAGGCAACTCACAAGTCGAAGATTGAAAGATCGACTTACTCATCCAACAATATGAGAAGTTCTCGATCTTGGATGAAGAAACCATTGATAATGGTTATACTCGGTTCATTGCTATCATCACAAGCCTAATGGCCCTTGATCCAAGCTATAGCAACAAGAACCATGTAAGGAAGTTTCTTCGAACTCTCCCGGTGAAGTGGCGACCGAAGGTGAAGGCTATTGAAGAAGCCAAGAACTTGGCGGAACTTCCTTTTGACGAGCTTATTGGCAACCTTAAGGTGTATGAAATGATTCTAGAAAATGACAAGGTTGCATCTAAAGACAAGAAAGAGAAGGTCAAGTCTTTAGCTCTCAAGGCTAAAGTCACTAAGACTCAAGCTAGTGACGATAGCGATAGTCAAGAAGGAAGTGGTGATGAAAGTGATGAAGATGATAAAGAGTTCAATCTAATGGCTAAGAACTTTAGAAAGCTCTTTAGAAGAGGAGGTAATTTTAGGCGTGGAAATCGGTTTGGTAACCAAGGTAATGATGGAAGGAACAAGTTTGTAAGAGGTCGAGGTTTTGACAACAAGGTTGGTGCAAGCTCTAGGCGTGAACGCGGGTGCTATAATTGTGGTGACAAAAGTCACTTCATAAGTGATTGTCCGAAGCCGAAAGAGAACAAAGCATTCGTCGGTGGAGCTTGGAGTGATAGTGAAGATAAAGATCAACCAAATAAGGAAGCTACTTGTCTCATGGCACTAGAAAAACTTGAGGTACCTCAAAACTCTTTTACTTCTAATAATAATGTTAATAAATTGCAAAAGGAGAATGAGGAACTAGTTTAGTTTAATGAGGATTTTATGAAAACCTTTGAAAATATAGTTAAGGAAAACACTCTCTTGAACAAGAGCGTGCTAAACTCAATGAGAAGGTCTATGAACTCGAAAGAGAAGTAAAGATACTAAATCATCGCAAAGAGGTGGTTGAACCATGTAAAAGATGTGAGGCACTCACATTTGAGGTTAACTCTTTGAATCATAAAGTATCTAAACTTCAAAAGGAGTCTCTAAGCTTTTCAAAATATAAGAAGAGTAGTAATGATTTGGACGATATGTTAAGTCGTCAAAAAGTGTCCCAAGATAAGGAAGGTCTTGGATTTTTAAAACATGGGAAAACCACTTCCGAGAGTCTAACCAAAACAATAGTGTTTGTTAAAGAAAGCAAAAATGAAACTCCAAAAATTTCTGAGGCTGACGCGCTGGGTGACGCGCCGACGTGCTAGCAGCGCGCCAGGACTCTGAAGGAAAATGGAGTTTAGTCAAATAGTTTTGTTAAACCAATTACTCCTCAAGCTCCTTTTGCAAATAGTCGAGGTAATCAAGCCCCCATTACAAGGAGAGAAAACCCAAAACAATTTTATAACTCGGGTTCCCGTAATGGCCTTGGCTACACACAACCTCAAGTCAATCATAGACCACTCTTACCTACACCCAATGTGAGACCTTCATCAACATACAACCAAAGATCTTCTTTCCAATATAATCAATCACTTTCAAGAAGAAATTTTTATTACAATAACCAAAGGTCTTCACAATATCAATATAACTCATACCAAAGGAGAGACAACTCCTACACAAACCAAAGATTCTTTAGATCTCAAACTCATCAAAGCTATAGACCAAGCTATCAAAAACAAAATAATTTTCAAAAAAACCTTTGGTCTACTTTCTCTAGATTTGGTATTGAGAAATTATGTGTCTTGCTTCAAGACCCAAGAATGCTCAACTTGGGCACTTTAAATGCTAACCAAAATGGACCCAAGAAGCAATGGGTACCAAAAACTTGAATTGCATCTTTGGTTGTAGGTTTGTGATGCGGTTTATTTTTGTATTTTTATTTCCAAAGAAATATTCGTGAGAATATTCCCCCGGGTCGTTCTCCCAACGAAGGTTTGACGGCGTAGAAGTCGATTCGATGTCGTAAGAATGTGAAGTGAATAAGTGACGTGAAAGATTATTTTTTAGAATTGATTACACTAAAAGTATGGAAAATTTAAAAGCAATCTACGCTATTAAAATACATGCACACAAATAGAAACCAATCAAATGCAAATCCCGGGCTAATCCCGAGATTTAAAAAACTAAATAGAGAAATTTATACTAAAATGCAAAAATTAAGACCTAAAGGACTAAAAATGTAATTTCGGAAACTTGTTTAAAACTAAAAATGATTAAAACAAAAACGAGGACTGAAACTGTAAATTTTAAAACTTGTTTAAAACTCAAATCGTTTTTATAAAAAGACAGGGACTAAATATGCCAATAACAAAACTGTTTTATTCTAAAAACTACCAAGCCCGCTTTAAATTCAATTTGAAAGATTAGGGGCCAAAAGTGACAACTTCCGAAACTTATGAACACCCATTTAAAACAGTTAGTAAGCTAAGTAGCACTTTTCAAATACTTATAAAAAGCTCAAATCAAAACCAAATTTAAAAAGAAAAACTGTTTTAGAAAGCTTGGTAAGCAGAGATTACAAATATCCTAAAAGCTCTATCGTAAACACTCAATTGCTAATCTAATTCGAGGCAAAAACAGACGACCAAAGCATGAACATGCAGCAGACAAACTTATGACCTTAAATCCTTTTAAATCCTGATGAAACTAAACCAACCCTATATGTACACACCTTTACACTACTGTTTTTGCAATTATTGTACTAGAAATTCACCAACTGAAATTTAACAAAATCACAAACAAAACTATAAATCTACTGAATAAAAGCTTGAATTAACCTATAATTACCCTAAGTGACTGAATTCACTACTGCTCACAGATTTAAGGCTTAATTCTCACTTATCATAGACAAACTAATTTACTAATCACTAATAGAGAACATTAAAACAATAAACAACATGTAATCAGCAAACTCAAATTCAATTAATAGGAACCAAATAAAACTTACTAACATGAAATTGGTGAGAACAAATCTGATCTCCTCGAACTAATACCCAGGCTTAAACAAAGAGCCAAAAATAACACCCAAACAAGCTGATGAGAATAGCTTATTATCTCCACAGCTGATTTACTGCTTCTTTGACTTTTTGACTTTTGGCTACTAGATTGAATTTAAAATAACACTGAAATGTAATTAACTAATAAACAGCAAATTTCACTAACCAATTCAGAAATGTTAAAAAAAATACTTACAAGAAATATAAGCTGAGGAAAAATGGACTAAACAAAAATTTGACTTATATTGAAATTGAGAAACTTAGTACATTCTGATGAAAACTGAAAATGAAAATCAATAAGCAGCAATTGCGAAAGCTAAAATAAGCCAGAGACAATCTAAACTAAATTAATCCTACTCCTACACCTAGCTATCTAACTAAAACCTAACTAGCTAACCCCTTTCCGAATAGTGAGTCAGGGCTTTTTATAGCCGAGCTCAGAGTGAGGAGTTAAGAAATCCACGCTGGCAATCCGTGTGGTGTGCTTCTTTGCTTCTAATCTCAGCCTTTGATAATCTCCCAATCATTTCTCATCAAACTACAACCCTTGGATCAGGAATTAAAACGTGGCCTAACCAATCAAACCCTGCCATCTGTCCCATCGTGCACTCTTCTCTGACATGTGCTCTGACACGTGCGTACTCTTCTAGAAACTCCAATCATCATGTAATTATTAGTGAATTGGGGTAATTTTGGTGTGGTTAATTTTAGGGTTCTTCGGTTGGGGGGAAAAAGGGGATCGGGGATAAGAGTGTGAGATAAGGTGAGTTTTTTTATTTCTTTTTTTTGTTGACCGAGTAGTGTTTTATTGACCGAATGGGAGTTTAGCCATTGACCGGGTTTTTATCTTTGGGGTGGATCGGGTTAAAAGGTTAGGAAGTGGGCTGGTGATAAGGTGTGTGGGCTGGGTTTGGCTAAAGGGTGATGGGTAATATTTAGTTTGATGGGTTTTTTTAAAATCCGGTTTTTGGTTTATTTAAGATTTGTTATTTTAAAATCATAAGGACCAAATGTAATTATCTTGAAATCTCAGGGACTAATCTTGCCATGTTTTCCAAAGTAGATCCAAGGGATGAATTTTGACAATCTCCGAAAATATGAAGGACCTCGGGATGACTTTTTGACCATAATTTCTCCTCGGCATCGGCTACAAATAACACTTCCATATCTCGTGCTTGGTTTCCCGGTTCTTTGCTTGATTTTGTCCTTTTCTTCGATATCCGTGCCTGCATATGTAAAAACACAAAAACACAATATATTTGGCATTATTGGTCGGGTTTTTGGTCTATTTTGGTCCGGTTTTGATCAAGAAAAGGTATGTGTTTTAGCACATACCAAAATCCCCCAGACTAAGTATTGCAATGTCCTCATGCAATGTTATAAAAACTCCCCGATTTTCCTTTTTATTCTATTTTTGTATTTTTCTTGTTATTCGAGTGACGGCTTTTGATGACAATCATTATCTATCGATAATTTTTAGGGTCATAGAGTAGAAACACAACTCATAGAGGAGTGACCATAAGGATAAAATTCATCGTCCTTGATTTTTCACATGCTCCCAAACTAAGCTTATAAACGAGATCACAACCTACTTAGAAATTAGATGCCAACACTACTCATGGAAGTTACTTGTGTAAGAACCTCTCGCTCCCATTTTCTTATTTTTGTTTCTACTTATTTTATTTTTGTGAGAGAAATGAATTTCTTCATAATCTTCTCGATTTTATAATTATTAGTCCGATAAAGATACCAAGTTAAAAACGCTAAGTAGTTTTCCATCTTCTTGCAAGAAAATTTTGCCTTAAAAATGAGGTCCACATCAAAGTTATTACATACGTCCAAGACTGAAGAACTCATACAAACATGTAGACATAAGTTGTGGAGAAACATCACGTACACCTCATGTGCCCGATCTAGGGTCATTCACATGCACCTCACGTGCCATCAACTTGTCTAACACAATAAGCACAAAATCCATACATCTCAACATACATTCTTTTTTTTTTTTTTTTTTTTTTTTTTTTTTTTTTTTTTTTTTTACTTCAAATTTTTCTTCACTCAATAACTTAATACCACGGGATTACCGGGTGTTTCCAAATCATCAAACAATCAAGAGTAACCCTTAGAAAACGAACCTTCACGGTTTAAATCCAAGACCTTACCGCCTTTAGAAGTAAGGATCCAAGGTCCGATCTCAATCCGAAATCTAAGAGCACTTTACAACTTATTCACTCAATACGGGACCTTGATGTGTACCCAATTTTTAGAGCAAAAATTCTTTTAAGAAGATGGAGAACTAAATTTCGTTCTAAACCTAAATATCTTTAATTATTTATACAATATATGGGGTGAAACAATTTTACGGGAGCAAAAGGCCACAAGTACCTACGACGAGCTCTAAAGAGAACCAACTACTCCACGTTTGGCATCTAACTTCTAAATAAATTCTATCATTTCTCGCTCTTCGCTCATTTAAAAATCTCAAATAATGAAATTGGCGAATACTTAGCCGATAATCAGCCACGCATATATAAAGTCAGTTACAGAAACTTGCAAATTCTTGAAAAGAATTCGCGTTTTCTAGCTTCTTATGTAAAAGACTAGCGAAAGCTTTTAAAGCCATGCATGTATAAAGTCAAGTACGGGAACACGCAAAAGAGCAGCTCCTTGTGTACAAGACTAGCACAAGCTTATATGATTATCATTGGTTAAGGGAACAAGCTAGGGCTCAACACGCCCGGTCAAGTCAAAATTTTATTCCTACTCTACCCAGCGGAAAGTCAACAAAAATGTCAAAATTTATTATATTTTTGCACAAAATTTTTAAAATTTTCTCATTTTTTTGGATTTTTTCAATTTTGGAGGAAAAACGGGGTTGCATGAAAAAACGACAAAAATGCAAGGCAAAAATCAAATCGAAAGATTACCCCCCCAGACTAGAATGAGACATTGTCCTCAATGTCTTAAAGGTACGGGTATCCCTACAAAAATCTAAGGCCGTTTATTAATTATGCCAAAAGATCAATGTAAAACGATAAGATTTTGGATATTGGATAAGCAGCGGATGATGAAACTCGAGTAGCGTGAAGGAAACTACGAGCACGAGAGTCTTCATCATCGGGCATTCCTGGGCACATCACAGAAAAACACGAAACACAAGATATGGAAGAGGAAGCCCTCCTCACTCACTTTATTAGAAATAAGATAAGAAGATAGAATGATAAGCATGGGGTGCCTCCCACGAAGCGCTTGTTTATTTATCGAGTCGTATTTATAACATGTTGTTTATTTGGTTCCTATTAATTGAATTTGAGTTTGCTGATTACATGTTGTTTATTGTTTTAATGTTCTCTATTAGTGATTAGTAAATTAGTTTGTCTATGATAAGTGAGAATTAAGCCTTAAATCTGTGAGCAGTAGTGAATTCAGTCACTTAGGGTAAGATAGAATGATTCGATGTCGTATAGCTTAGACTCGCCCCGAATTTACTCGTCCTTGGGGGAGCAAATGGAACGGACACCCGGCACGAAGAACGGAGATGCCGGGGTCGAAGACGGTATCCTCACTCCCGGAGGAGTGGAAAGATGGAGAAATGATGGGATAAGTGAAGAATGGGTGAAACACACGGATGACGAACACAAAGTCAAATTCTGAATCACGGGTGGGTAGGGTGGGGAAAATATCAAGCACCGGATCATCATGATCAGAAACATCGTCCACCACTCCAAAAATAACTTCATCCGTATCGGATTCAAATTCTACATCCGGTGGTTTCGCGGGCGGACGAGAATATGGTAAATCGAAGAGAAAGGAGTCAACATCAGAAAGTAAATCATTATCTTCAATAAGACCATTCTCGTCATTCTCAATACCCGATGGTATCGAGTCATCCGAAGCAAGAAATCGATCGACATCCTCTAAAAGAGGATCACTTGACGGATTATCGGAAATAGGTTCGGAATCAATTTCAAAATGAAAGCACTCATAATCCGGAAGAGAAATATCAGCATGAATAGTGGGACTGCCACTACTCTTCTCTTCAAATCGAAAAATTTCAAGCTCGGGTAAGAAATCACTATCCATATCGGGGATAGGAAATGAAGAGGTGATCACGGCATTAGTAAACGGAGTCGGATTATTTAAAGCTTCGATCTTTGAAATGAGAAGATTGATATTAGATAATTTTTCACGAAGTAAATCATCTTCGATCTCATCTTCATCTAGGTCGAAATCCTTTATCTCCTTTAAGCTAATGAACTCATAATCGGAACGCGATTCCTCAACATCATCGATATCTCCACAAGAGTCTTCAATACTCGGAGTATACTCATTGTGAGAATCGGCATAACTTTCAACGTCATCATCTGCAGCGTGATCAAACGGCATCTCATCCATATCAACGGTTTCAAAAAGAGGGTTCGAATAAATAATGATATTTTCGTTTGGAACATCCTCATCTGGAAGCGTATCATCATCGGACTCATCAAAAGCTTCACTACTCATCGGAGGGAGGGAAGATAATGGTTCTTCACTCAATAACTCTTCAAGAAAACGAATATCTCCCTCCGAATCAAAAGTAGAGCCATCAACCATCGTCGAATCGGAATTATCATTAGCAAGAGAAGTATCGACCTCTTCCAAAACGGGGTCACTTCCCTCAACCGGTGTGAGGGAAAGATTGGAAGAGTCGGGGAGGATAGATTCAGAAGACGAAGTGGGATTGCCACTCGAAGAGGAATTAATGTCATGTTTACAATATAAAGCTATTACAACCCGCCTCTGCTCCTCGAATAACAATTCTTCCATGCTTTTTGTTCCGTCATCTTCGACGGTTGTGGTAAAAAATGATGAAGAATTATAGTAAGAATTAAACATGAGAAGGAGAAAGAGATAGAATTATACGGTTTAGAGGGTTAAAGAAGAAGAATCAAATGGATGAGAGGATAAGAAGATTATTTTTGGATTTTATAATTTAAAAACATTGAATAACACAAAAGAAAAGGAAAATAAAATTTGAAAAGAAAAATCTTTTTGGAATTTTATATTTATAAAAACTTTGAAAAACAAATTTATTTTATTTTTGGTAACCGTTACGTTATCCGTAACCGTTTCCTTCAAAACTACTCGCTATCCGGTTGTAGAATTAAAGTAGTCCGATAACGTTTAATTTCACGATTTGTTTTGTTGTTTATTCGGAATGGTTTACAACCGCCCTCCTTCAACGGAAGACGGAGGATGTTTATTAATGGTGAAAACACTTTAGGAAAAGTGTTTTTTTTTTTTTTTTTTTTTTTTTTTGATTATTTTTTTTTTTTGGTATTGTGAATACTTGGTGACAAGTATTCAAATGGTTTTTTATTTATTATTTTTTATATTTTTCAAAAACAATTTATTTACAAAACAAGATGATAACTTCCACGGGGAAGGTTCTTCAATACACAAAATACGATACGAATCAACGACAACGTTTCAAGCCTTCCCCGGCAGCGGCGCCATTTTATTGATGCGGTTTATTTTTGTATTTTTATTTCCAAAGAAATATTCGTGAGAATATTCCCCCGGGTCGTTCTCCCAACGAAGGTTTGACGGCGTAGAAGTCGATTCGATGTCGTAAGAATGTGAAGTGAATAAGTGACGTGAAAGATTATTTTTTAGAATTGATTACACTAAAAGTATGGAAAATTTAAAAGCAATCTACGCTATTAAAATACATGCACACAAATAGAAACCAATCAAATGCAAATCCCGGGCTAATCCCGAGATTTAAAAAACTAAATAGAGAAATTTATACTAAAATGCAAAAATTAAGACCTAAAGGACTAAAAATGTAATTTCGGAAACTTGTTTAAAACTAAAAATGATTAAAACAAAAACGAGGACTGAAACTGTAAATTTTAAAACTTGTTTAAAACTCAAATTGTTTTTATAAAAAGACAGGGACTAAATATGCCAATAACAAAACTGTTTTATTCTAAAAACTACCAAGCCCGCTTTAAATTCAATTTGAAAGATTAGGGGCCAAAAGTGACAACTTCCGAAACTTATGAACACCCATTTAAAACAGTTAGTAAGCTAAGTAGCACTTTTCAAATACTTATAAAAAGCTCAAATCAAAACCAAATTTAAAAAGAAAAACTGTTTTAGAAAGCTTGGTAAGCAGAGATTACAAATATCCTAAAAGCTCTATCGTAAACACTCAATTGCTAATCTAATTCGAGGCAAAAACAGACGACCAAAGCATGAACATGCAGCAGACAAACTTATGACCTTAAATCCTTTTAAATCCTGATGAAACTAAACCAACCCTATATGTACACACCTTTACACTACTGTTTTTGCAATTATTGTACTAGAAATTCACCAACTGAAATTTAACAAAATCACAAACAAAACTATAAATCTACTGAATAAAAGCTTGAATTAACCTATAATTACCCTAAGTGACTGAATTCACTACTGCTCACAGATTTAAGGCTTAATTCTCACTTATCATAGACAAACTAATTTACTAATCACTAATAGAGAACATTAAAACAATAAACAACATGTAATCAGCAAACTCAAATTCAATTAATAGGAACCAAATAAAACTTACTAACATGAAATTGGTGAGAACAAATCTGATCTCCTCGAACTAATACCCAGGCTTAAACAAAGAGCAAAAATAACACCCAAACAAGCTGATGAGAATAGCTTATTATCTCCACAGCTGATTTACTGCTTCTTTGACTTTTTGACTTTTGGCTACTAGATTGAATTTAAAATAACACTGAAATGTAATTAACTAATAAACAGCAAATTTCACTAACCAATTCAGAAATGTTAAAAAAAATACTTACAAGAAATATAAGCTGAGGAAAAATGGACTAAACAAAAATTTGACTTATATTGAAATTGAGAAACTTAGTACATTCTGATGAAAACTGAAAATGAAAATCAATAAGCAGCAATTGCGAAAGCTAAAATAAGCCAGAGACAATCTAAACTAAATTAATCCTACTCCTACACCTAGCTATCTAACTAAAACCTAACTAGCTAACCCCTTTCCGAATAGTGAGTCAGGGCTTTTTATAGCCGAGCTCAGAGTGAGGAGTTAAGAAATCCACGCTGGCAATCCGTGTGGTGTGCTTCTTTGCTTCTAATCTCAGCCTTTGATAATCTCCCAATCATTTCTCATCAAACTACAACCCTTGGATCAGGAATTAAAACGTGGCCTAACCAATCAAACCCTGCCATCTGTCCCATCGTGCACTCTTCTCTGACATGTGCTCTGACACGTGCGTACTCTTCTAGAAACTCCAATCATCATGTAATTATTAGTGAATTGGGGTAATTTTGGTGTGGTTAATTTTAGGGTTCTTCGGTTGGGGGGAAAAAGGGGATCGGGGATAAGAGTGTGAGATAAGGTGAGTTTTTTTATTTCTTTTTTTTGTTGACCGAGTAGTGTTTTATTGACCGAATGGGAGTTTAGCCATTGACCGGGTTTTTATCTTTGGGGTGGATCGGGTTAAAAGGTTAGGAAGTGGGCTGGTGATAAGGTGTGTGGGCTGGGTTTGGCTAAAGGGTGATGGGTAATATTTAGGTTGATGGGTTTTTTTAAAATCCGGTTTTTGGTTTATTTAAGATTTGTTATTTTAAAATCATAAGGACCAAATGTAATTATCTTGAAATCTCAGGGACTAATCTTGCCATGTTTTCCAAAGTAGATCCAAGGGATGAATTTTGACAATCTCCGAAAATATGAAGGACCTCGGGATGACTTTTTGACCATAATTTCTCCTCGGCATCGGCTACAAATAACACTTCCATATCTCGTGCTCGGTTTCCCGGTTCTTTGCTTGATTTTGTCCTTTTCTTCGATATCCGTGCCTGCATATGTAAAAACACAAAAACACAATATATTTGGCATTATTGGTCGGGTTTTTGGTCTATTTTGGTCCGGTTTTGATCAAGAAAAGGTATGTGTTTTAGCACATACCAGTTTGCCTCAAATGTGATCTACAATCGGACAAGTGGATAGTGGATAGCGGTTGCACTAAACACATGACCAGGAATAGAAGATTGTTCACATCATACAAGGCGTATGACGGCAATCAAGTCATATTTGGAAGCAAACTTAGCAGGAAAATCATCGGTAAAGGTAATGTCCTTCATGACTCCATAGAAATTACCAATGTTGAGCATGTTAGTGGTTTAAACTTTAACTTGATTAGTGTTAGTCAATTAAGTGATGATGATTGTGAGGTTAAGTTTACTAAAGTAGATTGCACTATTAGTAAAAATGGTGTAGTATTAGCTAGAGGTCATAGGAGAAATAACTTGTACACTTACAAGTTGGGAGATAACTCCAAACAACACATATGTCTTACATCCATGGTGGATAACTCAACGCTTTGGCATAGGAGGTTAGGTCACGCCAATATGAGGTTAGTCCAAAGTCTAGCTTCCAACGAGCTAGTAAGGAATTTACCAAAGTTGAGCTTTAAAAGACATTATTGTGATACTTGTAGTCTAGGGAGTCAAGGACATGCAAACAATAGGAATAGGAATGAAGTGTCAACTAATAGGGTTTTAGAGTTGCTACACTTGTATTTGTATGGTCCATCTCCAATCCAAAGCTATGGAGGAAACTTCTACACTTTGATGATTGTCGATGACTATTCAAATTACATTTGGGTATTTTTTTAGCGTCTAAGGATGGAGTCTTAGAAAAATTTAACATATTGAGGAAAAAGCTTGAAAACCTACTTGATTGTTCTATTGTTTCAATACAAACAAATCATAGTAGTGAATTTGATAAATTACAATTTGGTAGCTTTTGTGAACAACATGGAATATCTTATAACTTATCGGGCCCGTTCACTACTCAATCGCTTGAGATTGTTGAAAGAACACATCGTAAGTTACGAAAGATGAGTCAGGAAATGCTTGACGGGCAATCCATTCCACAAAATTTTTGGTGTCATCCCCTACCGCGTGTTACATTTTTAATAGAGTCTACATTAGAAAGGTCATTAATAAAACACCCTATGAGATACTTAGAAATAGGAAGCCTTCCTTAGAATACTTTATGGTATTTGGTTGTAAAGTATTTATACTTAACACCAAAGAATATCTCACCAAATTTGACCCAAAGTCGTATGAAGGTGTGTTCTTAGGATACTCTCAAACTAGTAAAGCATACATAGTGCTTAATAAGGAAACAATGATGATTGAGGAATCTCTCAATGTGACCTTTGATGAGAGCATGCCCGAGCCTAAATCATCTCCTTCGGTAGAAGATGATGTGATCGATGAACAAATAGTTCAAGATCAAAAAAGGTCACCGTCATTACAAGTTAATGTTTCGGATGAAGGCAATCCTAAGAAAGTGAGAGAAGCGAGGGGTCATACTATAGAACAAGTCATTGGTGACTTGAATTCACAAATTAAACAAGACTAGGTTTTGGCACGACATTTTTAAAAAATCCAAATTGTTTTTGGGATAGGTTTAGATATGCATGGTTAACATGCATCTTAGGAGAACAATCTTTTCAGATAGAGCTAGATGTTTAGATGTTGTTTGCAAGGTCCTTCTTAGGTGCTCTTAGAGCTTATGTGCTTATGTGACTAGGACTTATGTGAAGGCATGGAAGGAAATTCAAATAATGTTTTCCGAGAGGAAAGATATCTATCGATGCATTATTCAAACGATGATTGACAATATCCTAGATCCTACATTTCTATACTATGTGTGATGAACAAGAAGATTTGACACAAAATATTCTACTACATTTGCTAGAATTGAAAGTCATTTGTGTCAAATTACCAAGACTAGATAGAATTTCGGATCACAACTTACACTTGTGCTGAAGATTTTATATCTATCTCTACTAGTTCAATTTATGTGAAAATTGCATGCTATGTGTTTATGGTAGAAAAGAAAAGAAAATATTTTATGCAAACATACAAACTACTTGCGTAGTTGAAGAGAATTCTTGTGGTTTGAATTCGGTATGGTATTGCATAACAAACTAAAATACCCATTTAATAGATTTAATAAGCTATATATTTCATCCGAAAACTTAGAAACTTATTTTGGTAATGCAAGTAACAAATAAGGATTATTAATATCGACACACTACACAACAAACTATAGACTGGAGATATCTTGCATATTATATTGACTTTCTAAACAATGTGTGACGGTTTATAGGATCTAGTTTGTGTACCCATTAATTTAAAATACACTTTATTTCTATACACATACAACTACATTCTTGAGATGACTTACATGAAATACTTGAACTTGGTTCACGTGTGATGAGATGTAGGTTCTAAATTGTGTTTGATAGAATCATTTAACTCCAAAATGATAATATAGGAACTTTACTCATCCAACAATAATTGGAAGAATCATGCATGGCTTAACAAATTATGGTGCATGCATGATTAATTACGGAAACTAGCATGAGAAACTAGATCATCAAATCTCAATCCAAAAGAAACTAAACTACTTCCCATGAGACAAAATTAATTTTCCCATATATTCTTCTTAAACCTCTCACTTAGTACAACCAATAAGGAATCAATGTACTAATACGTATTATCCAACGGTTATTTAGATATCTATTATCGCTACCTAACTCTTAACTCATCATTATTTAAGAAATGAGTGTATTAGAGGATAGTGTCACCAAAATCTTATACTACCCTTCTACCCGAAAACTTGGATAGCCAAACAATCTCACCAAACAATGTTCTTGACAATCACATCTTCTTAAGTAGTGATACCAATTCTTTGAATGCCAACAATGGTAATCAAGAAGTCATGAACAACATTGTGGTTCCTCAAACTCCAAATGAGGATGTTGGGATTGGAGATGGGTGTTTTATGCATAATGACCTACAATTTCCTAGGGCTAATCTAGAAGAAATAATGCAAGATGAAATTTGGAACAATCTTAATAATGCTTAAGTCACAACATCTCCATTTAGATGTCTTAGAGAAGAAAAAGTTTGAGAAAATATAAGGAAGCCCTTAAGCCCAAAACTTCATGAGAGCAAACATTCAATTTGTTGAAAACACGATTGACATGCTCAATGCCATTAAGGATAATAGGGAAGAAAACCGAGAGATGTTCAAATCTCTTCATGAGGGAGTTAAAATGCTCTAAGCAATGGCTTCCAACATATCTTCCTTGGTGCATAATGACAGGAGCTATGAAACAAGTGATGACAACTTGGAAGATAACAAGAACTAATAGTGTGTTTGGTGTTGGTTTTGCTTACGTGGTTTGTTAGTCTATTGCCTTTATCGGCAAACTATGTTTATATGGCTTGCTTGTACTCTCCATAATAATAAAGATACACTTTCTTTCATTGTTTCATGCTCAACAAATGGATAATGGAGTCATAATGGACTAATAATATAGAAATATAATCTATGGACTAACCCATGTCGCAAGTATCCAAATGGTTACCTAACCCATTTTGGACTGCCACATGTGAGGATTGTTTGTGTGTTGGTTGTTTCTTTTGTAGCTAGGTCACCACAAAGGTGTGGCTCTTGACCCAAGTATCCCCGCCTTGGAACAAAGGGGAGCAACGATCTAGGGGGAGCTATGTTCAATAGGGAGCATGTTATCGGGGAAATAGAGCTCATGTTAAATCTAGTAATAAAGTCCAAGTGATATCCCGCCTTTTTTATTCGACAAAAAGGGGAGAAAGAAAGCAAAGAGTGAAGACCAATTCAAGATAAAGATTAAGGCTTCACCAAATTACAAGGCAAGGTCAAGACGCAAGCTACACCAAATGTGTTCTTAATCTTCGCTATGATTTGTAATTTTATTTGCTTTCGGAATTTATTTGTCATCATCAAAAAGGGGGAGATTGTTGTGACAACATTAGTTAGATCTCCTTATTTTTTAATGATGACAAATAAACCTTCGAAACAGATTAAATCACAAACGTTAGCCAAAATCCTCCGGACCCAATAACTGGGCCTGGTGCGCTGCCGACGCTCCGACGCGCCAGCCCACTGTATTGGTCGGGACGAATTTGAAAGTCGGCTTTCCCCTTACCCGAAAAATTTGGATCTTTCAATACAGGTATGAATATGTTATGTACTTCATTGGGATCACTCGAAACGAGTTTTAGAATTAGAGGGATCCAAATTTACAACCTCCCGTTTTTGGCAAAACGCCAACTCAAGTATTTTGATAAACGCCTCTAGCCAAGTCTTTTCTAAACCTAGGGTACTTATATATTTCACGTGACATCAAGTGAAAGTATTCATATGACCATAATCCGTGTTTACGTCTTCTCTAATCACGTAACGGGTTTACTCCCTTATTGGTCAAACTAAGTTAAAGGTCCCTTTGCGTAAACGCATCCTTTCCCTTTATGGGATATGCTTTACAATTATGCAAAGCACTTAGCTTGTTTGCATCAAGATGATTATTGATTACGTCGAGTCGTAGAAATTCACGTATTATGAGATTATGAATACTCGACGTTGAGTTACTTGAAACTATAAGTAACCTTTGATTTTTTCAACCCATAATCATCTTTTTCAATTCTTTTCTTTCTTAATAACAAAGTGATTAAGTCATAATCAATCATTTGATTAATCTCAACACCAAACAAACCCTCCAACCATTTCAAAATCATCCCAAATTTTATCCCCAACATTCTCTTAATATTCCCTTACATCTTTGGTACTTTCATGTACTTCTTGTCTCCTACATACCCACACCATATCTTCCGAACATTCCCTTCTCAACATTTTAATCTAACCACTAGGATTTCTCCACCACATCATCTTCTTCATCCAACCATCCATTTCAAACACAAATAAACCTTCACCACAAACCACCTTCATTCTCATCTCTAACATTCAAAATCCAAATTTTGAATCTAAGCCAAAGGCTCCCCATCACCTCAACATCACATCCTCATCCAACTCACTCTTACACACACATAACTTACTCCCTTACGTACAACCTCCCTCACTCTCTACCTCTCTCACATTTCAAATTTGAATCTTCCTCTTAGGCTCCCCATCAAATCACTTTCACATCCAATCCAACTCATCTCAACCCTTCATCTCCCCTTTCTAACCAAGCAAAGCATATTCTTGGAATATCCTCTTCTTAACCCAACCGTGCTTACTTATCCAGCTCAACCATGGTTTGTTCTAACCCAACCTCACTCTCTCACTTCCCTCTCATACATTTGAATTTCAAATTCAAATCTTCCCTCTCTCTATCTCTAACATCTACACTTCCTTTCCAAGAAAAAGAATATTCTAATGGCATATTTTTTCTCTCTTATCTATTCCATGTGAGGAATACCCAAACTACCCCTATCAAATTATCCCTTCTACTCTTCTCTCTTTGATAATTGGTTTCACTTAAACACTTCACAAATCATTTTTACAAAATGGCTATTTGAGTTGGTAGACCTTGGGGATGAATAATGTAAAGGTCTAAATGTGTGAAGTACAACTGGGGGTTTAGCAAGGTTGGGTATTTAAAAGACCAAGATCCCAAAAGAAAATTTTACCAGGTCTCCAGGCGCGCGGCTGGCGCTCCGACACGCCAGCGTCGCGTCAGCCCCAGTAAATGCTTACCAACTTGGGATCTTGGCCTATAAATACCCACCCTTGCCTCTTGTATTCCTCACCCCTTGCCATTATTCTTTCTTACTAATTTCTTTTCTCTCAATCCTCTAATTCTCTCTTGTGTTCTTAATCTATCACATAACATTCTTTGAAAGAACACATATCCTTGCAAGGGAAGAATCACAAGAACCTAATCCACTATTGTGATTGTGTCGAGGGTCTTCTTATCTATACCCTTTCTAGTACAATCGAGTCTCTAGGTTAGGTTAGGGCTTGATTGAACAATCAAACACTTATTCATTCAATTTGATTGTAAGGTAAGTCTTGTGTCGAGGTGACCAAGCCTAGATCATTGGGGATCTAGTTAGGGTTTGATACTTCCAGTGGGAGTCTTTGTGGTCTTAGTGGTCTTTGTGGTTAAGTCGAATCACGAGTCCTTGAGGGTGGTTTCCGAGGGCGAAATACCGTTGGGAGTAGCTCTTCTTTGTGAGCGCTGATCTTAGTGCATATAGGTGGAGTGAAGTTGTACCGGTTTGTAGTCCACCGAAAGGATTATACTTAGTGAATAGTATGGTGTCGTGGATCCGCAACTGGACGTACGGATGGTATAAACCCTCCATCCCGAACCAGTATATATCTTGGTGTCATTTACTTGTTTTATATACTTTGGATTGTGATTGTGTTAGTGGGTGTTGTCGTATAAACCACATGGTACTCTTTTAGGCTTAAAGTTTTTAAACATTTAAAAAGCTGAAGAGACCGTATTCACACCCCCCACCCCCCCCCCCCCCTACGGTTCTACAGAATAGTTGTATGGGAAAATGAATATAAGGTTGGAGATCTAGATAAAAAATGAATGACTATGCTCAATTTGTAGACTTTTTAGAATTCTCACACGTTTTATTTGATCGGCTACTATGTGTCAAAAAAAACAAAATGAAACCCTAGTACATTTTTTTTATTAAGGAAATGATATTACTTATGCTACATGGTCTAGTAATATATATAACAATGAAAAAATAGTTATTTTACATACCAAATTTTTTTTCACATATTAATGGACAAATCTCAGACATTCATTTTTCTGTTGAGAAAAAAATTGGAAATTAATAAATATTTAAATTAAATATTCAATTAAACCTACTTTTTTATAATTTAAATTTCTCATAAATCGTTTATCGTTAGACAAAACAAATACTTTTATAACGAGCATTTAATATATTTATATACACGGACACTTTGATGTACTTTCGACAAACTTTTTTTTTGTCCTTTTTTTTACGTTTTATTTTCGGTATTAAAATTCACATGACATATCACATGTGATTTAACACTAATATCGAAATTCAGACACTAAACATCTGTAATGAAATTGACATAATTATTTGTTTATATAAATAAAAAATTGTCCCCCTTGCAATGAAAAACAAACATTCATGGCTTTCCAACCATATATCACACACTTATTCGAATTATATATTATAACATTTCATTCGAAAGTATATTATAAAAACGAAAAAACGAAAAAACGTGAAAAAACGAAAAAAGTTTGTCGAAAGTATATCAAAGCGCCCCTCTATAGAAAGATAATTAGATGCTCGCCGCGATGGTGTAATTTTTTTCGTTTACTGATTAGCGGTTTAAGAGACATTAATTTTTTAGATATTAATTTTTTGAAAAGAAAAAAAAGAGAGGTGCAAGTGGGTTTTGTTATCTAATCTAAAAAATGAGTGGCTAAAATTAATCTCTTAGTATGTAAATAAATGTTTAGTAAGGAAATGAAATTAAATCAAATATATAAGGCTATCCACAATCGATCGGTCACATGAAGTGACCGGCTTTCACTTCGGTCGTGTCGGATGTGGAGCCTTGGGCACATATCGGTCGGTCAAGAGCAAAGGGGAATATCGGTCTATTGTTCGACCGAGTTTCAAACACACACACAAACACATTTAAAAAAAAAAAAAAAAAAAAAAAAAAAAAAAAAAACTTTTCAACTATAAATACCAACCTCAATTCAAACACACACACAAACACATTCAAAATCGAAATTCAACGGAGGAAGAACTTGTTTGACATAATGGAAGGAAAATATTATGATGACGAGTTTAGGTCGTCTTCGAGTGAAGACGGTTGGGTTTCAGATGATTCATTTTATTAATTTGTAGTTTTATTTTCATGTATCGTAGTTTGTTAATCGTTAATTTATGTAATGTTTTTATTTTTAATGAATTTTAAGGGGGTTTTTTTTTTTTTTTTTTTTTTTTTTAATGTTTGATTAAAAAAAAAAAAAAAAAAAAAGAAAAAAAAGTGGCCCTTTGGTCATGTCTAGTCGCCGGAGAGAGAAAACTGACGTGGCAGCCGGTGACCCAGGTCACTTGGGTCATCGAGTGTGTCCGGCCTAAGACTTTTAAACCAACAACAACAAATAAATGTGAATGTTCACATTAGTCATCGAAATATATCATTATCACGAGAGTATAAACAATACTACCTTATAATGTATTTAGGACATCTATATTTAGAAGTCTTAAAATGTTTAAGACCAAAAACATTTCTTTAATAGGAAAGATGCATACACATATAATTAAAAGCCTAGAAATTTAAGTGTCTTTAAAAAGTCTAGGTTGTTACAAGTATAGCTTTCAATGCTTGTAATCTTTTAAGACTTACAAGAAAAGAAGCATAGTGTACACCACTTTAATACATATAATTTTCAGACTTACAAAATAAGAAGCATAATGTACACCACTTTAATGCACATAAAAAAAAAAAAAAAAAAAAAAAAAAAACTCATTAATGCTTTTTAATGTAGTCAATTAATTAACTGGTCAATAAATACAATTAATACAACTATTAAAACACCCCTTACATAAGAAATACAAATTATCAAGCATATTGTACAACCAAATTAAACACAATTCATACATTAAATGTTACTAATACAAATAATAAAGCACATTATACAAATATTCAAGCCTGAACGGGCAACGGGCCAAATGGGCTTGAGCCCGAACCGGTGCAGGCCAAACGGGCTCGAGGCCGAACGAGCACGGGCTAAATAAAATTCTTGATATTCGTAAATTTATTGTCAAAAAGAACATAATAAACTAAAATAAATTATTCACCGGAAATTTTAATTTCAGGGTACCCGCGCGTTGCTGTCGCAGCAACGCGCGGGTACCCTGCTTACTTACTTATAATGGAAGGAATTGTCTTACTTTATAGTATCATGAAAATTTAATGTCTTCAAGTCAGACTTGTAACACCCATTTAACATTCATGCAGGCCATTAAGTTTTTGTAACAGCCCATTTAAACATCACCATCGCCTCAACCATAACCGCCTTTTTAATTTTCTTTTTTAGTATACAAAACATTAACGCATACACACAACTCATTAGTTTTCTTTCATCTCTATATTCAAATACACACACAACCCTCTCTCTCTCTTTTTCAAAATACCCAACGTGTGCCGCCACCATAACCTCCATTGTCGTCGTCGCCGCCTTATTAAATTGCCACAGTCTGACATCTGTTAGGTGGTTTCATTTGGCTAGGTGGCTTCGCTGGGTGGTTACGTGAACGAAATGGTGGTGGTTTAGGTGTTTTGTTGTTTGTTTTGGTGGTTTCGAGAAAAAATAGAAGTGGCTTCGGTTGTAGATCTGGTGACTTCAATGGTGGTTTTGGCATATATCCAGCCACCGAATCCGCCGTCACCACTGCCAATTACAACCATAATTCCTACTCGAATCCGCCGTCATCACTGCCAAAAACATCAACGTCCACCACCCTCACCTAAAATTGGCGTCACCAAGGTTTTGTTTGGACCGGTTGTTTAGGTCACTGGTTCAGTTTAGGTGGTTTCCGGTTCGATAGTAGTAGTCAAGGTGGCTTTGCTTTATCTAGCTTTGACTGTTTGTACTTGAGATCCAACCGAATATTGGTTTCGATTTTGCAGCGGATGTTTTTGGGTTTCGATTTGATCTAGCCGGATCTGGTTTTTTGTTTGGTTTGCTTTTTTTATTGTTATTTTTCGATGGTTATTATCGGTGATTTTTAACTGACCATAAAGTTTATAGTTCATTTTGAATGTTTGTTTCATTTTGAAAGTTTTAATTGAGACAGATTTTTTTGTGCTTTATGCCTTATTGTAGTTGTGTAAGAAGCTATTTGATGTTAGATTGTGTTAGATGCAAAGGTTTTTTTTGCCTATATTTTGTTAGATCTAAAGGGTTTAATCTTTTTTTAACCGATCTGTTGTTACAATGGTGTGGAGTGACCACTATATTAGTTGGTTGTGGTTTTGGTTATGTATGATGTTTTTTGATTTATTTTTGCTTTAACGGGTTTCGGTCTATTATCTTACGTACTAGATCTGTGAGTTTGAAATCATGGGTGAATATGCGATCTATTTATCTATTATGTGTTTCGGATACTATGTCCATGGGTTTGTTCTTTGGTCCTTCTGTTTAGGTTTTATGTCGAGAAAATGAGTCTTGGCTGCCGATTTTAATGTTATTGTCGCTATCAAAGTTTGATTTAATTAGGTGATCATTTTTTGTATGGTCTTAGATTACTTTGGCAAGTAAAGAAATGTTGGCTAATGACTTTTTATGATTTTGTTCTTTGTGTTTTATGTTTGAAGATGGTGAATGATTTTGTTCTTTGTTTAAATCTTTTGATACGATTTATTAAGTTTTGCCATGACCAGTTTTAAAGAAGCATGAAATTTTAAAGATTTAGTCATTTAGTAAATGTGTAATTTGAACATGTGAGGGTTATATGGTGCTGGTCAACTACTTTTTGGTGGATGCACGCATAATTTTTTTAATGCTTGTGTTTTAATGGTACTTAATGCTTTATTGTACAGCAGCTTATTTGAAACGATTTTAGAGTTTTTTTTGTAGCTTTTAGTTTGGAAATTCAGGTTATGGTGACACTGAGATCTATATTGAGTGTTTCGGATGGCATTCGGTTTGATAACAGGGCTGGTGGTCATGGCTTGCTGATGTCGTGTTGCTGAATTTTCGTATATTTATTGTAAACAAAATGTTATTATTTAAAATACATAGTTCACCGAAAATTAAAATACGTAAAATTATTGTTAGGAAAAACATATAAATAAAAAATATTTGTGCCCCTCAAAATTTAGTCACAGGGTACCCGCCGCCGCATTGCGCGGGTACCCTGCTAGAGTATAAACAATAAGAGATCGTAACTATATGAGTAAGCCAATTTAAATAACTAATCGCATCCAATATGGTTAGCCCACATTATATCCGTTTATCTTTTTATGGACCAATAGTTTATTACCTTTTCTACCCTAGTTATACTTATAAAGATCCTTTGATACGATACATTTTCTTTTTTCAAATCTTATTCCCTTGTTGATGTATTTATGCTATAGGATTAGTTTTATATATAATCCTACTTTCATCATTAATTTCATATATACCCAAAGTGCAAGTATTGATTGCATAATGTACAATATTTTTAATGCATGTTTTGGTATATATGAAATTTTCAACTTAAAGTAGGGGAGATATGAAATTGACCCATGCTATATTATGAAGTATTTGAGACTTTTTTAAAACAATATTCTTAAAATATTTAGTTAATATACTTGCTTATTATGAAATTTTTTAACAAGTATAGCTATAATAAAATTAGTTACAACATTTTAAATCACATTTTGTAGATATAATTTAAAAAAAAAAAAATTAATTAAAAAATACAATGTAACTTAATATAAAAATACGTAAATAACCAAACTACCCAATAAATGTTATTTTTAAAACACCTCTAAAATGAAAAATACATATTATTATACATATTGTACAGAGTAATAAAACACACAAAGTTTTATATAATTTATATGCAGATAAGTTGATAGTACTTATGGTTTTGAAACCGAACCGGGCAAACGGCTTCAACCGGTTTAACTGAGAACCGGAGTCGCAACCAGTTCGGATAGCTAATAAAAGCCGTCCGAAAACGGACATAAGAGGACCATCGAAACCGGTAAAAAAAGGCAAACCTGCTTGCACCGGGATCATTTTCTTCTTGTTTTTCTTAGATTAATCACCTGGTCATTATTATTTTATTGGTGCCTAAACGTTCCCGTAAATAATAAGTATTTACGTGCTCAAGATGGTATACTTGAGTAGTCATGGTTCACATGATACTCGCCGCAACAATGTGTTGGTACCCTTCTAAAATACGTGTAGCACAATTAAATAAGTGACATTTCTTATAGAAATTTACATTTTGAAGGCTTAATTCGAAAATAACATATATAACACTCAACTCGCTTAGATGCGCCCATGTACAAGAACTAGGGGTGTTCATGGATCGGGTAATATCCGCAGTAACCGAAAACCAAAACCGAACCGAACCAAAAATAACCGAACCGAATTCTTAACCGAACCGAATTGGTAAAAACCGAACCGAACCGAACATTTTAATCGGTTTATGGTTCGGTTATGGGTTTAGCATATTGACAACCGAACCGAACCGAAAACCGAATTATAATTAATATTTAATATTTTTTATATATTAATTAAAAAAATATAACTTGACTAACCCTAGGTCCTATGATGTTAGGGTATTTTGTGTTCAATAGATGTTAAAACTTGTCTAGGTATATCGTTTTGCATATATTTTGGCATACCGTCATGGGGTCATGTGCTATGATTAGTTATTTCTTAGGAAAGTTTATGTATCTGGATGATGTATGTTCTATTCTCTAGGTTTAATCATTTGACATACATATCAATATGTGTATGCAAGACTGTTATGGTTCAATATTAGAGCAAATATAAATGTTGTTCAATATTCAAGTACAAAATTTCGGTTTTCGGTTTTGACCCATAACCGAACCGAACTTCGGTTCGGTTCAGTTTTCGGTTATGACACAAATTTTTTTTTTAACCGAACAACCCGAACCGAATAAACCAATTAACCGAGAACCGAACCGATGAACACCCCTAACAAGAACACCATCCTTGTCCAGTGATGCATTCATATTTTTTTAAGAAGTTTATCTCCACTGCAGTACAATGTCCATATGACCTCTCTCAATTGACCAAGATGACCAAGATGCCTAAACTTGATCGTAAGCATGGAGGGATGGAACCAGGTTCAAATATAACCGGGTGCACAATTTTTTTGAAACCGTAATATAGATTCACATTTCGATGGACTGGGTGCATTTAAGATGCATTTAAGGAAAAATGATGTTTTTTTCAAAAATTAACACTATATCGAAAAAATCCATAGAGGTCCCGGGCACCGGCGGGAACCCCCTGGTTCCGTCCAGTATGCACTCAAATGGTACGATGGAATTTTTTATTTTTTACTTTATTTTTTTTCCTTCTTGTTTATGCTTCTTGTTGGCGTGTGTCTCGAAGGACATGGGCCGGAAAGCAAATACCCTCAGCTCGAAGGATAGGGTCGGATGCTCGAAAGAAGGTACACACTCTTTTACCCAGAAGATCATTTACCCAAACAGTTCGTACTAAGGACTGAGCGTGAGCCGCCTAGCCAATATATTACGAGATATTGTTCCCTACGTGGACGTAATGCTTAGCACCTAGGCTGGGCATAGCTCGGCTTGCTCCTTCCCCATGTTGTCACGTACAGTGGTTGAAATAGTATAAATACCACAACCATATTTAATATTCAACAAACTATTTCTCCACGCATTTTCTCTCGCATTTATTGCTTAACCTCTCGGCATTAGCGTATACTTACTCTAATGCTGGAGTTTGGTCTTGGGGTAAAACCCAAAGCGAGGCTAACGCGTTTCTTTTATCTGTGTTAGGTGCTTAAAGGACGTCACTTACCAAGTCCGGAGGAACCAACACGTGCTCAATCCGAAGAGCAGGTATTTACAGTTACACTTCTTAAAAAACACTTCTTAAACTTTCATATCTTTAGTGCTACATGTTAATTAAGATTTCTGTAAGTGAAACTATTCGCACATCTAACGTTTGAACTTGTACTGAAATAAGCGATACCTTATATACATAGCTGTTGAAGTAAAACGTTGTAGGTGCACTAGTACAAAAATGGGATTTAGTCACACATGCTGTTTTTCGAACAGCCACACAGTCGCCTTTTTATGTGACTAAATGTACCAGAATAAAATAAACAGCCACACTAGATCCAACTTGTGTGACCATTTCGGAATTACATCCGAGGCTACAGCCACACATTTGAATATTTTCGTGACTATACGTATCTAGTAAATTTTTTTTTGATTTTTTAGTCACTTATAATTTGGGACGTGTGACGGATACAAATAAGGTTGAAACATTAGTCACACTATATATATACATATGTGACAAATATATGTCACGCAATTGAAAAATGTGACCAAAATCCATATATGGTCACACGAAGTAATTGTGTATGTGGCTAAATCATATGCTCAAGTTTGTCACACATTATTTAAGCGTGACTGCTAGTTTTTGTTGAAAATTTAGCCACATATGAATTTGAAATGTGTGACAACTGAAAAGTAAGTTTGAAGCATAGTCACGATATGCATTTAAAAGTGAAAAATATATGTCACACACTTGAGATGTGTGACCAAATGTCATATATGGTCACACTAAACCATAGGCATACATGATTAAGTGTGACCAAAATTCGATACAAATAGTCACGTAAGTTAATATGTGTGTCTAAAGTTAAGTGTGTGTTTGCCTGCCAATTCCTAATGTGTATGGTCACATTTAATTGTAGCACAATCATGTGACTATAGGCAATAGTCAAATTTTGTCACACATTATTTAAGTGTAGTCACAATTCGATACATATGGTCACACATTTCTGATAACTTATGCAATAGTCAAAAATTTAAAAATATCAATGTTTTGGCTCCATTGTAAGCATTTATGTAAGCATATTTTGTCAGACTATACATTCTAGCAGTAATAACTATACATTCTTAGCAGTAATAACTACACATGTTTATCTCATAAGCAGTAATAACTATACATGTTTAAGTCAAACTATACATTCTAGCAGTAATAACTATACATTCTATTTCTTGTCATTGGGTCCTAGATACTCTTCCATCTTCCTGAGCAGTTCATATGCCATGTCATCATAATTAAGCTGAAGCTTGAGTATTTTCTTCCCACGCAACATCTGATGTAGAATGTCTTTGTGAAACTTTAAAGGGTAATCCTTTTCTACAAGCATGTAGATCACCAACTCATTCACAGTTAAAGCATGTACTCCACATCGTTGAAAAATTTTCCATTCTTTAACAGTATTGTGCGTTAGTCTTCTCCAACATTCATCTTCATGATTTGGTTCAAACATTACCTTTAAATAATTCCAGACTTCTCTATCATAAGCTTGTTCTGGTGTCTTATTACCAAATCTTTGTTTGAGTAATTTCCATAGAGCTATCATATCTCGTCTATCAAAATCATGAACCATGTGAAGAAAGCTTACAAACCTTCTAGAAGAACCATCATGCCTCTTAATATCGTAATAAACTGTTTCCCCATAAGATCCAGACTTATAATCAACGATGGGATGTTTGACAGTTAAAGGTTGTGCATCCATGGCTTCTCCTACAGAGTCAACTGCAAGTTCAGTGTGAGCTTGCATTTGTTCTTTAGCAACAGCTTGCTCAGTTTGTTCTTGTTTTCTCTTTTTACTGCTTTCTATTTCCAACTGTTCACCTGCTCTCTTTGAACTGTCATTCAAGAAGAGTTCATTGTTTCTCTTGGCAATTGCATACAATTCTTGAATTCTTTTATCATCCAAGAATTTCAAATCCTTTAGTTTCCAACTGGCCACATTCTTCAAATATCTGCACATGAGTAGATGTTTATGATGTACATATTGGGTGTTGTTGATATTAATATAAATTTAACTTTAAACATTAGCAAAAAAAAAAAAAAAAAAAAAAAAAAAACCTGCACAGGAGATCTCTTCTTTGTTTTTGAGTGGGTGGCTTGTTCTTCTTAGCTCATATCTTTGTTCTGCATACAACTTCTTTTTTGCATCAAAAATTTCTTTCAGCATCCTGGCTTTTTCATCCATTGAGTACTTATCTTGCTCTTGTTTATGTAGTTTCTTAGCAAGCTCAGAATCAGCTGCAACCTGAGCCCTTTCCTCATCCCATGAAGCTATTAACTCTGCATCTTTTTCTTCTTGTATTCTCCTTTGTTCCAAAATTGTCTGATGTTCTGCATTATACTTTTGTGATAATTTCATAGCAATTTCAGCATCAACTTTTAATTGCTCTTCTTTTGATAATGGTTTCTCCACAGGCTCTTCAGTAAGAATCCCTTTACATTTGCCTTGTACATGTGGAGTTGATTGTTTAGCTTTTGGAGAGGATGATGGCTCTTGTATCACAACACCTTTGGTTACTGGTTTTGCGGTCTTCAGCTCAGCAAGTACACTAACAGCAGTTGCAAAAACCTCTGGTGTAGCAGTACTAGCTTTTGTAGTACCAGCGGTAATTGGCTCACTAGCACTATCAGCATTTGTAACCTTGCCCAGACGATGATCAGTCACCACTTGATTCCCTTGGTTATCCTCCCCTGAAACTTTGCCTTCATTCCCTCCCTGTTTGGGAGCATCCTTAGAAGCTTCAGAAGATTTAATCTTTTGTTTGGGAATTCTTGATCCTTTGACTCCTTCTAAATATCTAACCCTTCTCTTCAAAGCCTTTATCTCCCCACCTTGAGCTTTGATGACTCCATCTTGGGAAGAAGCTATTGCTCGCAGATCACCAATTTGTGCAGACAGCTTGGCATAGGTATCCTTCAATTCATTCAAAAGTTGCATACTATCCTCATCACTTCGGCTTGTGTTACCTAGCCTGAGAGGTGGATCACTGGAAAAGTTAAGTTCAGTCTCACCCCTAGGATGAACATCCGAACCCCCCATTGTTTCCATGTGACTGGGACCTTCACCTGAATCAGTTCCAGAGGAACTTTCTTCATTAGAAGTTGTCTTGGTTCGGGTCTTAATGATGTTACCACTGTCCTGTGCTGCTGCTAAGCTAGACACAGTAGTGGCAGCCCTTGCCAACATGTCACTCTCCCCCCCAGTGACATCCTCATCTGCAACAGTTGGTATAGAACCACTAGCCTGAGGTAGCTCAGTGTTCTTGGTGTTAGTCCTACATTTATAGGTCTGTTGTTGTTGTTCTGTGGGTGTGTGATGGGTACCAGCTGGGATTGCTGAACCTTCACCCATTTGGGTTTGGGCTAGTGCCAACATTGTTGGAAACAAAGGTGTCACTCTCCCTAAAAAATCTTTTCCAACCCTCCTCATATTAGCAAAAACCTTTTTGGTAAGGCAGGGAGTGGGATAAACATTTTTGTGACTTTTTTTTTTTTAAATTGGTTGTCCAAAAAGAGTTGCAAAAACCTTGGATATAGAAAATATTTAGTCGAAGAACTATCCAAGTTCTTAACCATACTATCAAAAATTAATTTTGAGAAATTAAATCTTTGAGTATTTTCAGCCAAACAAATTATAGCAGAAGCTAAATTACTGCTAAATTCATTCCATGCAGTGGTCTTTGGAATTAGACACACTAAGACAATATGAATTAAGAATTTCCACTGAGGAGAAAAATTACCTTTTTGGAACTTTAAAGCATCTGTATATCTCTCATAGCCCATCAGTGCAAGTTTTTCAAAGATTGTAGTATTTGGAAGATTCTCAACTCCGTTAGCATCATCTAGGAGAAGATCTCTTCGAATAGACGCCTATGTAATGATAATCATCTGCCCATCTACAAGGGCATGGATTTGTGTTTCCCCATTAATAGTTTTGACCTTAGCAGACGACCAAAACTGGATAATGTTGGAAGTATATATAGTAGGTTTTACTGTTAATGCAAACTTAATATAGCTTGCATCAAGGAAATCAATGATCTCAGTAAAATCTACAGACTCATTGGATTTTTCTAAAAAGGTAACATTATTATGAGGTTCGGTAAAAGTTAGGTTCGACATTATGATTTGATTTGGGGGTTTTGCAATTTGACGATTAAAATTCGATTAGGGAGTGGAAGAGAGAGAGTAATGTATGCGTGAATGTAATTGTGTGCAGCAATTGGGGGTTTTATACCCTTTAAGTAAAAAGTGATACAAACTACCCTGCACTCCCAACCACTGCTAAAAGGATACCCAGCAGTACAACGTTTCGCTAGCAGTACAATTGTTTACCTAGCAGTACAATAATAATAACTGCATTTAAATATCATAAACTTGTAATAATAACTGCATTCATATATTAAACCAAGTCAAAATAAGTTTACATTTACATAGGCAAAATATATAAAGAAAAGATACATTAAGACACATATTTACTAGCTTCAATACTTCTGTAAACTTCAATTATTTTCTCTCTTTCTTCTTCTATTTTTTTGTTCCTCTCCTCAATTTTCTTCTGATGCTCCTCAATGACCTCTAAATCTTTCTTGTTCCTTTCTTCAAACATCTTTATACGCTTGTTGTGAATTTCTATCAATGCGTTTTCAACACCATACTGGCCTTCACTACATTTCTCCCAAATATGTTGGGATATGCCAAATTTTTTATATTTTTTAGGCATTGGTGGAGGAGAATCATCCCTTGGGCGTTTGTTTTTGTTGGAAGAAGGAGTTGAAGAGGAGTCAACCATTGAAATTTGAAATTAATTTTCTAATGAAAATATCAAAGGAGTTGTATATGAACGGTTGATTATGAACGGTTTTCCGTGTCGAGTTGTACAAATAGGCTAGAGAGGTATACGAACGGTTCCCAATACTTTAAGCGGGAAGAGGGACCATCGAGAGGCGCCAAAAGTAAACAGATGGATAATATTGATCGGATTTGGTTTGTGTTTGGTTTGGATTTGACCAGTGTAGTTGATCTAGAAGTGTGTTTGGTGTTGGATTGACTAATTGACTTTTTTCATTAGGGTAAATGATATTTTCTATATTAATGATGTTTAATGTAATTTGTGTGCTAACTTTAATGACTAATTGACTTTTTCATTAGGGTAATTGATATTTTCTAGTACATGTTTAATGTAAATACATGCTTTAATATCTATAGCAGTCTGAATGTGTTTGTGTGTGAGATGTGTTTGAGAAGTATGGGTATATTTAGGCCACTTCCAACAATAACTCAGCCTTAACAAATTAAATTAAATTCAAATTCAAATTCAAATTCAAATTCAAACGTAAGATAAAGTACAACATATTAACGCTGCGTTAACGCAGGTTAGCCCCAACAATTAAAATTCAAAGTCACGTTAATAAAACGTGTGCATTTGTACCCTATAAATACCAATGCTTCTGAAGCACAAGTCACACAGAAACACATTCCAAACTTCTCAAATACTCAAGATCCAAGCATCTCAAATTCAAGATGTCTTCCAGAAAAGATTTCGGGAAACAATTTCCAAGCCCGCCTCGCCAAAAGGATTTTGGCCAACAATTTCCAAGCCCACCTCTCCAAAAGGATTTTGGCCAACAGTTTCCAAGCCCACCTAGCGAAAATGAAAAATTCCATACTCCACCCGAGCATATCTTTCCGGTTTTCCAACCAAAAAATTTTCCGGTGAATAATCAACCTGAAAATGAACCGGTGCAAAATCCACCGATTCCCAACCAAGACCCAAATCCGTTTGGGTTAACTGAGGAACAACTTAGGCAAGAGGAAGCAGATATGCAAGTCCTCCTGGAAATGGAAGCACTTGAAAGAGAAGAGGAAGCTGATCATTTGGAGCGGCAAGCCAGGGAGGATGAAGAACGTAGGCAAAGGTGGGAGTCTGGTTTTTTCACACCTTCCGAATCTTCTGAAGATGGTTACCCAGATTCAGATGATAGTTGTTATTAATCGTTCGTTGTTTATGTTAATCGTATGTTGTTTATGTTAATCAATCGTTTTTTATGTTAACGTAGTTTTTATTTGACATTTAATGTATTTCTATTTCATGTTTAATGTATTTCTATTTCATGTTTAATGTATTTGTATTTGATACTTTAGAAAACGTTAAACTTTTTATAAAATGTCTGATTTTGTCCTTTTAACGCAACGCTGCGTTATGCGTTGTAAAGGGTCTTATAGGATAGAAATCCACACGTTTTTTAAGATGAGTTTGACTTTGAAATGGATATAAAGATATCCCGACCAAGCTAGATTCTTTTATTTTCAATTTATAAATTGAATTGAATTTGAATTGAATTGATAAATTTTAAATATATCCCGCCCTTTTGTTTAATTTGAATTTGAAATTTTAAATTTTAAATATCCCGCTCGTTATTAATATGTTGTACTGTTACTTTACGTTTGAATTTGAATAATACTCGTACGGTTACTTTTACTTTCAATCTGATTTTTAAAATAGCCTCCAACGGCTAGTTTAACGGCTTTCCACTATCAAAGCCACTTTCACAACACTTCGTTTTCTCACACAACTTCTTATAAAACTCTCTCGCAAGTATCACTAATTTTAACACAAACACTGTGGCTAACAAATTAACTAGCAGAGGTGCAAAAGGCTATCCTCACCCGATTACGCAATGAACAAGAAAAAGAACTCAAATTGATTAACAATTTGCTAGGTGAGATAACTCGTATTTTGCTACAGATGTATAATCGTGCTGATCCAGAGGTCGAAAGGTTGCGTGAGTTGCCTCAAGACCATCCAGCTATCAGGGTCGGTCTAGCAATTAAACTCTTTTAAGAAATGATGAAACAGGGTCGAAAGGTTACGTGAGTTATTGTTGGGTGTGTTAATCATGTACAAACATATCATCTCGGCTCATTCGTTAAACATCTCGTATACAACCATATCATCTCGGCTCATTCGTTAAACATCTCGTGTATAACCATATCATCTCGGCTCATTCGTTAAACATCTCGCATACAACCATATTATCTCGGATCATTCGTTAAACATCTCGTATACAACCATATCATCTCGGCTCATTCGTTAAACATCTCGTATACAACCATATCATCTCGGCTCATTCGTTAAACATCTCGTGTATAACCATATCATCTCGGTTCATTCGTTAAACATCTCGTATACAACCATATTGTAACGCCCCGTGAGCATTTATACCAAAATAGTTTGACTTTATACGCGGAAACAAATGACTAAAACGGACTCACACAATTTCTTCTTTTAATGACCAGAACCTATGACATTTAACCTTTTTAAACATACTTGCAAGAACATATAATCGAAGACCCTTCAAAATATTTCACTAAATTTTTCTAACACAACCTGACAACCCTTCTGAAACCAAGATACGCCGCATCCATTTCAGGGATACGCCGCATCAAAGCTGAGAGACAATACGCCGTATCAATCTAAAGTGATACGCCGTATTATCCTAAACTTCTGATACACCGCATATATTAAATTAGATACGCCGCATCGACCCACTAAGACAGAAATGTTCAAGAAAATAGCTACGATGCGCCATATCTCAAAAAGAGATGCGCCGCATCACCTGATACGCCGTATCTCAAAGGAGATGCGCCGTATCTACCCTGCACCACAGAATCCTGGACAGACCCTACTGATCAAAATATGCATAAGCAAAATCCTCGGCTGGAAACCCGACCTCCCGGACTCGAAACTTGACAAAACTTTCCAGAATCCTTTAATATATCCGTAAGATTAATTTCATGCAAAAACATTACCCGTTAGACCACCCGTAATAGTACCTCAAAAATAGACGGGTTGTGCATTAATACCCAAAATGACCCATTACACTACAAGACCATTTTACTACTACCAATTCACAAATAACTTGACCATAACCATCAACTTAACATATCAAAAGCGTTTCATACATACATGACCCGTTAACATCTCAAAATGGGTAGAAATAGGCTTATACCAAACACCCCTTAAATCGTCTAGAACTACCAACATGTACCATAAATTAGACATCAAGACATGACCGTGAACTAACAAAATGACCATATAAAAGAAGTGTACCCACGACACAAAAGAACACTTGGGGGCTTCCAACTTCAATACGCTTGGTCCAAAAGAGAACGGTCTTCTACTACCTACTCACTTACGCCTTTTCCTTACCTTTACTCGATCCTTCGGTACCTATCAAGAAAAACATCACAACTAAACACGTAAGCGAAACGCTTAGTAAGTACATGGCATAACAAGCTAAACATCATATATAACCATAACTAGTCTAACCACTAGTTAAGCTAGCGATATAGGGGCACTTACCTCGCATCGACATAGTCGACCTAAACACGATCAACCCATAAGGTTGAACCTCATCCCATAGTTAGCCCAACGACTAACTAAGCTACACCTAGTGATGGATCCATACTAGCTAACGCACCCTATACCCTATCCTTCACCATTATCATGTAAACAAACATGATAAAGCTAACACATAAACCATTATCATACCAAATATGATAAAGCTAACAAAAACATGTTATAACCAATGTACTTACCTTTATTCTTAAGCACAATCACACTAACAATAGCTTCCCCACTTCTTACTTGCTTCCTATAACACAATCATCTCAAATTAGAGACTAATTAACTAACTAATCATAAATTATCAACCTTAACTTATCATACTAAATTTTCACTTCAAGAACCCTAATTTCATAATTTGGGGAAAATCACTTACTTGATGAAAGGTCAACAATTAAGGGTTCTCAAGGCTTCTTTGATCACTTCACAATGGTAATTTAAGCTCAATTTCCAACTTGCTCTTCCCTCCTCTTTTTCTCTTATAAACCGATCTTCACAAAGGGCCAAGAAGAAAGTCCTGGACTTTTCTCTAATCTTCTTATAACTAGATATTTAATCATTATAACTTTACTTATTTGACATTACTAGCCCTCCTAGTCTTATTCTTTCTATAATGCCCTCACTTTTATTCATTTAGCTAACTCACCACACATAACTTATAATATACAATACATATTATTTACATAACTGGTACCTTATCGGGATATGGGTGTAACAATTCTCCCCTCCTTAAAATAAGATTTCGTCCCCGAAATCTACTCTTGAAATAAATGAGGATACTCCTTCCTCCTTTTCTCCTCTAGCTCCCATCTAATGCTTGTACCTTTACGATGTTTCCATTGCACCTTCACTAACGGAATTTCTTTGTTTCGAAGTTGCCTCCCTTTCCTTCCTAAGATCGCTTCCGGTTCATCCTTTTGTGAAATTAATTCCGGATCAATTTCGATATCATCTAAAGTGACCACACTAGCCTCATCCGCTAAACATTTCCTCAAGTACGACACATGGAAGGTATTATGAATACCTCTCATTTCTTCGGGCAATTCTAACACATACGCTACCTCGCCAACACGTTTCAAGATTTTAAACGGCCCTATAAACCGCGGACTTAATTTCCCTTTGTTTTTAAATCTAAAAACGCCCTTCCACGGAGAAACTTTTAGCATAACCATATCACCTACCTCGAATTCTATTGGCCTTCTTCGATTATCGGCATAACTTTTCCACCTATCTTGTGCCGCCTTAAGCCTTGCTCGAATCATCTCAACCTTTTCCGTCGTTGCCAACACTATATCCGTGCTAGCCAATTCCCTCCTTCCCACTTCTTCCCAACATACGGGCGTCCTACACTTTCTTCCATAGAGCATTTCATAGGGTGGCATGCCTATACTAGCATGATAACTATTATTGTAGGCGAATTCAACTAGGGGTAAATGGTCGTCCCAATTACCTCCAAAGTCAATCATGCAAGCTCGAAGCATATCTTCTAAAGTTTGAATCGTCCTCTCACTTTGCCCATCGGTTTGAGGATGAAAAGCCGTGCTCATATGAAGTCTCGTACCTAACTCTTCTTGGAAATCTTGCCAAAAATTTGAAGTGAAACGCCCGTCTCTATCGGAGACTATAGATATAGGTACCCCATGACGCGCGACTATCTCATTAACATAAACCTTTGCTAACTTATGAACAGGCATATTTTCCCTAATCGGAATAAAATGTGCACTCTTAGTCAAACGATCGACTACTACCCAAATGGTATCATTCTTCTTTTTCGTCTTTGGCAATTTCGTGATGAAGTCCATAGTAATCTTCTCCCACTTCCAAACTGGAATGTCTAAGGGTTGCACTTTTCCATACGGCTTTTGGTGTTCGGCTTTCACCTTCAAACAAGTTAAACATCTTTCCACGTACTTCACACAATCTCTTTTCATACCCGGCCACCAATAGTTTCTTTTCAAATCAAGATACATTTTCGTAGCTCCCGGATGAATAGAATACTTCGACTTATGGGCTTCTTCCATGAGTAATTCTTTAATGTTGCTTCGAAAAGGAATATAAACCCTTACATATCGTGTCTTAATCCCTCGACTGTCTTCTTCGAGATGAGGAATGTGAGAAGTGATACGTTCTTTCTCTTGATTCTCTTCTTTTAACGCTTCCTCCTGAGCTAATTTAATTCTGTCGAAAAGATCAGATGTGATAATCATTCTCAAGGAGTGAATCCGAGTAACATCACTTCGGCCCTGACGACTTAGTGCATCCGCTACAACATTGGCCTTACCCGGATGGTAGCGAATTTCACAATCATAATCTTTCAGCAAGTCTAACCACCTACGTTGCCTCATATTCGGATCTTTCTTATCAAGGAAATACTGAAGACTTCTATGGTCGGTGTAAATTATGAACTTCACACCATATAGATAATGCCTCCAAATCTTCAAGGCAAAGACTACGGCCGCAAATTCAAGATCATGAGTCGGATATTTCTCTTCGTGCTTCTTTAGTTGTCTTGAAGCGTAAGCAATCACTTTACCCCTTTGCATAAGAACACATCCAAGACCGGAATAAGATGCATCACTATAGACCACCATGTCTTCGGTTCCCTCCGGTAACACTAAGATCGGTGCTTCATACAACCTCTTCCGTAAAGTACGTAAGGCTTCTTCTTACTTCTCGCCCCACACAAAAGGAACATTCTTCTTGGTGAGTTCGGTTAACGAAGATGAAATTTTGGAGAAGTCTTGAATAAACCGTCTATAATAACCCGCGAGTCCTAGAAAACTTCGAATTTCACCAACGTTCTTCGGCGCTTGCCAATTCATCACGGCCTCAACCTTTGACGGATCAACTTTAATACCATCGGGATTAATAACATGACCAAGGAACTGAACTTCTTGCAACCAGAATTCGCACTTTGAGAACTTAGCATACAATCTTTCTTTTCTCAACGTTTCAAGTATTTCTCGAAGATGAAGTTCATGCTCTTCCTTAACTCTTAGAATAGATAAGGATATCATCGATGAACACTATAACGAATTTATCCAACATCGGTCTACATACACAGTTCATGAGATCCATGAAAACCGCAGGCGCGTTCGTAAGACCAAATGGCATAACCGTAAACTCATAATGTCCATAACGGGTCCTAAAAGCCGTCTTAGGAATATCTTCTTCTCGAACCTTCAACTGATGATAGCCCGAACGAAGATCAATCTTTGAAAACCACCTCGCACTTTGAAGTTGATCAAACAAATCGTCAATTCTTGGTAACGGGTATACATTTTTCATCGTGACTTTGTTCAATTCACGGTAATCAATGCACATCCGCATACTACCGTCTTTCTTTTTAACGAACAGAATCGGAGCTCCCCACGGTGAGCTACTAGGGCGAATAAAACCCTTGTCAAGTAACTCTTGGAGTTGACTCATTAACTCCTTCATTTCGGATGGAGCAAGACGATAAGGAGTTTTAGCAATAGGAGTCGCACCCGGAACAAGATCAATACGGAACTCAACTTGTCTGTCGGGCGGAATACCCGGCAAATCTTCCGGAAATACATCACGGAATTCATTAACAATCGGAACATCGTCGATACTTCTCTTCTCAAAACTCGTATCTACCACGTGTGCCATAAAGGCTAGACAACCACGTGATAAATATTTTCTAGCCTTCATTACGGAACAAAGTTTTAACTCGCCTTCCCTCTTATCACCATAAATCATCATTTCTCGACCACTAGGATTCACAACTCTAACGATCTTTTGTTTGCATAGAATGGCGGCATTGTGTTTGCTAAGCCAATCCATGCCAACAATAATATCAAACTCTCCAAGCATTATGGGGATTAAATCGATCCTAAAAACATTCTCATCGATCTCTATTTCTACATCACGATACACATTTGACACTACCACAACTTTACTATCGGCGATTTCAACTTCTACAGGTACGGGAAGCTTATCTAACGGGGTGGACAATTCTTTACTAAAGTTATAAGATACAAAGGACACGCTTGCACCAGAGTCATACAAAACACGAGCGGGTTTAGAATTAACGAGAATAATACCTGTTACAACATCTGAACCCGACTTCGCTTCCTCGGCACTCATTTGATAAACACGAGCTGTAGGCCTCGGAATCTCAACCTTTTCTCCTTTAATCGGTTTAAACGGCTTTGCTTGCTTAGGATTGACCTTAGGACACTCACTTATCTTATGTCCTTCTTCGTTGCACCCATAACATATTACCAAAGGCTTGGTGCAATCCTTGCTAATATGGCTAGTATCCCCACATTTATAACATCCCTTCATCCCGGATTTACATTCCCCCATATGGTTCTTACTGCACCTATTACACTTAGGAGGTAACTTCCCCGTGTTGTCCTTCTTTGTGAAATCGAACCTGCCTCGCTTACTAAATGTTGATGGATGATCTTGCTTCCTTTTTAAATCCTTCTTCTCTTTGCTTTTCATTCTATCCAAGTCTGCTTCACGAGTACGTGCCCTGCTTAGAAGATCCTCCATGTCGGCGCACTTGAAAGGTGACACTATCGTACGAATTTCATCCTCGAGCATCCTTTGAAAATTTTCAACTTTAAGTCTCTCATTATTAAGATACTCCGGGCAATATTGTACAATGTCACAAAACTTTCCCCACAACTCATTCACCGATTCATCAGTTTACACAAGGGAATGGAAAGCTTCTCTTATTTTATCAATTTCCTCCGCGGGAGCATACTCTTTCATGAACACTTCCTTAAATTGATCCCACGTGCACGATTCTCTCCAAGCACTACCTTTCTCGTTTGCCTTGCCTTCCCACCATACTTTAGCCCGTTCACGAAGGTAATTAGTAGCAAAGTTTACCTTATCCTCTTTTACACAACGACTCGTACGAAAAGCCCCTTCTATATCAGTAATCCATCTAGAACTCTTTAACGGATCGAGAGTTCCCGTAAATGTGGGTGGAGCACGAGCAGTGAAGTCACGATAAGTGGATTTCTCCTTCCCTACACCGGGTCTAGCATTCGAGTCATTCACTAATTCCCCACTCTTCTTAAGCTTCTCAATCTCTTCTTGAATTATCTTTCGCAAATTCTCGGTTGTTTTGTCGACATAATAGGGCATAACATTTTCGATAGCCCTTCCTACTCTATTAATCACCAAAACGTCCAATTCTTTCAACTCATCTTTCGTAAAACTTTTAGGGTTAAGATTTTCCGGTAGTGGTATTGACTTGACACTACTAGAATTTCCTTTATCATTTGAATCATCATCATCATGGCGGGAGGAGGTCGTCCGTAACACCTCCTTATTTCGAATAGCCGCCATCTTTTCTACTAAACTAAAATTTAACAATTCACACTATTAAACAAAATCATATACATAATCGATGCATGAATGACATATCTATCCTTACACTAAACACCCCTAGAGTTTATCATCCATGTATAGCCTAAATGATTTCAATCTCACATATGTGTCATATTTTTATCACTACGGTGGCCAGGCGTAGTCATAAAATACTTAACATATGTGTTCCCGAAATCACCCAAACAATACACAAATAACAAACACCGATACTAAACACGTCTATACAAGGCCTAAGTCTAGGAAATCCTAAGGGGAAATCCTAAATCTCTTACACCGAAGCTCTGATACCAAGTTGTAACGCCCCATGACCATTTATACCAAAATAGTTTGACTTTATACGCGGAAACAAATGACTAAAACGGACTCACACAATTTCTTCTTTTAATGACCAGAACCTATGACATTTAACCTTTTTAAACATACTTGCAAGAACATATAATCGAAGACCCTTCAAAACATTTCACTAAATTTTTCTAACACAACCTGACAACCCTTCTGAGACCAAGATACGCCGCATCCATTTCAGGGATACGCCGCATCAAAGCTGAGAGACAATACGCCATATCAATCTAAAGTGATACGCCGTATTATCCTAAACTTCTGATACGCCGCATATATTAAATTAGATACGCCGCATCGACCCACTAAGACAGAAATGTTCAAGAAAATAGCTACGATGCGCCGCATCACCTGATACGCCGTATCTCAAAGGAGATGCGCCGTATCTACCCTGCACCACAGAATCCTGGACAGACCCTACTGATCAAAATATGCATAAGCAAAATCCTCGGCTGGAAACCCGACCTCCCGGACTCGAAACTTGACGAAACTTTCCAGAATCCTTTAATATATCCGTAAGATTAATTTCATGCAAAAACATTACCCGTTAGACCACCCGTAATAGTACCTCAAAAATAGACGGGTTGTGCATTAATACCCAAAATGACCCATTACACTACAAGACCATTTTACTACTACCAATTCACAAATAACTTGACCATAACCATCAACTTAACATATCAAAAGCGTTTCATACATACATGACCCGTTAACATCTCAAAATGGGTAGAAATAGGCTTATACCAAACACCCCTTAAATCGTCTAGAACTACCAACATGTACCATAAATTAGACATCAAGACATGACCGTGAACTAACAAAATGACCATATAAAAGAAGTGTACCCACGACACAAAAGAACACTTGGGGGCTTCCAACTTCAATACGCTTGGTCCAAAAGAGAACGGTCTTCTACTACCTACTCACTTACGCCTTTTCCTTACCTTTACTCGATCCTTCGGTACCTATCAAGAAAAACATCACAACTAAACACGTAAGCGAAACGCTTAGTAAGTACATGGCATAACAAGCTAAACATCATATATAACCATAACTAGTCTAACCACTAGTTAAGCTAGCGATATAGGGGCACTTACCTCGCATCGACATAGTCGACCTAAACACGATCAACCCATAAGGTTGAACCTCATCCCATAGTTAGCCCAACGACTAACTAAGCTACACCTAGTGATGGATCCATACTAGCTAACGCACCCTATACCCTATCCTTCACCATTATCATGTAAACAAACATGATAAAGCTAACACATAAACCATTATCATACCAAATATGATAAAGCTAACAAAAACATGTTATAACCAATGTACTTACCTTTATTCTTAAGCACAATCACACTAACAATAGCTTCCCCACTTCTTACTTGCTTCCTATAACACAATCATCTCAAATTAGAGACTAATTAACTAACTAATCATAAATTATCAACCTTAACTTATCATACTAAATTTTCACTTCAAGAACCCTAATTTCATAATTTGGGGAAAATCACTTACTTGATGAAAGGTCAACAATTAAGGGTTCTCAAGGCTTCTTTGATCACTTCACAATGGTAATTTAAGCTCAATTTCCAACTTGCTCTTCCCTCCTCTTTTTCTCTTATAAACCGATCTTCACAAAGGGCCAAGAAGAAAGTCCTGGACTTTTCTCTAATCTTCTTATAACTAGATATTTAATCATTATAACTTTACTTATTTGACATTACTAGCCCTCCTAGTCTTATTCTTTCTATAATGCCCTCACATTTATTCATTTAGCTAACTCACCACACATAACTTATAATATACAATACATATTATTTACATAACTGGTACCTTATCGGGATATGGGTGTAACACATATTATCTCGGATCATTCGTTAAACATCTTGTATACAACCATATCATCTCGGCTCATTCGTTAAACATCTCGTATACAACCATATCATCTCGGCTCATTCGTTAAACATCTCGTGTATAACCATATCATCTCGGCTCATTCGTTAAACATCTTGTGTATAACTAAAGCTCAGTTAATTAAGGGTGAGTGTGTTAAAGCTGACGTGGCAGTGTGTTAAAGTTTAAAGCTGAGTTATTGTTGGGAGTGGTTAGAGTATTTTCTTTTGTTTTGTCGGTGAATTTTAGCGTGACTTAATCTTAATACCACCAATTTTTTCCATATAATATTCAACTACGGATAACTGATACCCGCGGGGAAACCCGAAAAATCGATGGATAATATTAATCGGGTATCCGGTGGGATATGGGGCGGGTACGGGTATATTATAAACGGGTTCGGTTACGGGTACACTAAAACCCGCCCCGAACCCGAACCGTTGCCATCCCTATTTACCGGCTATAGCCGGATTTCACCGCCACGTCATCACCATTAGCTTCTTTTTTTTTTTTTTTTTTTTTTTTTTTACAAATCTTGCCACGTCAGCTATAGTTAAACCAAACCACAAATTCAATATTCAACCTGCGATTATTAAGATAGTACTCTATAAAATTTGTAAACACACACAAAAATGGGTAGTAGTTTGTACTGTTGATGTGATGGTTGCACAGTATGATACATTTGCGATTATTAAGATAGTACTCTATAAAATTTGGAGCCAAAATTTTGATTTATTCAAGTTTATGCTTTAATTAACAGGTTCAAAGGCAAAATTTTCAAATAATTCAATTGTTAATTTCAAATTACAACTTGGAGGCAAATTTTTGGATCAAAATTTTTTGAATCACAACGATTCATATTCTTGGTGTATAGCCTCTTTTCTCTCCTTAAAAAAAAAGACTGCAAAGAAAAAACAAAAATCAAATCTTCTATCACCATTACTCTCCAAGCTAAGCCATAATTATTTTCTTTTACCCTTTGTTGCTCAAGAGTCATGGAAACTGAACCCATTGTTGATAACCATACTTTGCTTCCTCCTGATCATATTGTACATGATGATAACGCCTTAGAATATGAATCCGAAAAGTATTCTGATGAAGAAGATATGGATGAGCCTGTAACCAACCAAGCAGCTAAGATACTAGCTAAGAGGGGCTCAACCAGGCTAGTAAAGTTTCGCGCGAAGCATGACAAACCTGGTGCAATAAAGCTCAAGGTAACCTTCGATGCATTCGGTAGGGTAACAGGGGAAAACAGAGCAGTGTTTATGAGTTTTTTAGGAGATGTGGCTCGTGAGCAGATAGGTGTGAAGATTCTACACTGGAAGAAGGTGAATAAAGAATCAAGAGATAAACTATGGGATGAAATCTTGGTACATATATACTATTTTGTAACCCAGTACTACATAAGTTTATGTATGCAGTTACATTATGTGCAACTAATTAACAACATTGTGTTAATCTTTTCAGAAATTTTTTGTTGTTGACGTGAAATACAGAAAATTGATAATAATTCGTCTTGGTAAAATGCTAAGGAATTACAGAAGGAAGCTCAAATTCAACTACATTTTGCCCAACCTAAATACACCTTCCAAACTGAATGAAGTCCCGGACTTGTATAATACAATAATGAAATCAGAAGACTGGGTCGAGTATGTTAAATACACGACCACCGAAGCATACAAGGTTTTAATTAGTCATCTTTAATTAAGTGTATATGTCATTTTATTATTTTCAGTTTGCAGCATTACCGCATCTAAACGCCTTATGATTTTGTGTTTTTAGGAAAAATCTGAGATAGGTAAAATGGCGCGTTCCCAAAATATTTATCAGCATAAAATGGGACGAGGTGGATATGCTTATGTCAAAGAGAAAATGGTAAGATTACACAATGTTTGTTTTACCAATTAAGAGACGATCAGTATGCGAAATGAATCTGTTTACATTGCCCAATTTGCACATTTGCATTAATACCCTCATATTTTCGATTATCTTGGTTTAACTGTACATGTGTAAGCATCCTCATATTTTCGTTTATCTTGGTTTAACTTTACATGTGTATGCATTTGATGTTTATTAGATCCAAAATAAAGAGATTGAAGCGGATGAAGAACCCCCCCGTGATGTAATGTGGGTGAAAGGAAGGGTAAACAAAGACGGCGAATACCCAAATGATGATATTAAATCAAAGGGAGATGAACTTGTAAGTTTGACTGCTAATTCTATTATTATGCTTATATAGCAGCAACATTAACTATGTACTAGCAGTAGTAGCTTGTATACCAGCAGTTACTCTAACAGCATTAAGAAGACTTTTAATCCCAACATTTCCTATATTTTTTGTGCAGAAAGAAGCTGATGACAAGATCAAGGAAGGAACCTTGAGTTTTGATGATGGCACTGATGCCATGACATTTGTATTTGGTAAGGAAAAGGGCGGTTATGCTAGAGGAGTGGGAGGTGCAGTAACATACAAAGAGTATTTTGGCCTTCCTCGAAAAAAACAAGAAGCCGATGAAAAACTTGCCTTACTTCAAACTCAACTGGATAATGAGAGACGCGAGCGTGAAGAAAAAGATAAATTGATCAAGAAATTGTCCGCCGAGATGACCGAAAAAGATGTGCAGGTCAATAAATTGTCCGGTGAGGTGGAAAACACAAATAAAGTGCTTGCTCAAATTCTGCAACAGTTGAATGATAAAGGGATGAATATAACTCTGCCAACTGAACCATCGCCAATAGCCTCAGTTGTAAGCCATTTTTTATGTTGTTAACAATTTCATTTTCTAATGCTAACACCACTGATGCTAATGATACTAGGCATTGAACATAAACTGATGAGTGACTGTATTTCTTAATTTATATTGCAGGTGACTCCAATGGCCGTTGACAATATTGCAGGTGACTCCAATGGCACTCAGACAAGTGGTGTTGTAAGTCCTAAAGATGCGGGAATTGAGGAGAAATCCAATGGCCTTGAAACTTCTAAAAAGGTAACGGAAACAATGGTAAGTATAGTAATAAAAGATCGCCCTTTGATTTTTGAATTTTACATACATGATCGATGATACGTGTGTAGTATATATAAATATAATATCGGATACCCGTGATACTTGGGGATCAACAAGCCAACCCTTTAGGAAAAAGGCCAACGTGCAAAACCCATGAATACGGTGTGAGACCGGATAAGTGATTACCCGGGTCGTGTCCCAGCGAGGTGTGAATCGAGGATTTCGTTTTTGGTTCGGAATTAAAATGCTTGATGATATGATTTTGGATTTTTGTGTCTTTTAATTCTAATTAAGATGAGAAAAACAAATTCACAAAGAAAAATTAAGCACAAACCAATTTATACTAAAAACGCGAATCGGGAATTCTAAAAATGAGCCTAAAACTACAATCTTTTAAAAACTAATCCTAAATGAGCAAATTTATTTTTCCTAGGATCTAAATGACAAAAGAAAATTTTGGGAAAAAGATTTATATATTTTTGACTTTTTAATTATTTATTACGAATTAAAATCTATTTAAACTAAATTAAATTATAAAAAAATACTAACCTATAAAAGAAAAATCTGAAAAACTTTACAAAAGTGCTTAATGATAAGCAGTACGTAGGAAAATTAAAATGGGACACCCAGCTTATTCGGATAAGCTGTAAAGGGCATAAAAGAGGTAATAAGCTAAAAGGGACAACAAGGGTTATATATTTAACTATGCAAGATCTAACAGACAAAGACCCAAGGGCGGATTGGTAGAGGTGTTGTGTGTGTGTGCTCAAGGTCGGGGGTTCGAACCCCAGTTATGCTTTTTTTTTTTTTTTTTTTTTTTTGTAAACTTTTTTTTTAAACTTTTTTTTTTTTTTTTAATTAAAACTCAATTAAGCAGTAACAAATAAGTACTTTTTTAAACTGAAAAACTTTTTAAAACTCACAACAAGCTCAGAATAAGCTCAATGCTTATCTGATCAGATTTTAACAAGAATGGGAAGAGCTAAATATTGCAAATAAGCTAAATGGCTATTCTAAAAAGCTAAGGAAAAAATGAAATAAGCTAAGAACTATCAAATAAGCTGAGATTGGAATAAGTTTAGCAAATGAAACCACAAGTTAAGCAGATAAGCTCAGGAACAAATCAATAAGCTCAATAAGCTTAAAAGACTGATGCACATGGTAAATCAGTCCCCACAAGACAACTTTGGGCTTAAAAATAAGCACTGAGATAATAAGCAATTTTCATGAAACAGAACATAGCTCAAATTCATACACCCATAAGCACATAGGAAAAAGCTCAGGCCAAGAGAAGCTTAATTACTGCTTAAGAATAAGCTGAAAAAGTAGCTATTCAAGGCAAGTATACACTGATTGCTCAGTGTATGCTTGTATGAGTAGGAGACTTTTGAGCTTATTTTTAAAGCTCAAATAAGCTTAGTCAAGGTCTGAAAAGTGGGATTCAGCAAGAACAGATAGCAAAAAGCTCAGAATCATGCAGATTAAATATTATCACTTACAAATAAAGACTTCAAACCTTGGTGAATTGAAACCAACTCCTAAACATTCACTTCATACATTATTATGGACTTAAGAACTACAAAAAACAAGCACAAAAACTGCTTATCTCTAAGATAAGCAGTTATGAGTAGAATAGCACCTAGAAACTAGCAAGTTCAACCAAAACCTCAAAAAGCTTCAAATTAGCTAAAAACAACCTATAAGCAGTTTCTATAAACAAAATTAAGCCAGCTTAAAGTATCTCAATATGCAAATCAACAGTAAACTACCATTTTGACCCATTTTGGACTCTGACCTAAACACTCCTTAATGGGCTGATTGATTAAAGCCAGTTGAAGCCTGTTTAAGCTAAGATTTCTGAAGGACAATGTCTCAGCAACTCAATTTGAACCTAATAAGCAACTTTAAGCAGAAAACAAGCACAAATTAAGCTAGGCTAAATCCAACTGCTTTTGAGCTTTTTAGGAAATTTTGAGAAAATGCAAAGACTAGCTACTAAATCCTAACAAACTTTACTCAATTCTCATCTCAGAAGTCAAATATAAGCAAAGAAACTAATAAGAACACAATTAAGCACATGAACAGTAGGTTGACTTAAGTTGACCAAACAGGAAAAACTTGAAATTTCATTAAAAATCAAATTACATTACTGGAAAAGAAAGATAAGATAACAATAAGCTAAAAGAAATACAAGTACCTTAAATTTTAAGCTAAAATAAAACCTGCCTTATAATGGCTACAAAACGACCTATTTATACTAAAATGCTAAACTAGGGTTCTTCTCCTCTTTGTGCTAGTTCTCTGAGAGAAACAACTTGGGAAACTCATTTGTGCTTCTTGGGATTAAATCTCAACCGTTGGATAGAAAAGAGATGATCACAGCCCTTCAATTGGTTTTGGCGCCCATTGTGAGTGGTGGATTGATGACCTGGAGGAGGGGGAAAGGGTACAAGAAGGGTAGGGTGGCTGGAGTGGGTGTTGGGAAGTGGAGGGGGGAGACAAAGTTGTCCAAAGATGGTACAGTGATGGGACTGGGTTTATGGTGGGAAGCATGGGAAAGGGGAAGAAGGAGTTGACTTTGTCAACTGGTTAATTTGTGTTTAGTTAAAACACAAAAAGGCCGGATGTAGGTTATTATGTGTTGGGCTTTGTTATTCTTTGGGCTGGTAAAATGGGATTGTTATTTGGACTTGGTTTGTTTAGATTTGGATTGGTTTAATATAGGCTGACTTGGCCCATATAAATAGGTAGGGTTACGGTTTTCCAAACTTGATCCAAACTATATCCCGGGGCTGACTTTGACTCCGTCTCGGTATGACCAAAATGCACAATTGTTGTCGAGTCGATCCAAAAATGCTCATTTTTGCTCCGTTTTCAATCCTTTGTACCTGAAATGCATAAAAACACAAACCAAGGATATCTGCAGTAATATTTGGTATATTTGGCCGTTTTTTGGTTATTTTTGTGTTTAATATGGGCGTAAAATGATGAGTAAACATGCACTCATCAATCAACTAATGTACCGTGTTTTATATATACATATAGGAACCTGCTGCTAAAACTGTCAGACCTAAGCATAACCTTAAGTCACGACGAAACGGGTCTCCAGATTCCCAATCGCTACAAAGTGTGTCGTCTCCAACACAACCACTGCCAACAGTATGTATTTCAACATGTTTCTTGTTACTCTTTTGTTAAATAATGTAACGTGTTATATATATACATATAGGAACTTGCTAAAACTGTCAGACCCAATAAGCCAAAGCAAAAGAAGCGATGAAACGGGTCTCCAGATTCCCAATCGCAACAAGATGTGTCTCTAACACAAGCACTGCCAACAGTATGTATTTCAACATGTTTCTTGTTATTCTTTTGTTTAAATAATTTCTGATATATACATAAAAATTCTTTTTTTTAGACACTTAAGTGCAAACTGTGGATTATAAAGCAAACAAATAATGTTGCTTTGGGTACCGTATACCAGTCTCATGGAAAGCAAGCGCTGCATAACCGACCACTCCCAAGTGATTGCTACAAAGTGTCGATTGATGAATCGTTAGTTGATGCAGCATGCGTACCGGACGTAGCAAATAATGGGTTAAAAATAGTTAAGAATGTTGAAGGTAGTTTCGTTGCATGGCCAAAGGATCAAGTTATTTTTGAAGAGGTGGTACGTACATGTGTTTTTTCAACCTACATATATATAATTATTCATATGTAATTCAATGTTTGATAGAAGCGTCTTTTGTTTGCTACAGGTTACACCAACAAACCATGTGACTAAATGTGTACCACAGGCACCATCGAAGAAACAATATATATCTGCTAACGACTTAAGGCAAACTGCTAAGGGGGTGAAGGTTCAAAAGTCTTTAGATAATTGATTAATTAAGTACGACATTACAATTGTATATTCTGTCCAGTTATATACATTCGAGTTTAATTCAATTTGAAATTTCTTGTGGTTTTTAATATTGTTTTATGTATAATATATATACTCATTCCAGCAGCACTAGCATAGTACTAGCAGCAGTAACTCTGCTTCAGCAGGACTACCTTAGTACTAGCAGTAGCAACTCTGCTCCAACATTATTGGTCACTCTTTGTTTAATTCGATGTGTGACTAAATAGTACCAAAGGCCACACAAACTAAAAATTCATGTGACCTTTGGATGAACAATAGTCACGCAAAATACACATTTCTTCACTTTAAACAGCATATGGTCACACTTATTAACACCTTTGGCCACTTTATGCTTAATTGTATGTGACTAAATACCCAAAACAAGCATGCTTTGTGTGACTAAATATTATAAAAGGCCACACAAACATAAAATTCAAGTGACCATTGGATGATCAATAGTCACACAAAATACAAATTTCTTCACTTTAAACAGCATATGGTCACACTTATCAACACTTTTGGCCACTTTATGCTTGATGAGTGTGTAAATACTCATCATTTTATACCCATAAAAGACACAAAAATGACGAAAAACACCCAAAATATATTACAGATATCCTTGGTTTTTGTTTTATGTGTTTCAGGTACCCAAAGGATTGAAAACGGAGCAAAAACGTGCATTTTTGGATCGACTTGGAAATAATAGTGCATTTGATCAAGTGAAGACAAAAGTCAAAGTCAACCCCCAAAAATACCAAAATGACACAAATGGTCGTTGGAAATAATTTCTATTTTTGGCAGCCTTGGTCCTTGGATTTTCAGATTGTACAACATTGGTCCCTTAAAGTTAAATCTAAGTCCATTTCTATCCTAACTTAGCTAAACCCAGCCCACTCATAATTCACTAAACCCAGCCCAATCCCAAATAAATAGCCCAACCCGACCTTTCCCCTTTAACTAAAACCAGTTTGACCCTCAGTCAAACCCACCTTCTCTATACCACCATTTCCTCCTTATCCCTGACAATACCACCCCCCCCTCCAAGCTTCCTCAACACTTCTCCTAACAAACCAAGAAGCATTAAATGCTTCGTTATCATCACTAGATAACCAGTCAAGTGGTTTTTTCCCACTCACACCATTTTGGCGCCAAAACTGAAGTTGAAGGTCTGAGATGATTTCACACCTATCCAAGGGGTGGAAAAGGATCAGAGAAGAAGATAAGGCTTATCCCACCTCAGTGTAGTATAAATAGGAGTCATTGTAAGCCTTAAATGGAAGTAGTTTATTTTTCTTAATCGTATTGTATTTTAATTATTTAAGCTTTATCAAATTTAGTTTCCAGTTATTATTCCAAGTTACTTTAAGTCTGTTTGATGTTTATCATTTTACTAATTTTCCAAGTTAATGAAATTTCCAAGTTTTTAAGTTCCATGTTGTACTGAGAATTCGAATTAAGTTAAGTGTTCATTAAAATAGCTTCTTTTCTGTTTCTATAAGCTTACATAAGCTCACTATAGTTTTTGATAAGCTTATGTTAGTTTAATTCAGTCTAAACCTTAAAAATACCAAAAAAAAAAAAAAAAAAAAAAGAAGTCAACATAAGCTAAAAAATAAGCTGTTTTGGACAATATAAGCTGGAGCATGGTAGATTATGGATGTCCATGGTTTAGAGCTTCTTGGGAAGCTATAGGTTGACGTGGTACTTGGTTATCAGTTCTTGTTTTGGAGCTAAAGCAAATTGTAAGAAATTTCCAAATTTCATGTTCGACTGTTCAAATTGCTTATTTACTGCTTATCTACTTTTTCTATGCTTATTTGATCTTATTAAGGTTATTTGAAGTTAATGTGATAGGTTGATATAGTTTAAATTAGTTTTTGCTTAAAACTCACTAATTAGCTTTAAACAGTCAAGATAAGCTTTAGCTTATCTGGTGCTTAATCAGTAATCAAATTAGCTTAAACATAGTTAATATAGCTTAAGTAGTTGGTTTAAATCAGTAACATAGCTTATTTTGATCATTGGTAGTTTAAAATTACCAAAACAGTCCCTTAAAGGACTGTTTGGCATAATGGGTCAAATGGGTTAAAAATAGCTCAGCACTGTTCATTTGTCATTTAGCCAACTTCAATCTAGCTTAACTTAGTTAGAATAAGCTGTTTGTATGATTTTTAGAGATAATTGGATTGCTTTGATGGTTTTGAGTGGACTGTGACAATCAAAGAACCTCAACTGCTCAAATAAGCTTCCCATAAGCTTCAGCTCATTTGGACCTTTCTTGTAGCTTTTCTGAGGTCTTTGGAATCCATTTAGTGTAATTGCAAGAGTTGGTTAAGTCTCTATTTGATTTGTGCCATTTTGTGCAAGTCTGCACAAAAAGAATCGATAACTGCAGTCTACATGAATTTTCTAGATCCCATCAAGTGCTGATTTGTCATGTTTAATGCTTAGATTTTTGGTTTCTCAGTAGTTAGCTAGGTCAACTTTTTGTATTATCAGTCTTTGTGGTATTTAGTTGTCATCTAAGTGCTTAAAATTGAGCTTAAACTTGCCTAGAATTGACTGAGATGCCCTGTGCATATCAGTCCTTTGGCTTGCTTATTGATCTTTAATCAGTGCTTATTTCTGAGTTCTTGTGGCTTTTTCAGTCTCATTTTAGCTTATCTTCATTCACTTAACTTATTTCAGTTTGCCTTTAGCTTATTTATAGCTTATACAGCCCTTTGGTCCAAGTTTAGCTCATTTTCTTTCTTAAAGTCAACTGATCAGCAACTTGGCCTATTTCTGGGCTTATTTGAGGTTTTTAAAAATAGTTTTAGTTATAAAGTTTGCTTCTCAGCTTGTGCTTATTGAGTTTAATCAGAAAAATCCAAAAAGAAAATAAAAAGCAAAAAGAGAGCCAAGGGATTCGAACCCTGGTCTCTTGACTCACACACCACACACCTCACCAACTGCCCTTGAGTCTTTTCCAGTTAAACCTTGCGCCCTTTAATACTTAACCCTCTTTCCATTTTAAGCTATCCGAGCTTTTTAGCTTATTCCCAGCTTATCCCAATAAGCTGGCACCTTGTTTATATTTTTTCTAGGATTGTTTTAACATAAAGTAATTTCACAAAAAGTTTCAGAATTTTTAGAATAGTTTTAATATTTTTTTTATGCATTTTTCTTTTTAAAACAGTTTTTAATTCATAATAAAAAAAATATAAAAATCAGAAAAATATAAATCTTTTTTCTAAAATTTTCTTTTGTCATATATAACTTAGGAAAAATAAAATTACACTTGCAGGATTAAATTTCCATATATCTTAGTTTTTAACCCGTTTTTAGAATTTCCGAATCGCATTTTTAATATAATTTGATATTTATTTTCTTTCCTTTGTTTATTCACTTTTCATTTCTTTATTAGAATAAAAAAAATACAAAATTCCATATCCCAATCATCAGTCACTCTAATTCCAAATCTTACACGATTGTCGATTCCAACTTCGCTGGGACACGACCCGGGTAACACTTGCACGGTATCACAAATATCGTATTCGCGGGTTTTGTAAGTTAACATTTTTCCTAAAAGGTTGATTTGTCATTTTCCGTGTATCACGCATATCCGTCTGATATTATATATATACTTTAGCACGGATCAATGTTTAATTGTATGTGACTAAATAACCAAAACAAACATGCTTTGTGTGACTAAATATTACAAAAGGCCACACAAACATAAAATTCATGTGGCCATTGGATGATCAATAGTCACACAAAATACACATTTCTTCACTTAAAACAACATATGGTCACACTTATTAACACTTTTGGCCACTTTATGCTTAATTGTATGTGACTAAATACCCAAAACAAACATGCTTTGTGTGACTAAATATTACAAAAGGCCACACAAACTAAGAATTCATGTGACCATTGGATGATCAATAGTCACACAAAATACACATTTCTTCACTTAAAACAGCATATGGTCACACTTATTAATACTTTTGGCCACTTTATGCTTAATTGTATGTGACTAAATACCCAAAACAAACATGCTTTGTGTGACTAAATATTACCAAAGGCCACACAAACTAATAATTCATGTGACCATTGGATGATCAATAGTCACACAAAATACACCTTTCTTCACTTTAAACAACATATGGTCACACTTATAAACACTTTTGGCCACTGTTTTTTAAATTGTATGTGACTAACTCGAAAAAAACAACACACGCTGTGTGACTAAATCATCACAAACGTCACATTTATTATATTTTCATGTGGCCATAGGATGAGAAATAGTCACACATACTGATGAATCCAACAAAACTTGTGCCTAATTAGTCACACATATTCTGGTTTTGGTCACTCTTTTTCAATGAAAACGGCCACAAACTAAACAATGTGACCATATGATACCTACGGTGGCGCGACTTTTCGTCACACACACCCAAAAAAACGTGTGTGACTATATGCATATAGTCACGCATTTTGGGTGTGACGAAAGCCACATTCTGTACCAGTGGTGGGTCCAACTTTTGTGTAGTATCCTTCGGAATGACTCCTCCGGACGTTGTGAACTCCTACACACAAGAAAAACTACGTTAAACTCAACTTGGGTTTTATCCCAAGACCAACCTCCGGCGTGAAAGTAAGTATATGATAATTATGGAGGGTTGAACAGTAAAATGAGAGTAAATGTTGTAGGTGTAAAAATTGAATGCGAATTATAAATGAGGTGTGGGTATTTATACTACCCACACCTGTTACTTGTTTGCCTTGGGACTAAGCGAGCCGACCTACGCCTAGCCTAGTAGGTAGGTGTCAGATCATGTGGGGAACACAATCCCGAAAAATCTGGGATGGCGGCGTTGGCGGCGGTTGATGGGATTGCTCAGTGTAAACGGCAGCGGTCCTGTCAGTAGGCATGTCCGAAGGTGAGCTGATAGTCCGGACAAAATGTGACGTCTGGACACGTAGGCTTGGTCCGGACGAATCATGACGTCCGGATACATACGCCAACAATAGCCTAACACAGTAACATTTTCCTTAAACTCTTATATCTGTTTTTGCTTAGCTCTAATACAAAACTTAATAGCAAACCTTATATCTTTTTTGTCTTTTATTTATAGACGTATGTTGATACTTAAACTACCGACATAGAAATAAAATATCATGAAGTGTTTAGAAGCATCAATTATTTGATCATGAGAGGACGTTTGTACAACCGCCCTCATCTTGCAATATTGTTTATGCAACTTGCGACGTGAAATTTAGGTAAATGTGGACGAAGGTTTAGCAGCATTGAAAACTAGGCGTTTTTATGTACATTTCTTGAAAAATAAAATACGTATATTCTATCAATTGAGACTTATATAACAACAACTAGTGGTGTATGGTGATACGGCAATCTAAATTTGTCTTATGTTATCGGTAAAAAATGTATTATATGAGTCATTTGTGTAAAAAAAACACTAACATCTTATGTTAATTAGGTAAGGTTGATATATTTCCATCACGCTTTTATTTTAATTAGACGAGTACCCGTGCATAGCAACGGGATTTATAGCGGCAGATAGTTATAGTTATATTTTGGTTAAGTGTTCTGTGTAACGTTTTGTATAACTATAACTCTTTGTCGCTTGAAAATTCCGTTGCTATGCATAGATACTCATCTAGCTACTCGTCTGGTACATATTTATATTGTTGTAATTATGAGTTTGAATTAATCTAATTTCTTTGAGTTGAGTACCACGTTGATTTGTGTATTCACAGTAGACCTGTATATTTGTATCAATATTGAAATGTCTGAAATATTGTTTTCTATTAAACTATTATCATTAAGAAAATAAAAAGGTACAAAAAGTCACATATTTACATTTGACTTAAAAAAAAAAAAAAAAAAAAAAAAAAGAAAAAAAAAAAAAAGAAAAAAAGAAAAAAAAGAAAGTAGGAGTGGCCATAGATAGATGAAGTGGTTACCTAATATAGATTCAATTTTTACTTATCTATAACTTCTAATAAACGAAAATAATTTACAAGCACCTTGAAGCACATACTGCAATAATGACGCTGATGTGTCTTCAATCCGATTGGCTGAGTATTAATTTCGTACAAGTCCTGTGCTGCAGTAGTATTCCACGGATCTAGAATTGGTAAGTATTGAATGCGGAAGTGTTGGTTTGGTAAGTAATCAATTCGATTGTTGTGATTGATTGAATTTATAGAAACGCGTCTATTTAATTTTGACGTTTTTGGTCAATAATTTGGAGTTTTAATTGATTGAAATCAAATCCATTCTCGAATTCATATTTTTTTTATCATTCTTCTGATACTTTTTTGGTTCATAGGGCTTTCAATTTAATGATTATTATACAATTTAGGGCTATTAGGGTATATATATTCATCTTGCAATTTAGGGCTATTAGTGTATATATTGATCTTGCGATGTTCAATTTTGTTGTTTGTATAGATTATGCCTAAGCTATGAATTAGTTTTTTTTTATTTAGCTGCATATATTTTGTTTGATTTGATTCGGTTCATTTACAATTAGACAGGTTGCAATGAAGCTTGCTCCGGATAGGAAGAAGTTCATGGCTGTTGTGGGTGGGAATGGTGACATCAAGTCTGATATTGAAAAATTCTGCGCCACTTTCATGCCACTTCTTCAGGAGAACCACAAGTTCTTGGTGAGTTCATTTCATAAGAAACCTTCCTCTTTTAATTGATTGTTGTATATGGAGTTCTTGGTGCAACGATGTTAGCAGCTCCTATTAATCCGTTCGTCTGCAAAACAGGTACTAAATTGACTCTCTGTTTTAAAGTTCTTACGTTCCTGCCCGCCAGGTGTTTGATTTAAAAGTATTATTCACATAAGCAACTCAAATGTAAAAGAGAGATAAAGGTATAAATGTTATGTCATCTTCTATTTTGGCAAAATAGTACTTTAGGATACTTTGATGAATATGTTGCGCTTGGTAGATTAGGAGACCTCATTAGATGTGGAGAGCAATCAGGTTTACCATGTTCATTCTTCACCTCTAAATTGAAAGAGAAAACAACTATCATGTATTTATCTGATTGGTTTGCATGGAGAATGTCATTGTGATTATTCTTATAACCTATTCTATTGCAAATTAGTTAGGTAATACATGATGCTCAAGATTATGATCATGACTACTTAATTTGGTTTTACGTTTTCAATGAATTATTTATTCAAATTGATGATTTTATTTCACTTTTCAGTTCTTTTTCTTCTTGAAATGATATGTCGATTTAACTTAAGGATTGTGTGAAACACAAATTAAAGGAGTATTTCGTATTATTTTGACCTTATTGGCTGCTCTAAAATATTAGTTGTTGGATTATGGAGTTTTAGATTAACTGAATACATAAGTCTATAAGTAAATCCTCTGCTAGGTACTTGATGTTTTCTTATGCTTCATGTACATAACTGTATGCTTTAACTTGTGTATTTTCACCTAAAAACTATTCTCCATTCCATGAACCTTTCATGAAACTGTAATGCTTTATGATTGTTGTTCACTATAACATGTTATGAACTGTTTGGAATGTCGCACTTAACCAATTGGAGTTATTAAGGAAAAAGGGAACGGACAAGTGGACAACAACTGCTCGGCTTCAGGTAAGACTCAAAAGAATGGTACCTCCTTTGTTTGGTTATATTGAGTATTATGTTTGCTTTATTATTAGCTTTTAGCATGCTACTTATTAGAAGTGAGGTTGTGTTTGAATCTTATCTGAAAGATGCATTAAGATACATAATTTAATATGTAATAAAAAAATGGTGTCTGAGCATTAAGATACATACTCTCAAGTATTTGGATGGTGCTGGATACAAAGGAAAATGCTAATGAAGGTTCTGCGCACAGAGGTAATATAATCGATTGGTTTCGTATTTAAAGAAATGGTAATGATATGGTGCACAACTTCATACTATATAATGTAGTTTTTTTATTGCTTAATTTACTTAGTAGTTAGATTTGAAACATGTTCTGTTCACCTGTGATTTCTCCTGTGATTCGAAACATGTTCTATTCACCTGTGACTTCTTCAATTTTTATCTTACCCGTGATAGTTGAGATGGGCTCAAATCAAAATAAATACGTTTATGTCAGGTCAAAACGAGTTGAGTTGGGTCTGCTCTAGCCTCAACCCACCTGACAGTTTGGGTCAAATATAAAGAAAAAAAAGATACAAAAATGGGTCAGGTTGGGGCTGCTCTAACCAATAATATGACAATCTGGTGTCTGCTTGATTAAATTTCTAACACAATTTACATATTTATCCCATTTTAATAGTATCGATTACGCACAATTCCCCTCAGGTACATCTTTTTTACTATAAAACCATAATCTTGAATGCTGTTCTTTTTTCTTAATTAATGACATGCAGTTTTGATTGATTATCTAGGCCTTAGTATAGCGAGCCGAAGTTTTATGGTCCATGTAAATTCAAAAGGAATGATAGCTGATGACGTATGTGTGATATTGCCTTCAACAATTAAAACTCCAAATTTGGTTATTCTAAGGATAAGGAAAGAGTTATGTGTACACTCATGAACAAGGGATCAGATTTGACAAATCAACGTTGAAGATAGGTAAAAGTAACCAATGATATTTTTTTCTTTTATGCCATTTAACAAGCTGAACAGTGGCATCATTGATCTCAATGTTTTTCAAAAAACTGTTATTCAGATAAAAGGGCATACGGCCAGTCCAAGTTAGCAAATATTTTACATGCGAATGAGCTTTCTCGACGCTTAAAGGTACTAACTCTGTTAACCGAATGGTCAGTAATTAATAAAAAGAATCATATCTTTTTGGAAATGAAATGCAGGAGGAAGGTGCAAATATACAGTAAACTCGGTACACCCAGGATTAATAATGACAGATCTCATGAGGCATTCTTTTTGGCTTATGAGTAAGTGTATGAATGCTATTACAAAAGAATTATTGATAAGCTAGATATATAAATAAACTTTTGTTTCCAATATAAGCAATTAGAGTTCAAAATAGAGGGTAAAGGATGATATACTAAATATCCGTAATCTGTTGAGATCAAGTCATTCTTGCATACTATAGTGTGTTTTTGGTATTTTCACTATTTATCGAACAGTGGTTTGAATGTTCAATCCTAATCCGTAATTACTATTGGCCAGGTTGCGATAATTGAACAATTTGTGAGCCCAGGAGGTGGTGCATGGTTAGGAGGATAGCTCTTCTCAGCCATGGTTGTCCGCAAGCCAGCACACCACTTCCTAGACGAGCTACAAATCGAGTACGACGAGCAAGAAGACTACGTCGTGATCAAACATGCCGCTTTATTCAAATCCACCATCATGAATAAGCACTTAGCCCGTCCCAACGTGAAGCTCTTCAATACTATTGCAGCTGAGGACTTAATCATCCAAGAAGGAAGAGTTGCTGGTGTGGTGACTAATTGGCCTCTTGTGACAATGAACCACAACACACAATTCTTTATGGACCCTAATGTGATGGAAGCTAAGGTTGTTGTGAGTTCATGTGGGCAATGATGGTCCTATGGATGCAACTGATGTCAAGAGGCTTACAAGCATTGGTATGATTGAGAGTGTTCCTGGAATGAAGGCGCTTGACATGGTACTGCAGAAGACCCGATTGTTAGGCTTACAAGAGAGATTGTTCCTGGTATGATTGTTACTGGGATGGAAGTTGCTGAGATTGATGGATCTCCAAGAATGGTAAATTCAAATTCTTCAATTTTTATCTTACCCGTGATAGTTGAGATGGGCTCAAATCAAAATAAATACGTTTATTTCGGGTCAAAACGATTTGAGTTGGGTCTGGTCTAGCCTCAACCCACCTGACAGTTTGGGTCAAATATAAAGAAAAAAAAGGTACAAAAATGGGTCATGTTGGGGCTGCTCTAACCAATAATATGACAATCTGGTGTGTACTTGATTAAATTTCTAACACAATTTACATATTTATCCTATTTTAATAGTATCGATTGCGCACAATTCCCCTCAGGTACATCTTTTTTACTATAAAACCATAATCTTGAATGCTGTTACTTTTTTCTTAATTAATGACATGCGGTTTTGATTGATTATCTAGGCCTGAGTATAGCGAGCCGAAGTTTTATGGTCCATGTAAATTCAAAAGGAATGATAGCTGATGACGTATGTGTGATATTGCCTTCAACAAAACTCGAGAAATGTTCATTAGAAGGCACACCAGACACTAAAATTTGCAATGGGCATGTATCTGTCTCATCATATTTGGGCTCGCAAAGGGTCCGCTCCAACTCACAAGTTAATTTTTTAATTCTGAAACAACATAAAAAAGTTGACTTTTGATGATTCGAGACCTTCAAATGATTCCAGGAAGGACTCGGAACCAGTGAGAAACAATATATTTCTGACTTCTGTTCCATCTAATGTTACAAATAATTACTGATTCTGTATTTGGCTATGGGTAAACAATTCCTCATTTGTTGAAATTCATACATGCCCCTGTATTTGGCTAAAATATGTTGCCCCTGCTGTTTCCTGTAACATTTGTTGCTTATGAATATACATCGGATTGGGTGGAGTCTCTTCAGACTTGATTAATGGATGATTTTGGTCATATAGATTCTTTTGTTTGTAGCCACGAAATGGATGGTTTTAGTAGTATTAGCGTCAGTAAACCTTAATGTCATTCATACCATCATAGAGAATTGTATTTCATAATGAAAGGGACACATTTCTTAAACATTCAATCTTCATTAAGGTATATAAATGTACTAATTTATACCTCTACTCTTTTTAATGAATGGATAAAGTTATCCCTGTCTAAAATGGTAATCGGAATTTATTCTATTATTTCCAAATGTACAGTTGCAAACTAATGACATTGGAATGTAGGAGATGGTAAACACCTAAAATGAAACGGGTGGTAGGAGTGATTAAGTGATTTTTAATATAAGTGTAAGATATTTAACTGCAATGAAACAGGTTGTAGAAGTGCTTAAGTGGTTTTGAATATAAGCGTAAGATATTTAACTGTAATGAAACGGGTTGTAGGAGTGATTAAGTGATTTTGTTTATATACGTAAGATATTCAACTGCAATAGCTTGATGGAAAGTGATTTAGAAGCTATGCCATGTCTGTTTTATCTTCATGCATCAATACATGGTAAACACCTAAAATGAAACGAGTTGTAGGAGATGATAAACACCTAAAATAAAAAGGGTTGTAGAAATGATTAAGTGATTTAGAATATAAGCGTATTATATTTAACTGCAATTAAACAGGTTGTAGGAGTTCTTAAGTGACTTTGAATATAAGTGTAAGATATTTAACTGTAATGAAACGGGTTGTAGGAGTGATTAAGTGATATATTCAACTGCAATAGCTTGATGGAAAGTGATTTAGAAGGTATGCCATGTCTCTTTTATCTTCATGCATCAATACATGGTAAACACCTAAAATGAAACGGGTTGTAGGAGTGATTAAGTGATTTTAAATATAAGCGTAAGATATTTAACTGCAATGAAACAGGTTGTAGGAATGCTTAAGTGATTTTTAATATAAGCGCAAGATATTTAACTGTATGAAACGGGTTATAGGATTGATTAAGTGATTTTGAATATAAACGTAAGATATTCAACTACAATAGCTTGATGGAAAGTGATTTAGAAGTTATGCCATGTCTTTTTATCTTCATGCATCAATACATGGTAAACACCTAAAATGAAACGGGTTGTAGGAGATGTTAAACACCTAAAATGAAACGGGTTGTAGGAGTGATTAAGTGATTTTGAATATAAGCGTAAGATATTTAACTGTAATGAAACGGGTTGTAGGAGTGAGTAAATGATTTTGAATATAAGCGTAAGATATTTAACGGTAATGAAACGGGTTGTAGGAGTGATTAAGTGATTTTGAATATAATCGTAAGATATTCAACTGCAATAGCTTGATTGAAAGTGATTTAGAAGGTATGCCATGTCTCTTTTATCTTTATGCATCAATACATGGTAAACACCTAAAATGAAATGGGTTGTAGGAGATGGTAAAGACCTAAAATGAAATGGGTTGTATGAGTGATTAAGTGATTTTGAATATAAGCGTAAGATATTTAACTGCAATTAAACAGGTTGTAGGAGTGCTTAAGTGATTTTGAATATAAGCGTAAGATATTTAACTGTAATGAAACAGGTTGTAGGAGTGATTAAGTGATTTGAATATAAGCGTAAGATATTCAGCTGCAATAGCTTGATGGAAAGTGATTTAGAAGGTATGCCATGTCTCTTTTATCTTCATGCATCAATACATGGTAAACACCTAAAATGAAACGGGTTGTAGGAGATGGTCAACACCTAAAATGAAAAGGTTGTAGGAGTTATTAAGTGATTTTGAATATAAGCAGAAGATATTTAGCTGCAATGAAACAGGTTGTAGGAGTACTTAAGTGATTTTGAATATAATCGTAAGATATTCACAACGGGTTGTAGGAGTGATTAAGTAATTTTGAATATAAGCGTAAGATATTCAACTGCAATAGCTTGATGGAAAGTGATTTAGAAGGTATTTCATGTCTCTTTTAAGATCTACCATCGTATTTAGGGGTGTGTATATGTGCAGAGTGATTAAATGATTTAGATATAATTTACCTAAATGTATTTGAATACTTTATGTTTAGTTATAATTTTATTGCTGATCTGTTTTGTTATAATGGTCAAGAATCAGTACAACTATAAAGACCAAGAATCAAATAATAAGATCTACCACCGTATTTAGGGGTATGTGCATGTGCAGAGTGATTAAATGATTTAGAATATAAGCGTAAGATATTTAACTGTAATGAAACGAGTTGTAGGAGTGATTAAGTGATTTTGAATATAAGCATAAGATTTAACTGTAATGAAAGGGGTTGTAGGAGTGATTAAGTGATTTTGAATATAAGCGTAAGATATTCAACTGCAATAGCTTGATGGAAAGTGATTTAGAAGGTATGTCATGTCTCTTTTATCTTCATGCATCAATACATGGTAAACACCTAAAATGAAACGGGTTGTAGGAGATGATAAACACCTAAAATGAAACGTGTTGTAGGAGTGATTAAGTGATTTTGAATATAAGCGTAAGATATTTAACTGCAATGAAACAGTTGTAGGAATGCTTAAGTGATTTTGAATTTAAGCGTGAGATATTTAACTGTAATGAAACGGGTTGTAGGAGTGATTAAGTGATTTTGAATATAAGCGTAAGATATTCAACTGCAATAGCTTGATGGAAAGTGATTTAGATGGTATACCATGTCTCTTTTATCTTCATGCATCAATACATGGTAAACACTTAAAATGAAACGGGTTGTAGGAGATGGTAAACACCTAAAATGAAACGGGTTGTAGGAGTGATTAAGTGATTTTGAATATAAGCGTAAGATATTTAACTGCAATTAAACAGGTTGTAGGAGTGCTTAAGTGATTTTGAATATAAGCGTAAGATATTTAATTGTAATGAAACGGGTGTTAGGAGTGATTAAGTGATTTTGAATATAAGCATAAAATATTCAACTGCAATAGTTTGATGGAAAGTGATTTAGAAGGTATTTCATGTCTCTTTTAAGATCTACCATCGTATTTAGGGGTGTGTATATGTGCATAGTGATTAAATGATTTAGATATAATTTACCTAAATATATTTGAATACTTTATGTTTAGTTATAATTTTATTGCAGATCTGTTTTGTTATAAGGGTCAAGAATCAGAAAAACTATAAAGGCGAAGAATCAAATAATAAGATCTATCATCGTATTTAGGGGTGTATATGTGAAGAGTGATTAAATGATTTAGAATATAAGCGTAAGATATTTAACTGTAATGAAACAGGTTGTAGGAGTGCTTAAGTGATATTGAATATAGGCGTAAGATATTTAACTATAATGAAACGGGTTGTAGGAGTGATTAAGTGATTTTGAATTTAAGCATAAGATATATTATGAATCACAACCTACTTTTACTTACATTTTCTATGGACTATAGGTGTGCACGGAATGGACATTTTCTATTAAATTGATTAGCGCTCACATACGTCATTTGCTATTCAAGACCGTCAAATTTGGAGACGACAACTCATGGACGTTTATTATTTTAATTGTTACAAACTCAATTGATTATCGAATAATTCATGTAGTATCTCATTGTTTCTTTCATATATTAATGAAATGTTTACATTCGTTGTTTCCTTATTATCTCATTTCTATATTTCTTTAAAAACCCCATGAATCCACGGGTCTTTAAGCTAGACTTGGTTGTTAATGAATGTGTTGGTAAGTTTCATTTACCATACAAATTGCATGTCTTATTTTTTAATCATTCCCAGAAAGCTCTTATTGCTGATGTCAAATATAAAACAACTTTGCTTTTATTTATGTAGATTACTACGACCATGGAGATCCTACATTTGAGTGTACAGCATGTCACGCTTTGTTATGGGAAAATGAAGCGAGAACAGGAAACGCTAATCCGGCAAACAAACCTTACAGTATATGTTGCGGTAAGGGATCAACGTTGAGGCGTTTTCCTGAGTTGCCTTACCTAGATGAAAGATACATAACTCAGTTCGTTAATCGACTTATATATGATGAGACACATTATAACGCAACGAAGTTGGAATCTGAATATAACCGCCTGTACACTGCTTTAACCAACGAACAGAAAGGTGTATATGACACTATCATCACATCCGTTGAAACAGGTACAGGAGGTGTATATTTTGTATACAGATACGGTGGTACTGGGAAGACATATTTATGGAAAACCCTTGCTGCTGCTATTAGAAGAAAAGGTGATATCGTCATAAACGTCGCATTAAGTGGTATTGCATCTTTATTGATGTCAGGTGGCAGGACTGCTCACTCAAGATTCCATATTCCTATCAATATTGATGAGACTTCTACTCGCTCCATCTGCCCTCAAAGTGATCTTGCATCGTTGTTAAAGAAATGCAAGCTAATTATTTGGGATGAAGCGCCAATGACAAATAAGCTTTGTTTTGAGGCTTTGGATCGGTCATTGCGCGACGTACTACGTAAGACGAGGTTTGACAGTTGTGACACGCCTTTTGGTGGGATGACAGTCGTATTTGGTGGTGATTTCAGAAAAATTCTTCCAGTTGTTCCAAAAGGTTCACGACAAGACATTGTAAGTGCGTCATTAAAGCAATCTCATTTGTGGGATCACTGCACGGTTATGAAGTTAACAGCCAACATGAGGCTAACTATTGGATGTCGCCCTGAAGATGTGAATGAGATACGTGAATTTGCTGAATGGATACTAAAAATAGGAGACGGGAAGATTGGAGATGCAGACGACGGAGAGTTTCCAATAGCTATACCGAAAGATATTCTAATAGATGACTCTTCTGACCCGATAGCATCCATTGTAGATTTTACCTATCCAAATCTTTTGGATAACATAGATGATCCGTCCTATTTTCAAGAAAAGGCCATTCTTGCTCCTACTAATGAAGTGGTCGACAGTATAAACGACCACTTGCTTCAGGCATCCCCAGGCGATGAAATGGTTTACCTTAGTTGTGATAGTGTTGATAGAACAGACCGTGGCACATCAATCGATGAATCTGTTTTCTCAACAGATTTTATCAATGGACTAAAGTTCTCAGGTGTTCCAAATCGTAGGTTGGTGTTAAAAGTTAGTGTACCGATAATGTTGCTCAGGAATATTGACCAATCAAATGGACTGTGTAACGGAACACGGCTTCAGGTTTTACGCTTATCACGGTCTTCTATTCAAGCACAGATCATTAATGGGACACATTTTGGAAACAAGGTAATCATACCACGATTGAGAATTACTCCATCTGATAAACGTTTACCTCTAAAGATTGTGAGGAAACAATATCCCATTTCGGTGTCATTCGCAATGACAATAAACAAAAGCCAAGGCCAATCGCTTTCAAAAGTTGGATTGTATCTGCCACGTCCTGTTTTCACACATGGACAGCTATATGTGGCTCTTTCACGTGTCAAGAGTAAAAAAGGTTTGAAGATTGTTGTTTTAGATGCGGATGGTAACCTATCAAACACTACTACAAATGTTGTATATAAAGAAGTTCTTCAAGGTTTATGATCACACGTTGAGCAGGTATGTACAATATACAAATGACATGTTTTGTCGTATTTATCTTATTTTCACTTATTATAACTCCCAACAATATTTAACTTACTTTTCTTTTTTACTTATTAGGTGCTCACGGTATGGACCTTTTTTGCAAATGGTAGAATTTTCACCATGTGGATTTGTTTCTCAAGACAAACATATTCGAGACCAAGAGGCAATCAACGTTTATTAGACACATATTTACAAGCATTGTATTACATACTTTGTCTCACTTATAACTTATTTTTGAGTTAAAAGAAAAATATTATATCTTTTACGTACGTTATTCTTTCTCAGTATATTCACGTACTTACCATTTCTTGCACAAAATCCCTCTAAAACCCCGTGGATGCCACGGGTCTATAAGCTAGTTCCTAATATAGATTAAGTTTTCACTTTTCACTTTCAAGGTTTTTCCATTATAGATAGTATAGATTTGGAAAATTTGAAGTTGTTTAGGGTTTGTTCGACAAAAGTAATTATTGCTGGAACTGAAGATCGAGCTGTAGATGAAGACAGAGACGGAGCCAGTGAGGGGGGGCTGGAGGGTGTTCGGCCAATATCAACAGTGGCGGACCTACCGCATGACAAGGTGATTCCCAGAAAACCGTTTATAGATCGGAGCCTTTTAGAACTTAGAAGGTATGTATAAGAAAATTAGGACTTACCTTAGAATTAGATCGGGAACCACCTTGCATCTATGTGAGAAGAAAGAAAGACAATAATACGAGTAGAAAAATACGGACGAATGTGGTGGTTTTAATGGAGGTTTTGAGGTGAGTTCCTTACAAGGAAAGATGATACAAAAAAAAAGAGAAAAAAGTTCCATATTTTATTGTTACTTTGTTTGGTAGTGTTAAAAAGTTCAACTATTGGTATAGTTTTTTTAACAAGTTCAATTTTAACCCTTCAGTTTATGATTTATCAGTTCAGTTATTCTTAAACTCTTACTAAAGTATTATGACACCTCTTTGGCAAAAAAAACTACCACATCCATATGTATTATGATTGAACCATCTTCGTTACCATTTAAGCCAACCTTTGCCCATTTTGTTTATTTTCCCAACTGGTCAAGTAATTGTATGTTATTGTTGAAAAAACTATTATTAAACCCATATGTTGAACGATTCAAACTTGAATCTAGCTAGCTTCTAAAACAAAAAACCGTGTGTTACTATTGGAAATTTTTTTTTGAGCCCCCCCTAATACAAATTCTTGGCTCCGTCCCTTGATGAAGATGGAAATGATGGAGATTATAAAAAGAAAGCATTTTTATTAGCTACATGAACTAGCAATTGATTTTCATAAATTATGAAAGATTAGTTTGATAATCTCTTACAAGTTTTGTGTATCTGACAAAACTTATATTTTAAAGAGTAAATTACACCGTTCGTCCCTGTGGTTTGGGCCAAATTTCACTCTCAGTCCCTATTTTTTTTTCCTTGCATCGTTGGTCCCTGTGGTTTTTCAATTGCACACCGGTGGTCTCTATCGTTAACTGCCGTTATCTTTTCCATTAGCAAGTGGCAAATTTAGTCCATTAACTAAACAAGCGTTTGCAACGTTAGTCCTTTTACTAACAAGCGTTTGCAACGTTAGTCCTTTTACTAACGGCCATTTGCAACGTTAGTCCTTTTTAAAATTTTTTTTTTTACTAACGGCCATTTGCAACGTTAGTCCTTTTTAAAAATTTTTTTTTTCGAAATAATTTTCTTAGAAAAATATTTTTTTTCGAAATATATATTTTTTTTTGAAATAATTTTTTTGAAAAATATTTTTTTCGAAATAATTTAAAAAAAATAATTTTTTTTAGAAAAATATTTTTTTTCGAAACATTTTTTTTTTGAAATATTTATTTTAGAAAAATATTTTTTTTTCAAAATATATATTTTTTTTCGATATAATTTTTAAAAAAAATAATTTTTTTTAGAAAATACTTTTTTAGAAAAATATTTTTTTTCGAAATATATTTTTTTAGAAAAATATTTTTTTTTCAAAATATATATTTTTTTTAGATTTTTTTTTTTGAAATAATTTTTTTTTAGAAAAATAAATAGTTAATTGACAGCCATTTAAAGTGAAAGGATCAAGTAAACTTACAGCCATTTAAAATGAAAGGATCAAAGACATGCTAAAGATTCAAGCAAATCCAACCAAAACCAAATACAATCCATATATATATATATATATATATATATATATATATATATATATATATATATATATATATATATATATATATATATATATATATATATATATATATGTTTGGAATTTGTTTCCTCTCAGTAATACGATTAAAAAAAAAAAAAAAAAAAAAAAAAAAAAAAAAAAAAAAACCTCCCACACTCACCATTCTACCACACAATAAAGTAGGTACCAAATCTCATTTTCATAAACACAAACTCAGATGCTTAAACAATTTAACATTTTATCCTTTTTATTTGTATTAATTTATGTCATACCATTTTTTTTATATTTTTTTATTTAAAGTTGTTTTCAGATTTAATGTTTTATAAATTTTGTAAAGTAAAGTTTAGTGTTTCTAGATTTTGAATTAAATGAATGGTTTTTAAAATATTTTATTGATGAGTATTTTGACTTTTAAGGTTTGATTTGATTCTAATGATAAGAAGTATGGGTTTTGATTTGTGGCACCTGTTAAAAGTTTTAATTTTTTAGAAGTTTTGTTTGCTTTGGGTTTTGGAAGTGGCTGCAATATAATCTGGGAAGTTCGCTGAAAATTATGGTGAGAAGGTAAAGTAGATATGAATTTGTTGAAGATGAGGGTAGTTTTGTCACTTCACACATTCCAACAAATTTTTTTTCTTCTAAAAAGATATTTTTCTAAAAAAAAAAATATTTTTTTTTAAATTATTTCGAAAAAAAATATATATTTTGAAAAAAAAAATTTCTAAAAAAATTATTTTTCTAAAAAAAATTTTTCAAAAAGGACTAACGTTGCAAACGTCGCAAACGGCCGTTAGTAAAAGGATTAACGTTGCAAATGCGTGTTTGGTTAATGGACTAAATTTGCCGCTTGCTAACGGAAAAGATAACGCCAGTTAACGATAGGGACCACCGGTGTGCAATTGAAAACCCACAGGAACCAACGATGCAAGAAAAAAAAATAAGGACTGAGAGTGAAATTTGACCCAAACCACAGGGACGAACGGTGTAATTTACTCTATTTTAAATATATTACTTTTAAAAAAACATAATCTCGTGTGCCAAACATACCTTTATGTATATCATGTACACATACGTAAACTCAAAAGTCTATATATTAGGTTTAACGAAGTTAATTATTCAATTCTGCGATTCCTTACTATATCATTAAACATGTCATCAGTCAAACCCTTTTTTCAAATGGGTGATCCTAACATCACCTGTAGTGTTGATCCCAGTTGAGCTTAACGATCTTGTTAATTACTTTAGATATAAACCTAAAGCAACCGGTATAGAAACTGCTTATGAATGATCTATTAATTACTATGCGGAAACTAGTAATTAATCTTAAGAAGAATTAATAATAACACACAATAATTCTCTCAACCTTCACCTCAATATATTAATATACGGTTACTCAAAACTAACAGGGTTACAATGAACCTTGAAGTGAATAAAAGACAATGCGTATGCTAAACAATCGACTTCTAACCCTAACCCTAGATCCTCCTTTTATACACATAAGGAGTCCTAGTCGGTTACAAAAACTTTCTATACAAGAATAATATCTAATCGTATCTTTACCATAAACAAACTATACATATCTAATAAGCAGCAGAATCAAACTCTAGCAGCAGAATCATCTTAGGCTAGCAGCAGTTTGACACTTAGCTTATTTCATCATTCTTCAAATATCATCAGCAGCAGAATGAATATACTAACAGCAGAATGATTATGCCTAGCAGCAGAATCATACTTAGTATATTTCCATTAGAACCATGAGCAGCAGAATAAAACACTTAGCAGCAGAATCTTCAAAGTAGCAGCAGTATCTTTTAAACCCAACAATCCTCCCCTAAACTTGATATTTTCTCCCAAAATATACAAGTTTCTTCCAAAGCACAAACATACACAAAGAGGATGCTTCCAAACACTTACTACTATGAAGTCTTTGATTTCAGAATCTTTCTATACTTTTCTACCAACTCATACGCTTGATGATCTGACAAAAATGGTCTTTGTAACCTCAACTTTCCATATTGTAACATCTGGGTGATAACAGCAGTATTGTTATTCAAGGGATAATCTTTCTCCACCAGCATATACACACCTACACCTTTACCAATCAACTCATGTACTCCATATGATTGAAATAGATACCATTTATGAACCTTGGTTGAGTGTAACAAATCTATCCATTCCATATCTCTTGGATCAGGCTCAAACATGTTCTTCAGGTAGTAGTAGTGTAGTCTTTCAGAAATCACATCTGGTCTTCTATCCCCATAATTCTCCTTATATAACCTCCAGAGCTGTACAATATCATCCCTATCCATGTAATGCAGCATTTGTGAGAATCTAACAAACTTCTGACATGCACCATTTGATCTTTTGATCTCCCACCATGCTTCACTACCATCTTGAATATCATGTGTATAAGAGATGATTGGATATCTATCGTCCAATGGAACTGCATTTATTATCTCTGGTTCTTCTTGAGGTTTATGAACTGTAAAATCCATAATCCTTTTCATATCATCTGCAGTTACTTCTTCAGGTCCATACTCATCATCCTTTGACTCCTTCTCACCCTCAGAGTTACTTTCTGAATCACTCATTACAACAGATTTAACTCTTTTCTTTTTCCTTCTAAAAGACTTTAGCCTTTTTCCTGTTCTTTTCACACCAATAGTTGATTCAGGTTTTGTCTCTTCAACAACTTCTTGTTCCTTCTCAGCATCACCTACTACTTCTTTCTCTTTCACAATCTTTTCTTTCACAATTTCACTTACTTCTTTAGGCTTTTGAACACTTGACTCAGGATTATGATAAGCATTTGGTGCCACTTTCATTCTTGTAACCTTTTTAACCTCAGCATCAGTCATAGGCTCAATTGGTCTGTTAATTCTTGCATGAGTTTCATAATAAGCCTTTGCAACAGCAGCTCTACTCATTCCTCTGAATGCACTAGGCTTCCAATAGGCTTGATTCCTTAGATACATTTTCATGTAATTATACTCATCAGTTTTGGAATGTTTCTTCTTCTTGTACTCACCCCTCTTTTCATTTTGCTTCTTTCTAAATGCTCCAAGCATATCATCTATAGCATCTTGTCATTCCTCAAGGGTGTACTTCTCTCTTTCATCTCTTTGAGTTTGCATTGCTACTTCCCAGTCCTCCTTTAATTGTCTCTGTCTTTCCATTTCAGCTTCTTCATGCCATTGTGCTTCCATTCTCCTTGCAGCCTCTTCATCAGTTTCATTTTGTAGTGCTTGAGCAGCAGCATCCATAAACTTGAACTTCTTCTTTGGTTCTTCAACCAAGATGCTCTTGCCTTTATCTGTTGATGAAATGGTTGGTTGTACAGGTTTTGGAATGGATACAGGTTCTTGAATGACAACTCCTTTAGCTTTAGGTTTTGAAGCAGCAGATTTAGGTTTTTGTGAAGGTTGTTGTTTAAGATTTAGCATGACTTGGGCTATAGGAGTATTATCATCATCTGATGCAGCATCAGAACTCTTTTCTGAACTAGCAGCAGAATGTCCTGCACCAGCAGCAGAATCATCCTCTGTCTTCCTCTCATCAACATTAGCAACAACCTCACTTATAACAACTTGTTCAACTACATTCTCAGCAAAACCACCAACATTCACATCCACATCCATATCAGCCTCCCCTTGACCCTTGTTTACTTCTTCTACAATCCTCCCCTGTTTGGGAGCATCCTCTCCCAAACTTGGTTTGGAATTCACTTTCTTGACCCTTCTAGCAAGTGTAGCTCTTGACCTTTGCTTTCTTTCCAAAAAGTTGACCCTGAACTTCAAACTTTTGACTATTTTGATAAGATCAAGAACTTGAGCTTCCAACTTGGTACATCTTTCCGTCAATGCATTTATTTGTTTCACACTATCCTCACCACTTCGGTCTGTGTTACCTGACCCGAGAGGTGGATCCTTGGATAGGACATTTTATACATTAGTGTTACCCATCAATTCCTCTGTTTCAAGTTCAATTCTAGCCTCAGTACTTCGACCTGTGTTACCTGGTCCGAGAGGTACATCATGGGCATTGTCATTTTGTACAGTTTCATCCATCAATTCCTCATTTGTTTCATATCTGTCCTCATCACTTCGGGATGTGTTACTGATAAGTGTCTAAATACTCATCATTTTTACCTAATCTGAGCTGCCAAAACATCCAAAAACACTCAGAAATGCATCATAATACTGAAATTATCCCAGAATTGTGTTTTATATGTTTCAGATACAAAATGTTTAAAAACTGATGAAAAACGAACAAAGTTTGCATAATTGGCAGTTTCAGTCCCTCAACTTTCAAAAGTTGTCAAAACTAGTCCCTGGTTATTCTAAAAACAGGAAAAGTCATCAAAGGTCCTTTAAGAATCATAAAATTACATAATAAGTCCTTGGGTGCAAAGTTTCATAAAATTACAACTTTGGTCCTCCAAATTTCAGAAGTTGTCAAAATTAGTCCCCGGGTATTTTAAAATGGAAAAATATGTTTTATACCCTTGTACTATTTAAACTTGTCAAGAAATACGCTTGTGATAACTTTGGAATAATTACAGGTTTAGTCCTTGGATTTTCAGCAAATTACAAGATTGGTCCCTATGATTATCTAAAACCAAATCTGGATCCAACACTAACCTTTAAACCCAAAATAAATAAACAAACCAACCCATCCCATTTATCCTTGCCCAGCCCAACAATAACCCAAGCCCAACCAATTACCCAAACCCGACCCAACCTTTATTTAAATAAAAAGTTTGACCAACGGTCAAACCTTCTTATCTTCTTCCTTCGAACCGCCAATCCAGTCACCATACCACCTCACACCCCAGCTGGCTTCACCACATCATTCCCCCTCCAAACACACTACCTAACATTGCCAAAAGCATTAAATGCTTCTATCCCACTCCCACTAGCAAAATCAGATAAAAATCCCACTTTCCTGATTTTCCGCCAAAAATACAAGTGGACGATTGAGATGAAATTGGAGCAATTCAAGGGTGGGGATGTGTTCAGAGATGTCGACTTAGGGTTTCCCATTTCATATTAGTATATATAGAATGCTATGTAAGCTTTAAAAAAAAAAGTAGGTAAATTAGCATAATTCGTATTTGTCATTTCCAGTAGTTGTACTTTGTAATTTCAAATTTCATCAATCAATACAAGTTAAAATTAGTGTATTTGTTGTTGTTCTTTGTTAAATTGTCAATAGTTAATGATCATTACAAGTTTTCTGAATTTCATGTTGAACTGAGAAATCAAACTTAAATAAGTAGTATTGAATCAGCTTCTCAGTTGTTTCTAATAGCTTATATAAGCTTTATGTAGCTTATTGTAAGTCTATTATAGTATAATTCTGCTCTAATTCAAGATTTGAAGAATGGTCAACAAAAGTCAACAAGGGGTCAAATAAGCTATCTGGGAAATTAAAAGCTATAAAGGAAGGCTTAGGGGTGTTTTCTAGCTTGTTTCTGACAAGCTAGATTGGTTCTAGTCCTTGTTCTATTGTTCCATAAGGCTTGACTGTTGTAAGCTTTTCTCATTTTTTTGCATAATTCCCATTATCACTGCACTTGTGCTTATTAGTAGCTTATTGTTAGTGTTATAAGCTATTTGTTAGTTTCTGAGTACCTTTGATCATTATTATCAGTAGTTTAATAACTTTTCATTACTTTGTTTAAAAATCACAAAAAAGACCAAAAATAGCCTCAACTAGTATAGCTTAATATTGTGCTCATTTCTGTGATATAAGTTGCTTATCAGTATCAATATAAGTTAGTCAATCAATAATATATATACTCTTAGTTTAAAATTTGGATTTTCCTTTGTAAAATCAAGACAGACTCTACATTAAGGACTGTTTGTTTTTGTGCAGTCAACTGGCCAAAAGCTTGTGTACATTGGCCATTTTCCTAACTTTGGTTAAGCTTAATTAAGTCAATATAAGCTGTTTCCTAGGTTTATTAAGTTAAATTCATAGACTTAGTGGTTTTGTGTTGACTGTGATCAATTCAGTCAACATAAAGTCCAATTGAGCCATTTTTAGCCATAAGCTAATTTGCCCATTATTTTTGGTTTCTTTGTTGTCTATATGGTCTAATTAGAGTATTCCAATAGCTTGGTTTGGTGTCCACAAAGCCTGTGCAATTTCTGCACACAACAGACATAACAGCAGACTCATTGCTGTTGGGAATAAAATGATCAAAGTCAAAGAGCCTGCCAAAGATATTGAAGAGCCTGCTAGTTGATTTTGAAGTGTACGAAGATGTTCTACCAGTACCTTCTGGGTAGAAGGTACTGCTGGTTGATGAAGAGCCTGCCAAGCTTATGTCAAGTCGATTAGATATTTTGTAATAGATATTTAGTTGAATTATTAGTCTTTGTACATGGTTATACGTTATGTAGAAGTAGATTAGTCTTCTGTGGTGACAGAAGAATATTATTAGAGTTGTACATTGGTAGTTGTATTTAATTGTAGGCGCCAATATAGTCAAAGTATAGTATAATACTCTTCCACTTGACAACATGTAATAAGATATCCTTATCTTATAAAAGGATATCTTAGTCACTACTTCATGCATGCATCTTACACAACCAATAACCTAAACCAAACTATCTCTCAAGTAACTTAGTTACTTCAAATCACAAATCTTTTTACAATCTTAAGATTCAAGATTACTTTGTAATCCCGGTGATATTTAGATCATCCGTATTATTTCATCAATAATATTGAATCGTTTTGTGTTAAACCAAAGTTGTGTTCTTTGTTCATTGCATTCTCACGTTTACATAAACTCACCACCTTGTGTTCTTTTAAGTGTGTTGTAGTAGATTCCGCATGCTAAACACATTCAATACATAAATATCTCTCAAACACATTACTAAGATTCATATCCCAAGTGTTTGAACTTCGAACAAAACCCGTTCCACAAGTGGTATCAGAGCTAGGCTTGATATTTACTAATTTAAAAGAACAATGGATGTTGAACATATTCAAACGAATGTTGCAGCTAAACTTCCATTACTTAAACAAAATGAGTTTGAAATGTGGAGACTAAGGGTTGAACAATACTTTCAAGTGCAGGACTATGCACTTTGGGAGATCATTGAACAAGGCAATTCATTTAAACCCCAAATCACCACTACAACAGTAAATGATGCTCTTGTAACAAGAATACAAGACCAACCATCAAATGCAGATGAAAAGATTCAGAAGAGAAATGATCTAAAAGCAAGGAGTATGTTACTGATGACTATTCCAAATGATCAACTTCTGATCTTTAACAAATACAAAGATGCCAAAACCCTTTTTGAAGCTATTGTGGCTAGGTTTGGTGGTAATGATGCTACCAAGAAAACACAGAAAACACTTCTCAAACAACAATTTGAGAACTTTACAGCCACAACCAATGAGTCTTTGGACAGTATGTTCAATAGACTTCAGAAGCTTGCAAGTCAGTTAGCCATCCATGAAGTGATGATAACTCAAGAAGACCTAAACTCAAAATTTCTTAGGAGTTTACCTTTAGAATGGTCTATGCATGTCATTGTCTGGAAGAACAAGCCAGATATTGACCAGATGAGTCTCAATGATCTCTACAACAATTTCAAAATTGTAGAACATGAAGTAAAGAAGACTACTGGGTCAAGTTCAGGAAATATGGCTTTTGTTTCATCCCCAAGCATCTCAAAGGTTGATAATGAAGAAAAAGGTGGCAGAGAAGAAGGTACTGCCAGTACAACCTTTGGTACTGCTAGTACTTCTAGTAGTACCAAATCCATTTTAGATGAAACAATTGGGTGTGCTTTTCTTACATCTCAACATAATGGGTCCGTATTAACTTTTGAAGACCTTCAAGAGATTCATCCTGATGATCTTGAAGTGATGGACATAAAGTGGCAACTTTCACTTTTAAGCATTAGAGCTAAGAAGTTGTTGATGAGGACTGGCAAGAAGATAATGATAAATGGAAATAAGCCTGCTGGCTATGATAAGTCAAAAGTGGAGTGTTACAACTGCCACATGATGGGTCACTACTCTAGAGAGTGTAGAAGACCTAAGAAGCAGGATGACAAGGGTAGAGGGTTTGACAACAGAAAGAAAGAAAGCTTTGAGAAGAGAGGAAGCTTTGAAAGCAAGAGTAAGGTTGTTGAAGTTGCTGAGCCAAAAGCAATGGTTGCTATTGATGGCATGGGTTTTGATTGGAGTTTCATGGGTGAAGATGAGTCAACTTCTGATGAATTGGCTTTGATGGCATTCTCCACCCCTGAGGTACAAACTATTAAATGTTCTAGCAACTGTGAATTTCTTAAAGAATTAGAAGTTATAAGAAAATCTTATGATGAGCTAAAAATAGAAGAAAGAAAAACCAATCAAACCTTATTTAACCATCAGTGTGGTATGGCCAAACTAGAAAAACAACTCATTCACTATAGAGAAAATGAACTCACATTTTCTGATACTAAAGCTGCTCTTAATAGACAAATATTTTTGAAAGATTCAGAAATAGAAATGGTGAGGAATGAGTGCACTAAAGTGACTTTGGCTAGAGATAATATTCAACTGACTGTTACTAAATTGGAAAATGCTTCTGAGTGTACTAGGAGCATAGTAGAGAATCAGATGAATAAGAGAATAAAATCAGGGATAGGATACAATGAATGTCCACCTCCTTATAGAGGAATTCCTTGTCCACCAGGTAGTGATCTTGCTGCATCAAGTTTACATGAATTTGTTGACAAACCACTAGCTAAACCTGTAGTGATAAGTGAACCTTCTGAGAGTGCTAAGATTGTCTCACTCTCTAAGGTGCTCACTGATAAGAGACCAGATGTCCTAATTATTGAAGATTGGGTATCTGATGATGATGAAGATGAGACTATTCCTATCAAAGGAATCAAAGTAGGACCAACCAGTCCTAAGAAAGTAGAAGTTAAAGCTAAGACTAAAGCTGTTTTGAAGACAGTTGAAAGTTGTAAAAAATGTAATAACAAACCTAGGGGAAGCCAAAGAAATTGGAACAACCTTAAGTCACAACAATTAGGTGATGACTTTGTTATGTTCAATAAGGCTTGTTATTATTGTGGTAGCTTTAATCATCTTCATGCTTATTGTAATAAATGGGTTTCTGGGAGTAAATCAAAGTCTAAAACAAATGTTACTCACCCCAGAAAAAGTTTTGTTAAGTCTAACACCTCAAATGTTAAACATACTGTTAGACAAAATAAGCCTGTTATTGCAAAACCAACTGATAAGGGTATAAGAAACACTTTCAAATGTGTACCAAAAGTTGTGAATAGTCCTATTCAAAAGAAATCTGTGGTCAAAACACAAATTTGGAAACCAAAAACCAAAGGTCCTGCTAGACCAAATGGTACTGCCAAGATTGGTATTACCAAAATTGGTACTGATAGACCAAAGACCACATAATGGATTAAAAGGGAAAGTGCTGTTAAGTCCTCAGCATGTTGGATTTGGAAACCAATCCAATCAAAAGGTGCATCAACAATCCTGAAAAGGTTTAATTTCATTGATGCAAGAGGCAAACCCAAGTCTGTCATGGCTTGGGTACCCCAAGGAAACTAATATGTTTATTCATGTGCAGGAACATTCAACTGATATTGAAGATCAAGGATATGTTGATAGTGGATGTTCAAGGCACATGACAGGCAACATGTCATTCCTCTCAGACTTCAAAACTTTTGATGGAGGATATGTTACCTTTGGGGGAGGAATAAAAGGAAAGATCACTGGTAAAGGTACTATCAAAACCAGTAAACTAGATTTTGAAAATGTGTATTTTGTGAAAGAACTTCAGTTTAATCTTCTTAGTGTCTCACAAATGTGTGACAAAAAGAACAATGTTCTCTTTACTGACAATGAATGTATGGTTCTTTCTTCTGATTTTAAGATGCCTGATGAGAGTCAGATTCTTCTTAAAATTCCAAAAAGGAACAATATGTACAGTGTCAATTTAAAGAACATTGATCCTAAGGAGAGTCTAACTTGTTTGGTAGCAAAGGCCTCATTGGATGAATCTATGCTTTGGCATAGAAGGCTTGGTCATGTAAACTTTAAAACAATCAACACTATTGCAAAATATGATTTAGTAAGAGGTTTACCCAAAAAGACTTTCCAAAACGACCAAACTTGTGTTGACTGTCTAAAAGGCAAACAACATAGAGCTTCTTGTAAGCCCAAGACCCAAAACTCTATTTCTCAGGCCTTACATATGCTTCATATGGATCTCTTTGGTCCTACTAATGTGTGCAGCTTGAATGGAAAAAGATATTGTCTGGTTGTTACTGATGATTATAGCAGATTTTCATGGGTTTTCTTCTTAAGATCTAAACATGAAACTAGTGAAATACTTAAAACCTATATCACTGAGGTAGAAAACCAATCTGATAAGAAGGTCAAGGTCATCAGGTGTGACAATGGGACAGAGTTCAAGAATAGAGTTATGGATGACTTTTGCAAGGAAAAAGGCATAAAAAGAGAGTTTAGTGTAGCTAGAACTCCTCAGCAAAATGGAGTAGCAGAAAGAAAGAATAGAACACTTATAGAGACTGCTAGAACTATGTTAGTAGACTCTAAGTTACCTATTTCATTTTGGGCTGAAGCAGTTGGTACTGCTTGTTATGTGCAAAACAGGGTTCTTGTGACAAAGCCACATAGAAAAACACCTTATGAACTTTTCTTTGGTAGAAAACCATCGTTAAGTTTTATGAGACCTTTTGGTTGTCATGTCACTATTCTAAATACCAAAGATCATTTAGGCAAATTTGATGGAAAAGCAGATGTTGGCTATTTGATAGGGTATTCCTTGCAGAGTAAGGCCTATAGAGTGTTTAACACTTGCACTAGGCAAGTAGAAGAGAATCTTCACATAGAGTTTCAAGAGAAACTAACAAATGTGAAAGGAATTGGACCAGATTGGATGTTTGATGTTGATAGGCTTTCAGAATCTATGAATTATGTGCCTGTTACAGGTACAAATACTAATGATGATGCAGGTTTTGAAGACAATGTTGAAACTCCTAAAGATCAAGATTACATCTGGATGCCAATTTGGAAAAGTATGGATCTATCTTCAAGTCAAGAAGAACCTTCAAACACAACAAATGAAGGCAATGAAGAAGATCAAGGAACTCAGAATCAAGAGAATCAAGAAAGTGGTGCTAATGACAATGGTACTGCTAGTTTTTCAGATGGTCCTGCCAGTTCAAGTATTGGTACTGCTGAGCCATTGAATGTTCAAATAGATGATTCTTTTCAAGAAGAAGTGGGGATTAGCAATCTTCCATCTACATATGAAGTTCCTAAAACACCAAACACTAGAATTCTCAAAGATCACTCAACTGATGATGTGATTGGAAGCATAACTTCTGGTGTTAGAACAAGATCTCAAGTTGGTTTATCTCAAGTCTTATCTTCAGATGAAGAAGGGTTTATCTCCTCTATTTATGAAGAAAAGAATAATGATACTTCCAATATATGCCTGTTTTTATGTTTTCTATCTCAGGCTGAACCCAAAAACATAAACAAAGCTTTAGATGATGCAAGTTGGGTGGAAGCAATGCAAGAAGAGCTTCTCCAATTCAAGATTCAGAAGGTTTGGATATTGGTTGATTTGCCCAAAGGTCATAGGGCAATTGGAACCAAATGGGTGTTCAGAAACAAGAAAGATGAAAGGGGTATAGTGATCAGAAACAAGGCTAGATTGGTAGCACAAGGATATACTCAAGAAGAAGGGGTAGATTATGAAGAAGTGTTTGCTCCAGTTGCAAGACTTGAAGCAATTAGGCTTTTCTTGGCCTATGCTTCATTCATAGGCTTCACTGTCTATCAAATGGATGTTAAGAGTGCATTTTTATATGGTGAAATTGAAGAACCAGTATATGTATCTCAACCTCCAGGCTTCATTGATGCAGAGTATCCAGACAAAGTTTACAAGGTTACCAAGGCTTTGTATGGCCTACACCAAGCTCCAAGGGCATGGTATGAAACATTGGCTTGTTTTCTACTAGAAAGTGGATTCCAAAGAGGCAGGATTGATCCAACTTTGTTCATCAAAAGAACAAAGAAAGACATCTTGCTAGTACAGATTTATGTTGATGACATAATCTTTGGATCAACAAACCAAGACTTGTGTGTACAATTTGAAAAACTTATGCACAGTAAGTTTGAAATGAGTTCCATGGGGGAACTTACTTTCTTTTTGGGTCTCCAAGTGAAACAATCCAAAGAAGGCATATTTATCAGCCAAGATAAGTATGTAGCAGAGATCCTAAGGAAATTTAATTTTACTGATTCTAAAGTTGCAAGTACACCAATGGATCCAGACAAAGGGCTACTCAAGGATGCTGAAGGAGAAGATATGGATTTGCACAATTATAGATCAATGATTGGGTCTTTGATGTACCTTACATCATCAAGACCAGACATCATGTTCTCAGTATGTGTGTGTGCAAGGTTTCAAATACATCCCAAAATCTCTCATCTCACAGCAGTCAAAAGAATCTTTAGATATCTTAAGGGTCAACCTAGGTTGGGTCTTTGGTATCCAAGGGAATCATCTTTTGAATTGGTGGCTTATTCGGATAGTGACTATGCTGGTGCAACTCTAGACAGAAAATCCACAACTGGTGGATGTCAATTTCTTGGTTGCAGACTAATCTCTTGGCAATGCAAGAAACAAACAATGGTGGCCAATTCTACAACTGAAGCAGAATATGTTGCTGGTGCAAGTTGTTGTGGGCAAGTTCTTTGGATCCAAAATCAAATGCTTGACTATGGGTACAATTTTCTTAACACCATTATTTATATTGACAATAGCAGTACTATTTGTATCATTAAAAACCCAGTTCAACACTCAAAAACAAAACATATTGAAATCAGACACCATTTCATAAGGGATTGCAATGAGAAGAGGTTAATTCAAGTAGTTAAGATTGATTCTGAAAAGAATTATGCAGACCTTCTCACCAAAGCTTTTGATTTAGGTAGATTCAAATATCTTGTAGGAGGTATTGGAATGATAAATCTTTGAAAATCATATGTTTTTGTTCATAAAATTAACTGGTATTGGATTTTAAACATGGTACTGCTAGTTAGTCAAAAGGTCCTGTTAATTCATAATTGGTCCTGCTGATATAAAATAACTATGTTTTGTTCATATTGATACTTGAATGTTTAAAATACTATAGATCAAGTGCTTTGCACTTTGTTCTTTTGGTTTGAAACTAACACATTTCAGGTTGATAACAAAACAAGAGTTCTTCCAAACAAAAAGGAGCAACAAAAGTTATATTCATTTCAGGAGAGATAACAATCTCAGGGGAGGAATTAATAGCCCAGAATGGAAGAAAAACCAATTTATGAAAGGAAAGACAAGAGCATACAAGATGATGCAGAGTTGAAAAAGAGAGAGTTAGATCACATATCTAGAAGGGATGAAGCATTTCTCAAGGAGAAAGTTCTATCTAGATCAACCTAAGGAAAGTTTCAACTCAAAGGCATGACATTAGATGATTTCAATTGCTGAACCAATCATCCAAGATACACAGCATCATTGCCTTTTTAAATTTCCTCCATCCAAGGAAATTGCACCATCTTTGGGCCATCATGGCTTTTGGTATTCCACTCACCAAGTTTTTACAAACTAAAGAGTTGGCTAGTCCTTAAGCAAACGGCTTTTGGTAAAGACAAATCAAATCCGTTGATGGTTGATAGTTTACCAAAAACTATATGGTTGTTAACTAACCATACTTAATTGTAAATAGTTAGCTAGTCCTTAAGCAAACGGCTTTTGGTAAAGACAACTCAAATCCGTTGATAGCTGGTAGTTTGCTAAAAACTATAAGGGATTTTTATAAAACTTTCAAAGGTACTGGTAGTTCAAAATTGGTACTGCTAGTATAAAAAGGTACTGCTATATAGCCGTTGAGCCTGTCAGAAAAAGTTTTAGCCATTAGGCCTGGTAGTTAAAATTAGCCGTTGGGGTAGTTATGTAAATTACTGATGATTATATTATATTATATTTCACATATAAAAGATCTTTTTAACCGCCTATACATTTACTTATTATAATCTTTCTTATTGTCGGTTAAAAGTAATTCTCTCATATCTTCTTTCATCAGTCATTATCATAATTCACATACACCTTTCATCTTCTACCAGTACTACCAACAAATCCCACCATCATATTCAAAATTTTCATTATGGCTTCCACAGTTGTTCTAGATTTTGTCCAACGTCACAATCAGTTAGCATTTTTGGAGAAGTCAGAGGATAATGCCTCATTTCATCAAGTAGTGGACTTTTTAAACAACTCCTACATCAGGTTTGCTTTGCTAGTCAATCCCACTATTTATGAAAATCAAATTTTACAATTTTGGCAATCTGCTAAAATTAAAGCTTCTGAAAATGGGGAACAAAGAATTAAGGCCAAAGTGGATGGTAAACATTTGACTCTTACTGAGTCATCCATAAGAAGACATCTTCATTTGGATGATTCTGATGGTATTAGTCAGTTACCAGATACTGAAATTTTTAAAAATTTACAAAGAATGGGGTATCATGCTGAGTCTAACAAACTCACTTTTCTGAAAAAGCATCTTACTCCACAATGGAGATTTTTGATTCACACAATCCTTCACTGTTTGAGCCAGAAGAAAACCTCTTGGGAGCAATTTAGTGGAAACATGGCTTCTGCTCTCATTTGCTTAGCTACAAACAGAAAATACAATTTTTCTAAATATATTTTTGAAGGGTTGATAAACAATGTGAAAAGTAAAACAAAGTTTTTGATGTATCCAAGATTTATTGGATGCATCATTGCAAAATTGAAACATTTGTTACTTCCCACAGACTCAATTTATGACACACCAAAACTTTCTCACAAAGTATTTTCAAATATGAGAATTGGTTTTAGAGGGGAAGAAATACCACTTTTTGATGAAATGTTACCACAACATCCAGAAGAACCAACACCATCAGCTGAAACACAATCATCTAGTTCTTCACATGGTTACATTTCACCAACACATCAAACATCACCAATACCATCTCCAGTACCATCACCAACACCACCAACATCATCACATCATGTATCACAACCCCAATCACCTCAGACAATGCAAGAACTAAAACAGAAGGTGAAGATCTTAGAAGAAGCTCTTAAAAGTCAAAACAAGAAGTTTTCTGAGATCAACATCAAATTAGTTAAGAGGGTAAAGAAATTGGAGGAAAAAGTGAAGAAGTTGAAGGGTAAAAGATCTGCAAAGACTGTTTTATCTAGTTCTTCAAAGTCAGATGATGATAGGATAGGCCACTCTTCCAAAAAGGGGAGGAAGGATAGTTCTGAAGATGAGGAAGAGGCTCAATTTGAATTCCATGATGGAACTCAAGTTTATGATGAAGAGCCTGTTGGAGCAGGGCAAGAGCCTGCTAGGCCAGAAGAAGAGCCTGCTAGGATAGAAAGGCTATTGGCTATGGGGTATAAAGGGTCTGCTGAGAAAGTGTACAAGAGAAAGAGGGATTTAGAGCCTCAAGGAAATTTGTTTGTTCAGGGGAGGATTTTTGCTGCTGATGAGCAATCTTCTGCTCCATCACAAGCACCAACTCCAAAGGATAAGGGCAAAGGCATTATGATTGAAGATGAGCCAAAGTCCAAGAAGTTGAAAAGAACACAGCAAATTCAGATGGCTTTAGGAGAAGAAGAGGCCAAAAGAGTTCATGAAGAAGAGCTAAGAGCTATTGAAGCTTCAAGAATGCTTCAAGTAATGAAAGAGCAGAAAGATGCTGAAGATGCTGCTCAGACTCTTCTTGATACTCAAATTGCTCAAGAAACCTTTGATGCACAGATGCTATGGATTATCAATAATGATCCAATTGTGAAAGGTCAAGCAGCAAATATAGTAAATGACAAGACACTCAATTCTGATGAGAAAACAGAAGCACTTGAATCATTCATCAACAAGAAGTATAAAGAAGCAGCTTTGGCTGACATTTTTGAGAAGATGAAGGAAAGTCAGAAGAGAGGTTTTAAAGTAGGACAAGCTCAGAAAGATCAGGTGATTTTTATGAAAAGGTTTCTGAAGAATCAGGCAAATTGGACTGATTATCAACTAAAGAAGAAATCTGCTGATGAAATCTTCTTCCTGTATCTACAAGCCTACAAAAGTCTTTACTACAATGTTCCATCTGATGTATACCCCTCAATGAAGAAGAAGGATGCTCAGAAGAAAGAAGTAGCAAAATTGGACACAGAGCAAGTAAGTAAATTGTTGATTACTTTGCCTACAATCATACATGCTGATCCAATTAGCTGTAGACGACCTATTATTGATTGGGAGATCAACCATGATAGATTAGGAAAATCATGGAAAGTAACAAGGGTTGGGGGTCAGTTTGCTATCTTCAAGAATTTTGAAAATTTAGTTAGAGCATGTGACAGAGCAGACTTGGAAGAATTGTGGAATCTAGTGCAGATTAGGCTAGACACAACTTCTAGTTCAGATGCTAAGGAACAGGAACTATGGGTAGAATTCAATAGGATGTTTGATCCTAAACCCAAAGATGTTCATTGGAAATTTCCCTATTATGATCCTTCAACAACTTGGGAATTTCTAAGCCATAGCAACATTCATCACCTTTTCACACAGAGTGGGATAGAACTCTTTATGTTGGCTGAGAAAGAGTATCCACTTAGTTATGAAGTGCTTAAAACCATGATCTCCAAGAGATTAAGGTGTGACAAAGATGATGAGAACTCATAAATTGTTCAGAGTTTGCTAAGGAGCATATCTGAGCAATATGAAGGAAAAAGGAAGAACAGAGAATGAAGGTTTTTGGAAGAGTTCTCTCAAATCCTCAAGGTATGTATTTTATTCATCAGAAACTTGTGTATTTTAATGGAAATAACAAGTTTAGGGGAGGATTGTTGGTTATAAAATGATCAAAGTCAAAGAGCCTGCCAAAGATATTGAAGAGCCTGCTAGTTGATTTTGAAGTGTACGAAGATGTTCTACCAGTACCTTCTGGGTAGAAGGTACTGCTGGTTGATGAAGAGCCTGCCAAGCTTATGTCAAGTCGATTAGATATTTTGTAATAGATATTTAGTTGAATTATTAGTCTTTGTACATTGTTATACGTTATGTAGAAGTAGATTAGTCTTATGTGGTGACAGAAGAATATTATCAAAGTTGTACATTGGTAGTTGTATTTAATTGTAGGCGCCAATATAGTCAAAGTATAGTATAATACTCTTCCACTTGACAACATGTAATAAGATATCCTTATCTTATAAAAGGATATCTTAGTCACTACTTCATGCATGCATCTTACACAACCAATAACCTAAACCAAACTATCTCTCAAGTAACTTAGTTACTTCAAATCACAAATCCTTTTACAATCTTAAGATTCAAGATTACTTTGTAATCCCGGTGATATTTAGATCATCCGTATTATTTCATCAATAATATTGAATCGTTTTGTGTTAAACCAAAGTTGTGTTCTTTGTTCATTGCATTCTCACGTTTACATAAACTCACCACCTTGTGTTCTTTTAAGTGTGTTGTAGTAGATTCCGCATGCTAAACACATTCAATACATAAATATCTCTCAAACACATTACTAAGATTCATATCCCAAGTGTTTGAACTTCGAACAAAACCCGTTCCACAAGACATAACAGCAGACTCATTGTTGTTTGCTGCTGATCTAGCTTTCAATTGGACATCAATTGGGTGTTTTGTGATAGGGCTTTTTGGGTTTTTAGATAGCCAGTAGTATCACCTTGCTTTTGCCCCCATAATCTTCATCTTCTCTGCTTATTTATAAGCTCAAAATCTGTCTGCAAGTTGGCTGCTTTAACCTGAGATTTCTGTTTTGATTCCACAACAGCCAAGTGCTTATCTTGCTCATACCTTGTGGTTTTTGGTATTTTTAAGTTATTTTGTGCTTATATAAGTTTATTGAACTTATCCTGAGCTTTTGGTAATTTTTCAAGTCTTCTAGCTTATTTTTGGCTTATTAGCCAACTGCTTATTAGCCCAAATCTGCTTTTTAGGCTTAGAAAACTTCCAATTTTATTTTTCTTATCTTTCTAGTATTATTTTAGATTTATCTGTAATTTTTCATAATTTTCCTAAGTCATTTAATATTTTTAATCATTTTAATTAGTTTCTAATAGTAATAAAATCATAATAAATAGAAAAATAATCAGAAAAATATAAATCCAATTTTCATAATTTTCTTTTGTCATTTGTAATCTAGGAAAATTATAATAATATTTTTAGACTTTAAGAAAAACCAAAAATAGAAATAAAGTGATAGCTTCTATTTAATAGAATTTATTTTTTTAAATTTTAATTAAGTAAGTTTCATTTTTATAATTTTCTTAGCTTCTATTTACTTATTAATATTTTTAGAAAAAGTTTCATATTTTTCTTTGTCCATTTAGTATTTTTTATAAATTTAAATAGTTTAAATAAGTTATTAAATAAATAAATAATTAATAATAATTAAATAAAAAGTATAAAAAATATAATTTAAGTTTTTAAATAAATTTTAAGTAATTTTACATTTTTAGGATTTAAATTTCATAAATTTCAGTTTTTGTCCCATTTTAGCTTTTCCGTTACGCGTTTTTAGGTTAATTAATTCGCGTTTAATTTTCCTGTGTATATCTGTTTTAATTTGTTATTTAGAATTGTTAAATAAAGCAAAATCAAATATCTGATTCATCAGATCACTCTAATCCAAAGCTTTTCACAGTTTTCCATTCACACCTCGTTAGGAAACGACCCAGGTGATCACTTGCATGGTTTCACACTACACACGAGTATTCGTTCTGAGACTGTTTATATTTATATATACGTTTTCAGACGGACCAAATTTTGGCGCCGCTGCCGGGGAGGTTGTGCTGCGACAGTTGTGTAGAGTTTTAGCGATTAGTGATTCGAGATCCTTCTATCAGAAGTTCCTATTTCCCAAAAACCATATAAAATACAAAAATATTTTTCTTTTCTTTTCTATATATATTATTATTATTATTATCATATAAAAAATAAAAACACCAAAAATAATTTCCGTTTTCTTTGTTAATAATAAATAACAATAAAAAATTACCATCGAGAACCAAGACAGAGTACTACCTAACTGGGGGTACGGCCATAATAAGTTCCCAAACCAAAGATATAAAACTTGCCTTTGTATCACTTGCGAATATCGGCTCACCTTTAATTGATAAACAAACTCTAACGGAGGTTCTAGGATAGTCTGACATTAAATTGTCGGACTGAAAGAAGCGGGTTTTTAAGGAGCTTAATTGCCCACCTTTGCTTCTCCGCCACTCTGTGCGTTTATCTTTTAGAGAGCTACCGTACGCTTGTTGATTATTGGTTTAAGTTCACTTGTGTTTTGCTTCTGTCTTGTTTTAATTGGAATATTTTACTTAGTGCATGCGCACTCGTTCTTCCACGTCATCAAGCCCTTTACGTGAACTCGTAAATATTTCGAGAAGACGTAATCGTAGACGTGCTGCCCAAATAGTCGAACCCGAGATTCGTACTATTCCCACTGATAATATGGCAGACAATCGCACAATGGCGGAAATGCTCCGTGCACCCACCGAGGGTTACGGAGATGCCATCGTTTTACCAGCCATCGATTCCGATCATTTTGAACTGAAAACACATTTGATTCAGCTCGTTTCTACCAACCAATTCCACGGGTTTGAACGAGAGGATCCTTATGCACACATTCGTTGGTTCAACAAACTGACCTCTACAATCAATTACAAAAATGTGCCACAAACAGTGATCAAATTGATGCTATTTCCATTCTCACTTGAAGGGGCAGCCCGAATCTGGCTGGATAAAGAACCCCCTCGATCCATTGAAACTTGGGAAGATCTAGTGCAAAAGTTTGTCAATTATTTCTTCCCCCCATCAAAGACGACTAATTTAAAAAATGAAATTGCTGGTTTTCGTCAAAGTTTCGATGAAAATTTCGGAGAGGCATGGGAGAGATTTAAAGATCTCCTAAGAAAATGCCCACATCACGATTTTACGGAGTTACAACAGATAAATACGTTTTATAATGGGTTGACCCAAAACGATCAAGATGCACTTAACGCAGCCGCTGGTAGCAATATCTTGAATCGTCGACCTAGAGAGGTGGTTGAAATTTGTGAAAATAAATCAAAAGTTCCTATTTCTCGAAACAAAGTGAATGTTCCTGTCACTCCTGCTTCTTCTTCATCCGGTAACTCCTCAGAGTTAGCCTTTTTAACGGACTCAATGCGTTGTATGATGAAGGAAATGAAAGAACTGAAGAGTGAAATTCACAAACCAGAACAAATTAAAGCAATAAACAAAGTGTGTGAAACTTGTGGTGGCCCACATGCGTATTATGATTGTCAAGCAACCGATGCTTCTCTTTACCCAGCTCCCGTAGCTGCAGTAAACCAAAATCAATACCGTCCGCATGTTGAGACTCAGTACCGAGCACCTAATGCTATGGTCCCACCTGGTTTTCCACCCGTGCCAAATCAGAATAATCAAAATCGCTTTGTTCAAAATCAGGGACAAAATTTCAACAATTCTCAAAATTTCAATCAAAACCGAGGTCAGAATCAGGGTAATTTTAACCAAAACTGTGGTCCAAATTTTAATCAAAACCAAGGTTCAAACCGAAATCAGACGTCCTCAGATGAGTTGCTTAAGCAATTCATGAAAACTCAAGAGGAAACAAATAAGACACAATATGAGACAAACCAGTTATTGATTGCTCAATTAAACCAGATCAAAAAGTCTTTAACTGATATACCTTCTACCTCGGGAGGTCTCCCAAGTAACACTGTTGTCAACCCTAGGGGTGAACTCAAAGCTGTCAGTACACGTAGTGGTAAATCTCATGTTGGATTCAAGGTGATAAAGGACCCGGTACTTCCCACTAACAATGGAAGTGCTAAATACGTCTAACCTTCGGTCATCCAACCCTCGGTCATCCAAAAATCTACACCCACAATTACTCCTCAACCGTCTAGAATCGATCCTACTCTTTCACGATTTACGGTTAAAAGTTTGTCAACCAAACTTAGTGAGCAAAGATCAGCCAGATATTATTCCGAAATGCTCAATGCTGTTCCTGTCAGTGTACTTGATGACAGTGATGATGATGAAGATACCACTTTCGTCAAAGCTATCACCACTCGGAGTGGTGCTGCTTATGAGGGGCCCGCTGGCCCTATTCCTCCTCCGTTGTTTGAAATGGAAAAAGAGACGGAGGATACAACGGACAAAGTGCCAATTCCAAACCCACCAAATACAGCACATGTCCAGCCTCCGATTGTCCAGAAAAAGAAATCCAAACCAGGAGTTGTCTTTGAATCTGTAGAGACTCCTGAAGTCATTGCCCAAAAATCCAAACCTTATATTCCTTACCCATCGCGCTTAAATGAGCAAAAGCTCCGTGAGAAGGCTAGTCAACAAATGGACAAATTCTTTCAAATCTTTAAAGAATTACATTTTGACATAAGTCTTGCGGATGCTCTCATTCTGATGCCCAAATTTGCATCAACAATCAAACACTTGTTAAGCAACAAGGAAAAACTGATTGAAATGGCTAAAACTCCAGTAAATGAGAACTGCTCAGCGGTTATCTTGAAAAAGCTTCCGGAGAAGCTTGGAGATCCTGGAAAGTTTCTACTACCTTGTGTATTTCCGGAAATGGTTGAATGCTATGCCTTAGCAGATCTAGGTGCAAGCATCAACCTGATGCCTCATTCAGTATGGAAGAAACTTTCTCTTCCGGCTCTTACTCCTACCTGCATGACTCTTGAGCTTGCAGATCGAACCATAACTCATCCCTGCGGCATTGCCGAAGATGTATTTGTGAAAATAGGAAAGTTCCATTTTCCAGCTGACTTTGTGGTTGTTGACTTCGACGCAGACCAAAAAGTTCCTCTGATTCTTGGAAGATGATTCCTAAAAACGGGCCATGCTCTTATTGATGTATTTAAGCATGAGATCACCTTGCGTGTGGATAATGAAGCTGTTACCTTTAACCATGATCAAACTTCGAGGTACTCCTCAAATTATAATTCTGCTTCGGTTAACCGAATCGATGTCATTGACATTACTTCAAAGGAATACTCTCAAGAAAATCTTGGTTATTTTCATAATTCTGTGAGTGGGGAACCCACCACATCTTCTCAACATATCATAGCCGACTCTTCCCCTTCTCTCACTTCGGTTGAGGGAAGTGATCCCTTTTGGGATGAAGTCGATGCTTTTCTTGCTCTAGATAGTCCACTTCCGCATGAGGTTGATGATGGCTATCTTGATCCTGAGGGGGACATTCTTTTTCTGGAAAATTTGTTAAACGAAGATTCATCTTCCCCTCTTCCACCAAAACAACTTCATAATGAGGAAACTGATAAATTTCCAGAGATCAAGTTTAAGGACTTGCCTCTTCCACTTGATTATGCAATTCTTGAGGAGGAAGTTCTTATTTTAATGGCTATTCAGATCTCTCTTCTTCCCTTCACCTACCCGGTGATTTCCCCTATCTTTCACTCATTTGGGAGTGAGGATATTACTTTTGATCCCGGCATTGTCCATCTAACATTGGTTTAAATGCCGGATTTATCTCATCGGTGTGGAACTTTCTTATGCTCAATTGGTTATCCAAGCATCTTGAATGAAAATCCGATGGAGATGGTCTCTTCCACTTACTTCCCCATAGACTTTTAAATTGCTTTTTCTCCCGGGCTGTTCAGGACCCCTTTGTTACGGTTGACCGTTCACAAGCGGTTAGCTTGCGTGATAAACCTGACTGTTCGGGAGGAATCAATAAATTCGGGGTCGAGTCAAGCTAGCTACTCGGTGATCAAAAACAGTAGCAAAATACGGGTTTTCACCCATGTCTCACCCAAGTGTGGGGGAGATGCCCCACATGTTGTAAATATGTACAGTCAAAAAAAAAATAAAAAAATGTTTGTGTGTAGAAAAATAATGGCTATTAGTATTTCCCTTTCACGTTCTAAGTGTTGGTTTAACAACCAGTTCTTTGAATATTGAGGGCAATATTCAGTTCTAAATGTGGGGGGGAATTCTTGCGAATTTGACCAAATGTATCATCTAGTACCCCCATTTTTGCCAAAATTTTAAAATTTTTTCTCACTTAGAACGCAATAAATGGTTATCAGTCCGCCATGTCTAACCCACATAAGGATTGGCTAATCCGAGAGAAAACGGCTCTTGGTAAAGATGTCTCAAATCCGTTGATGGCTTACAATTTGCCGAAAATTGTATGGTATTCGACTCACCATATCCTAAAAAGTGAAGAGTTGGCTAGCCCGCAAGATTATGGCTTGTGGTAAAGGCAAGTGGAAAAACCATGATTGGTAATCAGCTCACCAAAGATAATAGTTATAATTTATCTAAGAGTTGGCTAGTCCAGAAGCAAACGGCTTTTGGTAAAGACAAATCAAAACCGTTGACAGCTGATGGTTTGCTCAAAATCATTTGGTTATCATTGTACCAAAGTATCACATACTGAAACATTGGCTACTCCAGAAGTAATGGCTTTTGGTAAAGAGATAAAATCCATTAAATATTCATAAAATATTGCTAGGGACTAGCAATAGTTTAGTGTGGGGGATTGATGAGTGTCTAAATACTCATCATTTTTACCTAATCTGAGCTGCCAAAACATCCAAAAACACTCAGAAATGCATCATAATACTGAAATTATCCCAGAATTGTGTTTTATATGTTTCAGATACAAAATGTTTAAAAACTGATGAAAAACGAACAAAGTTTGCATAATTGGCAGTTTCAGTCCCTCAACTTTCAAAAGTTGTCAAAACTAGTCCCTGGTTATTCTAAAAACAGGAAAAGTCATCAAAGGTCCTTTAAGAATCATAAAATTACATAATAAGTCCTTGGGTGCAAAGTTTCATAAAATTACAACTTTGGTCCCCCAAATTTCAGAAGTTGTCAAAATTAGTCCCCGGGTATTTTAAAATGGAAAAATATGTTTTATACCCTTGTACTATTTAAACTTGTCAAGAAATACGCTTGTGATAACTTTGGAATAATTACAGGTTTAGTCCTTGGATTTTCAGCAAATTACAAGATTGGTCCCTATGATTATCTAAAACCAAATCTGGATCCAACACTAACCTTTAAACCCAAAATAAATAAACAAACCAACCCATCCCATTTATCCTTGCCCAGCCCAACAATAACCCAAGCCCAACCAATTACCCAAACCCGACCCAACCTTTATTTAAATAAAAAGTTTGACCAACGGTCAAACCTTCTTATCTTCTTCCTTCGAACCGCCAATCCAGTCACCATACCACCTCACACCCCAGCTGGCTTCACCACATCATTCCCCCTCCAAACACACTACCTAACATTGCCAAAAGCATTAAATGCTTCTATCCCACTCCCACTAGCAAAATCAGATAAAAATCCCACTTTCCTGATTTCCCGCCAAAAATACAAGTGGACGATTGAGATGAAATTGGAGCAATTCAAGGGTGGGGATGTGTTCAGAGATGTCGACTTAGGGTTTCCCATTTCATATTAGTATATATAGAATGCTATGTAAGCTTTAAAAAAAAAGTAGGTAAATTAGCATAATTCGTATTTTTCATTTCCAGTAGTTGTACTTTGTAATTTCAAATTTCATCAATCAATACAAGTTAAAATTAGTGTATTTGTTGTTGTTCTTTGTTAAATTGTCAATAGTTAATGATCATTACAAGTTTTCTGAATTTCATGTTGAACTGAGAAATCAAACTTAAATAAGTAGTATTGAATCAGCTTCTCAGTTGTTTCTAATAGCTTATATAAGCTTTATGTAGCTTATTGTAAGTCTATTATAGTATAATTCTGCTCTAATTCAAGATTTGAAGAATGGTCAACAAAAGTCAACAAGGGGGTCAAATAAGCTATCTGGGAAATTAAAAGCTATAAAGGAAGGCTTAGGGGTGTTTTCTAGCTTGTTTCTGACAAGCTAGATTGGTTCTAGTCCTTGTTCTATTGTTCCATAAGGCTTGACAGTTGTAAGCTTTTCTCATTTTTTTGCATAATTCCCATTATCACTGCACTTGTGCTTATTAGTAGCTTATTGTTAGTGTTATAAGCTATTTGTTAGTTTCTGAGTACCTTTGATCATTATTATCAGTAGTTTAATAACTTTTCATTACTTTGCTTAAAAATCACAAAAAAGACCAAAAATAGCCTCAACTAGTATAGCTTAATATTGTGCTCATTTCTGTGATATAAGTTGCTTATCAGTATCAATATAAGTTAGTCAATCAATAATATATATACTCTTAGTTTAAAATTTGGATTTTCCTTTGTAAAATCAAGACAGACTCTACATTAAGGACTGTTTGTTTTTGTGCAGTCAACTGGCCAAAAGCTTGTGTACATTGGCCATTTTCCTAACTTTGGTTAAGCTTAATTAAGTCAATATAAGCTGTTTCCTAGGTTTATTAAGTTAAATTCATAGACTTAGTGGTTTTGTGTTGACTGTGATCAATTCAGTCAACATAAAGTCCAATTGAGCCATTTTTAGCCATAAGCTAATTTGCCCATTATTTTTGGTTTCTTTGTTGTCTATATGGTCTAATTAGAGTATTCCAATAGCTTGGTTTGGTGTCCACAAAGCCTGTGCAATTTCTGCACACAACAGACATAACAGCAGACTCATTGCTGTTTGCTGCTGATCTAGCTTTCAATTGGACATCAATTGGGTGTTTTGTGATAGGGATTTTTTAGGTTTTTAGATAGCCAGTAGTATCACCTTGCTTTTGCCCCCATAATCTTCATCTTCTCTGCTTATTTATAAGCTCAAAATCTGTCTGCAAGTTGGCTGCTTTAACCTGAGATTTCTGTTTTGATTCCACAACAGCCAAGTGCTTATCTTGCTCATACCTTGTGCTTTTTGGTATTTTTAAGTTATTTTGTGCTTATATAAGTTTATTGAACTTATCCTGAGCTTTTGGTAATTTTTCAAGTCTTCTAGCTTATTTTTGGCTTATTAGCCAACTGCTTATTAGCCCAAATCTGCTTTTTAGGCTTAGACAACTTCCACTTTTATTTTTCTTATCTTTCTAGTATTATTTTAGATTTATCTGTAATTTTTCATAATTTTCCTAAGTCATTTAATATTTTTAATCATTTTAATTAGTTTCTAATAGTAATAAAATCATAATAAATAGAAAAATAATCAGAAAAATATAAATCCAATTTTCATAATTTTCTTTTGTCATTTTTAATCTAGGAAAATTATAATAATATTTTTAGACTTTAAGAAAAACCAAAAATAGAAATAAAGTGATAGCTTCTATTTAATAGAATTTATTTTTTTAAATTTTAATTAAGTAAGTTTCATTTTTATAATTTTCTTGGCTTCTATTTACTTATTAATATTTTTAGAAAAAGTTTCATATTTTTCTTTGTCCATTTAGTATTTTTTATAAATTTAAATAGTTTAAATAAGTTATTAAATAAATAAATAATTAATAATAATTAAATAAAAAGTATAAAAAATATAATTTAAGTTTTTAAATAAACTTTAAGTAATTTTACATTTTTAGGATTTAAATTTCATAAATTTCAGTTTTTGTCTCATTTTAGCTTTTCCGTTACGCGTTTTTAGGTTAATTAATTCGCGTTTAATTTTCCTGTGTATATCTGTTTTAATTTGTTATTTAGAATTGTTAAATAAAGAAAAATCAAATATCTTATTCATCAAATCACTCTAATCCAAAGCTTTTCACAGTTTTCCATTCACACCTCGTTGGGAAACGACCCAGGTGATCACTTGCCTGGTTTCACACTACACACGAGTATTCGTTCTGAGACTGTTTATATTTATATATACGTTTTCAGACGGACCAGTTACCTTCCCTGAGAGGAGAATCTTTGGACTGAAACTCAGTCTCAATCCTAGATTGAGCAGCTGAGCCCCCCTTTTTAGCCATTTGGCTGGGGTTACCATCATGTGCATCTGGTTCATGAGAACCCTCAGCAGTAGATGTTGCCAAGGTTGGGGTCTTATTTATGTTAACACTGGCCCGTTCAACTTCTAAGTTGAAAACAGTAGTGTCAGCCCCTTCTTTCATGCCATCTCCATCACCTATGGCAGCCTCATCTGCTTCCATACTAGCACTAGTCTGAGGTAACTCAGTGCTCTTTTCTTGTGAATGCCTAGGTGTTTGGGTCTTTTGGGGTTCATTATGAGATGATTCACTTGTATTTTCAGGAGTGGGTGTGTGATGGGAAGCTGTGGGGTTTTCAGCTTCTTCACCCTGAGCAACAGCAGCAACAATGTTTAAAATGTGTTGGGACAAAGGAGTTATTCTCCTAGAAAAACCAGTCCCATTTTTCCTTAAGTGTTTAAACATTTTAGTTACAAGCACAGGAGTTTTGTAAGGTTTTTCATGTGCAAAAGGTTCTTGTAACTGATTATCAATGATTAATTGCAAAAACCTTGGAAAAAGATAAGAATTTCCAGAAATATTCTTTTTCAACCCTTCAAAAATCATAGCCGAAAAATTGTATGGTTGGCCTGTGGCTAGACAAATCAAAGCAGAAGCTTGACTTGAACTAAACTCATTCCACCCACTTGTTTTAGGACTAAGACAGTGTAGAATGGTGTGAACAAGAAATTTCCATTGTGGGCAGAGGAGACGTTTGTAAAATTTTAATCTAGTGTTTGGTCTCTCATACCCAAGTTTTTCAAGTTCCTCAAAAATAGTAGAAGTGGGAAGGCAAGTTGTTGCTTCATCATCTACAAGATGAAGAATTCGTCTTATAGATGTTTCAGTAACAACTATTCTTTCCTCATCCACTGTGGCAATTAACATTTCTTCCCCATTATGAGTTTCAGCCGTAACAGTCGACCAAAACTGTCTCATGTGGGACCTATATATAGTTGGATTAACTGTTAATGCATACCTAATAGAAGTAGCATTAAGAAAGTCAATGACTTCAGCAAATCCATCTGCCTCAGGGACCTTCTGTAGAAAAGCTATCTGATTGTGCTCATTAGAGTAAGTGCGTCTCGACATTGTGAACAAGGGTTTTGATTTTGGGGGTTTTTGATCGAATGGTGAAAATAAGTGTTAGGGTTTGAATTAGATTCAATTTTGGGCGCACAAAGATATTAATGAGATCGAATTGGGTTTTTATCCCGTTTAGACCCAATTAGGGCTTATTCGCGCCAAGTTACAAAATAGTCCCTTCACTTTCAAATTTAGCAGCAGAATCCAATAGTTTAACCTTCAGCAGCATATCCTTTAGCAGCAGAATGGATTCTGATTACCCAAAATAAATACCCATCCTTTTGGTCAACACCACCAAAATTACCATAATTAATTTAATTCCATCAAAGAATTAATTCCTTATATCAACCCCACATTCAATGTCTTTAAACCTTCATTAACTCTATAAAAAGCCTCAAATCATCCACACAAATCTTCAACTTTCCAATCACAATGAATCCTTCCTCCTCAAACATTATAGAAATCTCATCCGACTCTTCTTCAGATTCTGGAAGTTCAGGTTGGAAAAACTATTTTCCACCCAACTATACTTCAACCTCAAGAAGCAACCTTTCAAAGAAAAAGGTTGAAATAACCTCGTCTGAAGAACCTTCAACAGATGAACTTCCACCTTATGTGGATGATTCATCCTCCTCTTCTGACTCATCTGATGATGACTATCTTCAAGAGCTATCAGGCTTTTTAACAAAAGAGTTTGAAAAAGCTGCATCATCAATGAAGAGGATCCCTGTTCCTGAGAAGAAGCAAGATCCAAAACCAAGAACAGTAGTGCTGGCACTCCCTTGCAAGAAGGTGTCTGACGCCATGGGTGGCAGAGGAGGCCGCAAAACTATGCCAAATGTCCAAGGAAAAGGAAAAGGGAAACTGAAGTAGTTGTGTTGTGTTGGGGTTGTGTTTTGGTTTTGTTTTGTGTTGATTAGGTTCTCAGTAAGTCCAGGATGAAGTAATTTCAGCTTATGTAATGAATGCACCACATAATAAATAAACGTTTATGATCTTTGTGTTTATTTACTCTTATCCTCCCCTAAACTTCATAATCAACCTTGTCTAAGCAATCAACCATTCTCATATGACTTAACCTGCAAAAGATTAGTCCAAAACCACAAAAACACAAACAAGAGTATCTCATAACAAAATAACCAACTTAGCAGTAGACAACATACATAGCAAAGACTAGAAACAACTTATTTGTTTAATAACAGCACAAATCTTCAAAAACTTTTTACAAATCATACAGAGATAAGATTTTAAAGATTGATCATACCTATACTAGCAACTAAAAATTAAAACCTACTCACATCAAAACTTTTTGTAAGTAGATCAGCAACATTATTGTCAGTATGTATTTTAACCACTTGAATTAACTTTTTCTCATAACAATCTCTAATAAAATGATGTCTTATCTCTATATGCTTTGTTTTAGAGTGAAAAACAGGATTCTTTATTATACACATTGTGTTGTTATTATCAATATAAATTTTGGTGTTCATAAAATTGTACCCATAATCCAAGAGTTGATTCTGAATCCAGAGTACTTGTCTACAGCAACTAGAAGCAGCCACATACTCTGCCTCAGATGTTGAATTAGCCACCACAGTCTGTTTCTTGCATTGCCATGAGATTAACCTATGTCCAAGGTATTGACATCCTCCAGTGGTTGACTTTCTATCCAAACTAGCTCCAGCATAGTCACTATCTGAGTATGCTACCAAGTCAAATGATGAACTATTAGGATACCAAAGGCCCAATTTTGGTTGACCCTTTAGATACCTAAAAATTCTTTTGACAACATTCAAGTGTGAGACTTTTGGGGACACTTGAAATCTGGTACAAGCACACACAGAAAACATGATATCTGGCCTTGAAGCAGTCAGATACATCAATGAACCAATCATTGATCTATACAGATGTACATCAACCTCTTCCCCATCTTCATCCTTGACCAAAGGTTTGTTGTTATCCATTGGTGTCTTAGCTGCCTTCACATCATTGAAACCAAATTTTTTTAACATATCAGCCACATACTTGTCTTGACTGATGAAGATCCCCTCAGCTGTCTGCTTAACCTGAAGCCCCAGAAAGAATGTGAGTTCTCCCATAGAACTCATTTCAAATCTGTTATGCATGAGCTTCTCAAATTCTTCACAGAACACCTTGTTTGTAGACCCAAAAATGATATCATCTACATAAACCTGAACTAGTAGAATATCATTCTTGTTTTTCTTGATGAACAAAGTTTTATCAATGGTTCCCCTTGTGAATCCATTAGATAACAAATACTTAGACAAGGTGTCATACCAAGCTCGAGGAGCTTGATGTAAACCATACAGTGCTTTCTCCACCTTATATACTCTATCTGGAAAGTCAGGATCTTCAAAACCAGGAGGTTGCATCACATAAACCTCTTCATCAATCTTTCCATACAAGAAAGCACTTTTCACATCCATTTGGTACACTGGAAAATTCTTGAATGAAGCATAAGCCAAAAACAATCTAATAGCCTCTATCCTTGCTACAGGAGCAAAGACCTCATCATAATCTATTCCTTCTTCCTGAGTGTGCCCTTGAGCCACTACTCTTGCTTTGTTTCTCACCACAATTCCTCTTTCATCTCTTTTGCACCTGAACACCCATTTTGTACCAATTGCCCTCTTCCTATTAGGCAAATCAACTAGTGTCCAGACCTCTTGAAGCTTGAACCGCAACAGCTCCTCTTGCATGGCTTCAACCCAACTTGAATCTTGCATAGCTTTGTGAATATTTTTGGGTTCCTCTTGTGATAAGAAACAGGCAAATTTGCAATTTTGTAGGTCCTTGTGGCTATTTCTTTGATGCAATGATTGAGCAAATAAACCTTGATGGAGTAGATCACTCAGCCCTTTTGTTTTACTTCTGGTTTGTACAACAAATTGTACATCACCAATTATCTGCTCCTTGAGATGGTTCTTATGTATCCTTGTAGTTGGAGTAGGACTGACTTGAATAGTAGGCTCCATATTTGTCAAATCAGCATCTGCTCCAAAAACATCCACAACATCATCATCTGTGTCATAGTAGATTTCCTCCAATTCAGGCATATGAGGAAAGTCAACATCATCATTAACATTTTCATTAAAGTCAGCAGCAGAATTCTTTGGGATAGCAGTAGAACTACTAGGCTTAGCAGCAGAATGAGAGATACTACTGCTAGGCGTAGCAGCAGAATTATTTGGCTTAGCAGCAGAATGGGAGATACTGCTGCTAGCTTCATTTCTTGAACTTCCACGCTTTGCTGACTTTTCAACATTCTTGCCATCATTAGAAGGTTCATCATCACCTTCTGCATCATCATTTGGTACTTCCTTATGAACAGCATCATCATCAGAACTCTTTCCCTCTTTATCTGTTGGAGTGAAGAACTAATTAAACTTCCACTTCTCAATCAAAACAAACTCCTCTGCAGATGCATCCTTCTTTGCTTGTGTACCTGCATTGGGGTTAGTTTGTGTACCTGCAGACATGTTAGTTGTACCTGCAATCACTGGTTGATAATTCATATTCTTGGTTAGGGAATCAATATCAAACAGCCATTCAGGTCCTTTTCCAGCAACACTAGGTGTGGTTTCACTAAACCTAACGTGTAGATTTTCTTCCACATGCATTGTTCTTTGATTAAATACCCTAAAAGCTTTGCTATTAGTTGAGTATCCAACAAAGAAACCTTTGTCTGCTTTCTCATCAAACTTGCCTAGTGAATCAATGGTATTTAAGATAGTAACAGGACACCCAAATGGTTTTAAGAAATCTATCATAAGTTTCCTACCATGCAATAATTCATAAGGGGTCTTGTTATGAGGCTTCACTACCTTACTCTTATTTTGCACATAGCAAGCAGTGTTAACTGCTTCAGCCCAAAAAGTAGTGGGTAACTTTGACTCAGACAACATAGTCCTAGCAGCCTCAATTAATGTCCTATTCCTCCTTTCAGCAACTCCATTTTGCTGAGGAGTTCTAGCCACACTAAACTGTCTTAAAATACCTTTTTCCTCACAGAACTGATTCATTACATGATTCTTAAATTCAGTTCCATTGTCACATCTGATTACTTTGACCTTGTGATTTACTAGATTTTCTATTTTTGTAATGAAGGCCTTAAGAATTCCAGAGGTCTCATCCTTAGTTGCTAAGAAAAACACCCAAGTAAACCTACTGAAATCATCAGTGACAACTAAGCAATACATCTTCTTATTCAAGCTCTTCACAAAAGTTGGTCCAAACAGATCCATATGCAACATATACAAGGGTTCAGAAATAGAGTTCACCACTTTGGACTTACAAGAAGCTCTGTGTTGCTTTCCCATCTGACAAGCAACACATGTTTCAGAATTTTCAAAAATCTTTGAAGGTAACCCTCTGACAAGGTTGCCTTTTACCAATTTGTTTATTGTTTTGAAATTTAAGTGACACAATCTTCTATGCCAAAGCTTGGATTCATCAATGGTGGCCTTTGCAAAAAGACAAGTTAAATCTCTTTTAGGAATGATGTTCTTAATGTCCACACTGTATATATTGTTTGTTCTAGGGACTTTAAGTAGTACTTCTGAATCATGAGGTAACTTAAAGTCGGGAGACAAAACAAGACAGTCAGTGTCTGTAAAAAGAACAAAATTCTTTTTGTCACACATTTATGAGACACTAAAAAGATTGAACTTAAGTCCCTCTACAAAATACACCTTTTCAAAATCCAATTTTCCTGTTCTAATAGTACCTTTACCAACAATCTTGCCACCTTTTGGATCATTGCCAAAAGCAACATAACCACCATCAAAAGCCTTAAAATCTTTCAAGTTGCTCTTGTCTCCAGTCATATGTCCAGAGCATCCACTATCAAAAATGCATTTATCCTTTAGCTCCAATTGTAGATTGCCCTGCACAAAAAGTAAGAGAGTTAGTTTCTCTTTGGGACCCAAGCCATTACTGACTTGGATCTGCCTTGTGCATAAAAGTAATCATATTTCTTGAAGTCCATTGATGCACTGCTGTGTCTGGTTTTGGGTTTTCAGACCCAGCAAGCTGAGGCCTTAACAGCATAGAAATGAGTGCCCATAACAGTATCAGTAACCACTTTTGGCTTAGCAGCAGAATGAGAAATACTGCTGCTAGCTTTAGCAGTAGAAAACTCTGTTTTCTTTGGAATGGGCCTTGTTGGTGCAACAGGAGAAATAGTCCTAGAAATACCATTTCTCAACAAAATCTCCTTAGGAACCATGTTTCTTTTGGGATGTGGGTGAGTCTTTCTTGCAAAGTTCCTATGGTTCACGCTAGTATTATGGTTCCATACAGGTTTTGGAGCACTAGTTTTCTTAGGTATTGAATAATAACAATCTTCTTGCAAGTGCTCAAAACTACCACAGCTGTGACATGCCTTCTTAACTAGTTCAAAGTCACTACCTAACTTGTGTGAGATCACCTGGTGCAAGTTTCTCTGATTTCCTCTGGGTAAGTCACAAGTCTTCCTAGGATAATCTCTAGGTTTATCATCATACTCAGCCACTTTCCTAGAGATTCTACTTCCTAGCACAGGTTTAAGAAACTCAGTATGCTTGACTTTAGGTTCAATTTGTTTAACATTCTCTAACCTTTTAGCCTTTGATGTTGTTTCTACCTGCTCATCATCACTATCTGATTCCCAATCTTCTATGATTGGTGCATCAGACAATTTTTCATCAATCTTAGGTGCACTAGTCTTTTCAGATGTTTCATTGTTTACTTGACTTGTTTCACCTACAGATTGTGCAGCTAACTCAGATATAAAGGACAATTCTTTCCTAGCTGGTGCATAAGCACTTTTAAGTGGGGGAGCCACTTCATTGTATCCTAGGCCACATCCTCTTTTAATAATCTGAGATTCAACTGCTTTGTTTGCTAGAACAGATGCATATTGTTGTTTATCTATCCTAACAACATGTTTTTCCTTTTCACTTAAAGCTGAGTCTCTAGCTAATTCAGCTTCTTCCACTCTTTTATTAAGCATGTTAATTTCACATTCTTTCTTAATTAGCTCAGTTTCAAGAGTATGAATTTTATCAGCATATTCTCCCTTAATTTGATTAAGAAACTCAACCTTGTTTTCTAAAGATTTTAAACCATGTTGATATCCTAAGTTATCAAGTTTGAGTTTATCAAATTCAACTCTTAAAGCATCATAACTAGATTTCAGTGCCTCTATAGTATCTGAACAATATTTAAATGAACATGTAGATTCATTTGATACCTCAGAGTCTGATCCAGAGGAGGAGTAACCCATAAGAGCAAAGTGTTGTTCTTTGGGTTCTTCATCAGCTACCAGTGCATAGTTGGGACCATCCTCAGCTTGGTCACTCCAGTCAAAATCTCCCAAGCCATCACATGAGACCATAGCAGTAGTAGGTTTAACATCTTCAATGGGAATCTGCCTTGGATTTTCCTTGATCTGCTTTGGTGCTCTGCACTCCCTTGCAAAGTGCCCTTTTCTGTGGCAGTTATAACATTCAAACTTTGATTTGTCAAACCCCACATTGTTTTGCCTTCTAAACTTGAGCTCTCTCCCAGTTCTCTTCAAGAATCTTCTTGCCCTCAGAGTCAACATTGCAAATTGCCAATGCAAATCCATCTCTTCTAAATCATCAGGATCAACTTGATCTAGATCCTGACTCATTACTGGAGTACTTGTAGTGAGTTCAGCTAAATAGGCACAAATAGCAGCATCACTAATGGTGTCACTATTTGTAGAACTAGCAGCAGAACCTTGTGAACTAGCAGCAGAACCAGTATGACCAACAGCAGAATGAGTTTCTTGAATATTCCCAGAAGTCTTATTATTAGAAGACATAAAAGCAAGGTTATTTGAACTTGAAGAACTGGTTGAAGCCTTTACCTCAGTTTCATAGACCTTCAAGTTGTTATACAAATCATCCAAATTCATAGCATCAAAATCAGCCTTGTTCCTCCAGACAACTGTGTGAGTATTCCATTCTGGTGCAAGACTCCTTAGAAACTTCAGATTAATATCTTCCTTTGCAATAGTGACATTTAGAAGCGCCAACTGACTCACTAACTTTTGCAGTCTGTCATAAGTACCATCAATACTTTCATTGCTTGATGCAGTGAAAGTTTCAAATTCGTGCTTTAGCAAATTCTTCCTTGACTTTTTGGTGGCTGCATTCCCACCAACCCCGAGTTCAATTGCTGCCAACAACTCCTTGGCAGACTTGGTGTTTTTGAAGGTCAATTGGTACTCATTAGGTATCCCCATTAAGAGAATAGTATGAGTTCTAATCTCCAGTTTCCTTTGAGCCTTTTCTTCATTGGTTTTGATAGGCAAGACTTGCCCATCAGCACCAGTCTTAGGCAGAGTATCTCCAGTTTGTATGATTTCCCACATTGTGTAATCACACATCTTCATGTACTGTTCTATCCTCATCTTCCAGAGTTCATATTCTCCAACCTTGAGCATTGGAACCTTGGATGCAGTAACCATATGATGAGATTCCGACTCCATTGCTTTTGATGATGAACAGATCTGAGCTTTTCAAAATTCTTCTCGGTATCAGTTTCTAGATCACAAGCTCTGATACCACTTGTTGATCCCAGTTGAGCTTAACGATCTTGTTAATTACTTTAGATATAAACCTAAAGCAATCGGTATAGAAACTGCTTATGAATGATCTATTAATTACTATGCGGAAACTAGTAATTAATCTTAAGAAGAATTAATAATAACACACAATAATTCTCTCAACCTTCACCTCAATATATTAATATACGGTTACTCAAAATAAAAGGGTTACAATGAACCTTGAAGTGAATACAAGACAATGCGTATGCTAAACAATCGACTTCTAACCCTAACCCTAGATCCTCCTTTTATACACATAAGGAGTCCTAGTCGGTTACAAAAACTTTCTATACAAGAATAATATCTAATCGTATCTTTACCATAAACAAACTATACATATCTAATAAGCAGCAGAATCAAACTCTAGCAGCAGAATCATCTTAGGCTAGCAGCAGTTTGACACTTAGCTTATTTCATCATTCTTCAAATATCATCAGCAGCAGAATGAATATACTAGCAGCAGAATGATTATGTCTAGCAGCAGAATCATACTTAGTATATTTCCATTAGAACCATGAGCAGCAGAATAAAACACTTAGCAGCAGAATCTTCAAAGTAGCAGCAGTATCTTTTAAACCCAACATGTAGGGGGTGCTTTAATGATTGGGTGCTGCCATCTTTTGTACTGTCTGCTTTACAGATTGTACAATTTGACCAAAATAAAGGGGCCTCACATAGTAGGGGGTGTACCCCTAACACAACCCTTTCAAATTCAACATGGGATGTGTTAGGCTAACACTCCCTAATGGGTGGGCCCCTCCTATTTTGATGGAATGTACAATCCGATAAAGCAGACTGTACAAGCGGCGGCAGCGGGGAAAGTCAACACACCCCGTATAGGGGGTGTCTGTGTAACATCAGCCATTCAACATATACTTCTCACACGTCACAATCATCCTAAATGCGTATATGGGATAATAATTCCACTTTGAATAATTTAGGGCCCGTTTGGTTTGTAGATGGGTTTATGGATTTGTATATAAAGTTAAATATTAGGATTTGGATTTGGGTTTAAATTAAATGAGGAAAGAGAAAAAAAGTATGAGAGGGAAAATATATAAATGATATAATTTAGTAATATTTATAAATTAAAAATTATTTATGTCAAATATATTAGAGAATGAATGGTTAGAAAATCCTGGACTTATATAGGGGATTTGTTTATCCCCGTATTTCTGGCATGAGACCAAATAATTAAACTTTGTTTTTCAACCAAACATATATTAAATGTCAAATCAAATGAAAATCCACTTTAAGTGTTAAACCAAACGGACCCTTAAAGTTTGACACATAATCTGAATAACATTTGATTCAGGGTCCATGTAGAATTAGGTAAATATATTAGCAGTGCATAATTTCAACTTTTAACCAACACTAGAGAGGGGTTTAGTCACATGAGGTGGATACAAAATTTCTTTAAGATTAAATGCCAAAGACTAATTTGCCTTAAAACATAACTTGGATCACCGATAGATAGGCTATTTTAAACCTATACATGTACATTCATACATTTTCGATATAATACGTAACATTACAATGTCTAAGGGAGTTGGTGATGATGACATCGTTAGCGTAGGAAGAAAACACGTTAAGATTGTCATAAATGTTGAAAAAAGTGATTGCACAATTGAAAAACCATTATTAATACTCTTTTTGTCTTAAAATAATTATCAACCGAAAAAAAACATATATTTAAAAAAAAAAAAAAAACATAATAGTTAATGTTTGATCTTTCTTACATTTTATAAAATAACAATTTCATCGTTAATTAATTAATTCTAGACTTTTTCAAAGTTTGTATTAATAACCTCAATTGATTAAATATGTTAAACTTCATCAAAATTCTCTATTTACTTTAACTAGTGAACAACTGGTTTGAAACAATTCGAAAAAAAGAAAAGAAAAATGAACAGTAAATATGAGACGTAAGTATTACTAGTCCAGCAATCAATATCATGTGGTTGATTTTCTTTTTTTAGTCGTATATAACGACTTTAATTAGCCCTCTATGGTCTGTACTTTCGTTTTCGTTTTAGACTTTCACCTTGCAAACATAAAAGTTATGTACCAAATAAGTAAGGGACGTTATAACCAAGCACCCCATATTTTTACAAATGAGGCACCCCCTAGTGGGGTAGCCTACCTTTGTTGTACTTTTTTTTTTTTTTTTTTTTTTTAGTGTAATGTTTATTTTGTGTAATATTTTTTTGTACACGTTAACGTTAACACATTAAACAACTATAACGTATTCGTCTAACGTGTTTCTATTTAATTAACACATTAAACAATAACACGTTAACGTTAACACATTAAACAACTACAAAAACAACTGTTATTATTCAATTAAACAAGAACATTAACACATTATTTAAAAACAACAACACCTACTACATGTGAAGATTATTTATGTCATCTAAAAGCTCATGGAGCATTGCACCCGACTAACATGCATGATCCTCAGGATTCCTTGCCAATTCCAGTGATGTCTCGAGCGTCTTTATTCTTGTCATCAACATCTTGTTTTGAGACATTAACATCTTATTTCTTGTTTGACAGCCAAAGGCAATGGACAAAAACTTGAACAGCTAAAGGCAAAAAAAAAAAAAAAAAAAAAAAAAAACTTGTACCATTAGAAAGAAAGAAAAAAAAAACTAAAGGCAAAAAAAAAAAAAAAAAAACTTAGACAAAAACATTTTGATGCTTTAGCAAAAAACTTTGACAAAAAATTTGTGTAACAAAAACATTGACAAAAAAAACACAAAAAAAGCAACTGCTTCCAAAAAAAAAAAAAAAAATGAAAAAATAGGTACAAAACATAGGGGGGTTAGTAGGTGCAGCCCCATATGGGGTGTTACCATAGTAGAACCCAATAAGTAAATGAGATTAATATCATACATATATACAATAGCTACACCGGATTATGTCGTTGCGGGAAAGAAAAACAAATTCCGGAAAAAACTCCCCGAACATATGTCAAAGTAGGAAAACTACCATATAACCTATTTATAGTTTTTTTTATATAACAAAATTTATTTATCAAAAATGTAACAAATATCTAGCGATTTTTGGTTTTATAAGAAAAAAAATGCCGATGAATAGAAATTGCGAACAAAATAAGAACAATATTGCAATATGTTTGACCAACGTATGATTCCATAAAAAATGTTGAAGAATATATGTTTTTTTTTTCCAAAATGAAATAGAATTCTAAAAACACCCGTTAACTATTTGCAAGATTACAAAAGATACCCTTAAGTTTATTTCTTTACATTTATATATTAGCGAAAATTATTGTGTTATACGTATACGTTCGTATATGTCTTGCATTAACCAAAGTTTTCTCACTTTTCATTTCTACCCATATAACTCGCGTAAAAATGTTTCCGGAGGTTCCCGAGATTACGTGGCAAAATGTTATTGGTCGAATTAAAAAAAAAAAAAAATCTCGCGTAAAAATGTTTCCGGGCATACCAGAGATTCAAAAAAAAAATAATAATAATAAAAAAGTACATCTCGCGTAGGAATGTACCCATGCCTACCCAAATTGAATGTTTTGAGTTTTTAAAATTAAAAAACTTACAAAAACCACCTTTTAACTTTTTAATAATTACAACTTTTTTATATAACAAACTTTATTCGTCAAATATTTAGTAAATATCTATCGAATTCTTTAATAAAAAAAATATCGTTGCGAAGAGCTCTAAATTACGAACAAAACAAGCCCAATATTAACATGCTTTTGACGTACGTACGATTTTATAAAAAATGTTGAAGTTTGATATAAATATATATATATACTTTTTTTTTATGAAATATAAAACGTAAACGTACGAAATAAAAATATAAACATTCATAAACTTTTTATAGAACTAGACATGACTAGCCCTCGGTTGAAACGTACGAAATTCATAAACTTTTTATTTCGTACATTTACGTTTTATATTTTCTATGTAATGTTTTAATTTATGAATAAAAATTTTAATTTTATATAAAAAAAAGTTAGCGTTTTAGTTTTTATGAATAAAAATTTTAAATTTTACGTTTTTATTTCTAAAAGATATTCCTATTTTATAGAATTTTGTACGTCTTTGGCCCCTGTGGTTTAAGAGTGTGTTTTGAATTAAAAATATATATATATATATATATATATATATATATATATATACTAGCTTCATAACCCGCCCGATGGGCGGGTTCGCTTCATAAGAATATTAATAATAATAAGTGTACGTAAACAAATATTGAAAAAGCCAAAACATAATAGAAAGATACAATCAGACAAAAATTTTTAAAAACAAAACATTAAAATCTTCATAAAAGTGACATAAACATAATTGGATTTATCAAAGAGCAATCTAACAATTAAATTTATGTATTTTCTCTTGATCATATGATAAATGCATATTGTCATAGTAAAAGCATTCCACAAGCTCTTCATCGCTAACATCTTCTTCTTCTTGAAGATCCATCTTTTTTAGTCTTCTTTGTTGAACCTTAATGTTTGGTTTACATTTTGATTTTTTCTTCATGTTGCGCTTTTGAAAAGAGTCCCACTTTTTCTTCCTTAACTGAGCTAATTTCTTGAAATACCACTCAGCCGGATGTGGTTTAGAGGTTTCCGCCTTTTCTAGTACATCAACATGGATTGCTTCTAGCAAAACAATAAGGATAATATATAAGATTAGTACTGGCAAAAAAAATCGTGTTAATTGTAAAGAAATAAACACACTATTAGTATATAAGAAAACGTATGAATAAAAAAACTACAATATCCTTCGTTGCCTTTGTTAAAGGAATACATATAATAGTGTCATAAAAAAAACTACAAACTAACCTGTCGATGCAACTGATTCTTTGCTAGACCCTTCGTTTGGTGAGTCGTTTTGGCCATCACTGTTACATGAACATAATCATTTAAATGTTGCAGACTTATGGATGAATATAAAACGTATGAAGTAAAACATGTAAAACTTACTTTGGATGCTTTGCTTCAGGTTCATCATTTGCAGCATCACAACTTATTTTCTTCACTATCGGATCCATGATGGTTTGAAGTATGATTAGAAGAATGATTAGAAGAATGCTTTAGTATGGTGATTCGTGAATTGGTAAATAACAGGAAGATTTAAAGTGCAAAAATGAAGTTTAATAGTCTGCATATTAATTAGGGAGGTGATAAGGTTATTGTGAGAAATTTAAAAATTAATGGTGTACACTGTGGAAAATTATAAGGGGGGTTGAATAGTTTTACGTCTTTTAATTTATTATAAAACCTTTGTTTACTTTTAAAAACTTAGATTCAAGTTTGTTATGAAAAATAAAACTTGAACCTTATTATTAGTTATATATGTATTCTTTTAAATTGATTGTAAAAATTTTGGTTTCTTGAATGGAGTTTCAAATTGATCTTTATGTGAAGTCGACCTCTAAGTAATACTAACAATTATATAAGCCTATGTGTATGAAAGTAATGACGATGTAAGTAAAGAAATAAATAAGGGATGGAAAGATCTAACCGAGACACGAGCAATTTATAGTGGTTCGGCTACAAGGACACCTTCCTTGCCCTACTCCACTCCCCGAGCACCAAGCTCGAGAGTTTTCTTCACAACTTCAATAAGCTCCCTTATGGCGGAGAAAAACTTACACGACTTTGGCTTACACCGGCTTAACGACACAAAGCTAAATGTCGAGTTCTAATCGTAGCTAGAACCAATCTCACAACTTCACAACACAACTTCTTCACGACTTATTCACAACGGCTTCACGACTTGAACTCTAGAACTTCACGACTAGGACTTCACGACTTCAACACGACCGCTTCACAAATTCTATGCTACGGCTTTACGACTTCAACACAAGGACTTCACGACTAGGACTTCACAACTTCAACACGACCGCTTCACAACTTCTATGCTACGGCTTCACGACTTCAACACTAGGACTTCACGACTAGGACTTCACAACTTCAACACGACCGCTTCACAACTTCTATGCTACGGCTTCACGACTTCAACACTAGGACTTCACGACCTCTACCTTACGACTTCACGTCTTCTAAGCTACGGCTTCACAACTTCTACACCACGGGTTCACGACTTCTACACCACGGCTTCACAACTTCTACACTATGTTTTCACAACTTCTACTCTATGATCTCACAACTTCTATACCACAACTACTTATACAACTTCTTCACTACTTACACACAACACTAATCTACTATACACACCTTACACACAAATGAATGAATGATTTACAAACTTTGTTAAACTAACAACTTAAGTAACAAGATGATACTAAGTTGTAATACTTCTAATCTTGATTGATAGAAGTATTCTTCTTTTGCACTTGGATGGATCAAGCTTGGATCACTTGGAGACCAATGCTTAAGAGAATATGATCAAAGGATTTTAGAAAGTATTTACAAGGATTAGAGAGGATTTAGAACAGAAAGTTTGGGGCGCAAAAGGTAAGTAAAAATCCAGGGGAAGGCTGGTATTTATAGGCAGAAACTGGATAGCTGGAAGGCTATTGGAGCGTGGCCGGCCCCCTTAAAATTAAGGGGGCCGCCTTGTATAATTAAGGGGGCCGCCCTCCCTAGCTGTTGCCCAGTTTTGTCTTTTTGTGGGGAAGGTTTTTCTGGAACATTTTTACTGATTTTGGTTGAAAATTTGAATTCATAAATTTATAATGAATTAAACCTTTTTATTTATTACCAAAAATGTTTTTCTAAAAGATATAAAATGTTTTTGACATTTTATAAAAAATCTAGTGTTTAAGAAAATGTTCCTTTGATCATATAATGCATTAAGCATTAGTTCATTCATACCTTAAGTGATTTGAGTTGTAGAAATAGATATTTACAACTAAATACTTGTTTACGTCATAATTTTCCGATTAATGATTTTACATTTTGTGATTATCAAAACGTAGAGATATCGAAAAATATTAATAACGTGTTTAGGCATTATTTATATCAACAATCTCCCCCTTTTTTATGATTACAAAATCTAAACTCATTAAATTGAAAAGTTAATTTTTAATCAAGTATTTAGTGAGTTTATATCTATTTCTCCACCCTTTTTGTAGAATCAAAAAGGTTAAGCCGACAAGTTT